>VZQC01014627.1:706258-850763 GCA_009823505.1 Rhizomys pruinosus | reverse complement strand
AAGGGAAACAACCTGAACAGACTAGAGTCCAAAATGACAACTCCAAAGAAAGTAGACTGTTTTCTTCTCACCCACTTGTGCCCCTTTCCCAAAGCCTAGGGAACAAATTGCGGAAGAGGAGGCGTGGTAGAATGTAAGGGCTGCAGAGAGATAGGGGTGAATCATGACACTACAGCAATATAGACTGGACTCCTAATTGATCAACATGCCTGTGCATACAAGCATCACCAGTTGGATTATGGGAACCTTGGGTTGTTCAAAATTTGGACATAGATACTTGCAAAATGCACCAATTACCTAATTGTATGGCAAACTGAGTAACATCAATGTTATCTGAAAACAATTGTGTTATTATATTGTAGAATCCCTTAAAAATAAACAAATAAAAAAAAGAAAAAAAATTTTCCAGGTGAGTGAGCATTTTCATTTTATAAATGTTTCTAATTTTTCCAATTAGAACTATGGGATAGTTTTCTTGTATAAATTCTACTGTTTGGACTAAACTCATTTGTCTTTGGGTCCTAATATTTGGTTATGTTTTGTGATTGTTGCATAGGGGCAGAATATGTATGTTCTGTCTTCAGTACACCCACCCTCAGTGTCTACCAAGCACCTTCAGGCCCCTCATGGATGTCAACATCCATGAATGCTCAACTCCCTTCTATAGAATGCCATAATGTTTGCATACACCTACGTTTGTATACACCTACATATAAGCTCCCTGTGGATTCAACCTCCTCCAGATCCATTACAATACCCAATATAACATAAAAGCAACTTAAATCATTGTTATGTGGTGCTCTTGTTGTTTTGTTCTTTCTTTCTTTCTCTTTTTTTGGTTTTTGAGACATGGTCCTCCTGTAGACCTAGCTGCTTAGAACTTGTTGTATAGACCAGTCTGGCCTCTATCTCACAGAGATCCACCTGTCTCTGCCTCCCAAGTGTATATTGTGTTGTTTGAGGAAGGATGACAGGAAAAATGTTTGTACATGGTCAGTTCACAAACATCTCTCTTAGTCCTAACTCGAGAGTGCGCAAATGCGACCTAAAGGTACAGTGCTCAAATGTGTGCTGAAGAGTCTGAGAAACTGTGAAGGGCTGAAGGCTACATAGAACAAGGTGTGCCACTACATGTCTTGACATAGATTCAACTTAATGTGTGGCATGTGGCAAATTCAAATTTTGGTTTTTTGGATATTTTACAGTATTCCCAATCCATGATTAGTTGAATGCATAGACTTGGGAATAAGAAGGTTGACTAGATATATTAACTGGATTTCCCTTATTATTTGTGTTCTGCTTTTAAAATCACTTTGTATTCCCTTGGTATCTTGTGAATTAAGAGTTTACAAGAATCTCTTCCTAGAAGGTATTCTCTCTATACCTTGTGATATTAAACTTTTTCTGTGTGGTTGTTGGCACTATGTTCTTAGACTTAAGTCTGCTTCAAACTGTCACATCCTCACTCTGAACTGCACTCTTCATAATATTAAATTATCAATATTGTGGTCAAGATGGCCAGTTGATCAGACCTATTACACTCATTTCTTCTCCATTCCTCTTTCTCCCATTGTTCAATTTTAGTTTAGAATATTTGGTAATACACTTTAAATGTACTTTTAATTCTACTGAGTGAGTTTTCTGCTATAAATGACATAGCTCATCTCTTTACCTAAGAGATCAAAAAAGTAGCCTCCTCAAATTCCTGCATTCTAAGGCACAGCATCATCAAGTAGGTCAGCACTCACATTCAGTTCTGTAACATGGGCATTCATCTAAATGGGCTCCATCATGACTTCCGTCCTTTTGCTGTGCTTCCAGTCCACCTCCCTGCACAGGGCTCACTGCTTAGAACACAGGAAGCATTTGTCATCCTGTAAGGAGCACTGTGTCAAGCTCCATGAACATGAGAACTAAAAGGAAATGCATGCAGGTGGGAATCTTGGGACCCTGGACTTGAAGCCACCCAAAGGGGCTGGGCTAAAAGTAGACCCTAAGAGCTTTTTGTGACAGCAATGCCTATCAGCAGAAAAAAGGGACTCAGTACAGCAGCAAAGCACTAGATAGACATGTTGGCACTTATGTCTAGTCCTAAAGACTCAAAAGACAAGGCAGAGCCTTTGCCAGGGGCTGAAGTCTTCTTTGAGTCTGCGGAAAGGCTGAATCACAAAAGTTTGGGTGTCCATGGCAATGTGGTCAAGATGACCCTTCCCCCACCCCCGGGCTAGACTGGTTTTGGAATATTTAGACTATGACTGCAATTAAAAATGATTTGGGGCTGGAGAGGTGACCTAGCGGTTAAGAACTCCAACCGCTCTTACAGAGGACCCGGGTTCGATCCCCAGCACCCACATGGCGGCCGAGAACTGTCCGAAACTCCAATTCCAGGATAACTCCAGTTCCAGGGAAATCCAACACCTTCTTCTGACCTCCGCAGCATTGCACGACACGGGTGCACAAACCTGCATGCAGACAGTACATTCATACACATACAGAAATAAATAAAATTTAAAAAAATTTAAAAAATGATTTGATAAAGAAACTATATTTTATGTAGATAACATAATGTGGTGGTTTTTTAATAGAAACATGGAAGTTAATGTGTTATATGACGCTCTCATGCTAATTGATACAGATGTGTTCATCTATCTTTAAGAATTGAAGTTAGAGGGCTGGAGAGAATGGTTCAGCAGTTAACAGCACTGACTGCTCTTGCAGGGCATCTGAGATCAGTTCCCAGCACCCACATGGCACCTAACAACCACCTGTAACTCCAGTCCCAGGGAATCTGACCCACTCTTCTAGCCTCTGTGGGGATTGCACATGTGTGTTATCCTTGCTTACATGTAAGCAAAACACACGTTTATGTAAAATAAAAATAAGATATTTTTTTTCAGAAAGAATTGAACTAAGAATTGAACAAAAGAAACTACTTCTTTCTCCAGTCACTAACTTTGTTTGAATATTATTGAACTTTACTTTGTCTTCATCTTTCTGCTTTCTACTATGATGTATAAAACACATAAGCACACTCATGTGCACACAAACACTATGATAGTATTCTGGCGTTTTCTTCTAATATGTCATAGGTTTTCTCTTTCCCTTCTTTCATGTGTGTGTGTGTGTGTGTATCTGTGTGTGCGTGTACATGCTTGTGTTTAGGTAGCTGCAGGCACATGGATGCCATCATCCATTTGTAGAGGTCAGAGGGCAACTTCAGGTGCTGGTCCTCACCTTCCACCTTGTCTGAGTCAGGGTCTCTCATTCACCACTGTGTACCAGGCTAGTGGTCCCACCAGCTTCCAAAGAATCTTCCATCTCTTCTTTCCATCTCTCTCTAGGAGCCTTGGGTTTACAGACACACACTGCAGCTTTACCTGGATCCTGGGATCCACACACAGAGCCTCCATACTTGCATGACAAGACTTTATCCACTGAGCAGTCTCCCAAGCCCAATGCCGTGGAATGTCCTTCTTCTTCCACTTCCTACTGTCCAAATGCCCTCAGAATAACTCAGAAAAACATTTACCATGTCACAAATCCTTTCCTGTTCGACTCCAGCACAGAGTCTTTCTCCTTTGAATTCCCTCGATGCTTTATCTGGGTCTCTCAGGAAACCTGTCTCTTTCTGCCCCGTAGTGTAGCTGTGTATGAGACTACACAGACAGCACAAGGGGAAAGAAAGCCTGTTGGCGTTAGAGGTGGACTCACCTGAGGATGGGACCTGGATCTGTCCTTAGTGGGTGAACTTGAGAAAACACCAACTCCTGGGAGCCTTCATTTTCTTTTTGGCAAAACATAACATACTCTCTCAGAATTGTTTTTAGGATTGGGAATAGTGTACATAAAACAGTGCTTGGTAGAATGCAAAAAGAAAGGATACAGTGTCATTATCAGTACTGCTACTGGTAATGTTATTTTTATTATTTCGTATATCCTCCACTAAATTCTTCATCTACTCAGCCAACAGATATGTACTGATGACAGCTATGTACCAACCCATGGGGACCACGTGGAAACAGGGACTGAGAGTTTTATGTATAAAGGAGGTATGTGAACAAGTAAACAAATGAAGATAGATAACTAGGCGAAGACTGGGCTGTGAGGAAATGAAAATCAAGATGCAGAGGGAGAGGGATGCAGACATGAGGAGGGGCCTCTCTGGGCAGGAGCAGAACACGATAGGAAGAAAACACCTGTGAGAAACTCTGAAGCCAGAGCTCTCTGTCCCCACAGAGCCCAGCTGTTCTGACGAATAGCATGGGTTTTGTTCCTACTGGGCCTGGGAGTCTCTGGGAAAGGATGGCTCACTGGGTATGTTCAGCATTAAGTCCACCATTGCGTCTTCCTTGACACTCAGCATCTGGCACACAGGATTTTGTGAAAAGTGTAGATGGGAGGAAGGAGGGAAACAGAACAAGAAAGAGAGCTGGAAGGAAAGCATGGAAGGAAGGGTGGGGGGAAGATCACAAGCAGACATCCAGACAGAGGAATTTCTTGGCTGTCGGGGACTTCAGCCCAGACTGAGATCGGCCATGGTGGATGGGAAAGTTGTCCATCCTCCTGTAAACATTTGGTGTCACCCTGACCTCTTTTCTAGGGTGGTCTGGGATGGAGGCAGGGGCTGGGAAACCTGCAGGCCCTACATAAGAACAACTCAGCCCTCTCTGGCACTCGTTGCTGGCAGTTCTCTGTCCCAGGTTGCAGATAACGACTGTCAGATGGCCTTACTGTGAAGCAATAAGTTTCTCCAAAACAAGGAGTCAAGCCAAGCTCCAGAGAGGCTAAAATCTGGACGAAACACATAAGCCTGGAAAGAATTAAAAGTTCATGTTTAATTGAATGAACAAAAGACCTCGGGGAAACATAACGGGTTAAACCGAAGTAAGTACACAGTGTTCCTGACGCCCTTGAATGCACAAGCAGGAGAGTCATCACCCATCCTTGGGACAGAAAAAACAAATAAGGCATCATAAAATGATGCCGCCAAGGTTGGCTCAGTTCAAAAATAGAGAGAAAGGGTTGGACAGCAATAGGAGCAGGTAAGACTCCAGATGGAAGGAGGACAGAGGTCCAGGCCTGATTAGCACAGTTCAGAGCAAGGCACCCCAGCTCCTTTCAGTCTGGAAGGGACCCCCTTCCATCCAGGTAGAGAGACATAGACTGGTTTAGCAAGGCCCCTCTGGTCACCCTCTACCCTCAAAAATAAATAAATAAAAATGGTGGAAGGAATCTGGACCACAAATGAAGGAAAACCAACAACGTATCCTTAAATATTCTTCTTTTTAAAGTTTTGGTCTAAATTATATAAAGAATGAAGCACAGCAGCAGCAATCAAGTAGTCCAGAGGACATTTGCTCATGGACCAGCATCTTAAAACCAGTGCTTGTATTTCTGAACAAAACAACATTTGGATGAGCCAGAAGTGTGAGCATGCTAGACTTGGGGACCACTTATGTATCCAACTTAAAGGTTAACATCCTGGATTAAATGGGAGTTTTGACTAACAGCTCATATCTTGAGGAAATAGCTGGAAAGAAAGGTAGCACTTGCTGACTGCTACTCCTCACACCTGCTCTCTCATGATGGGGGCAGCTTTGCACTCAGGAAGTTTCATGGGGCATCCTGAGAATCAGTGCCACCATCACAAGATCCCATCTGTGGCTTTATCCTAAACATTCCTCCAGCACCTGATTTTTTTTTTACCAGAAAAAGAGGAGGCAGACTTCAAGTAAGGAACTGGTCCTCCTATAAGGCTTTTTGACCTCATCATTTATCATGAAAGAAGATACTTTGCCAGTCATTGTAAAGTTTAGAACTAAATTAGGGCTGGGCGTGGTGGTGCACGCCTTTAATCCTAGCACTTGGGAGGCAGACACAGGCGGATCTTTGTGAGTTCAAGGCCAGCTTGGTCTACAAGGTGAGTTCCAGGACAGCTGAGGCTACAGGGAGACCCTGTCTCGAAAAGACCAAAAAAAAAAAAAAGAACTAAATTAGGATGCTACAGGTACAGCGTGCAGAGCTGGGGAGGAAGCAGTGTTCCATGAGTGTCTAATACTTACCAAATCTCACCCTGAGCATCATCATCCCCATGGACTGGTAGTAATATTACAATGCCTAGGAGTCAAGTAACTTCCCATGCTTAAGATAATTAATGGAATTTCCATGTTGACTCAGAGCTGTCTAATTTCAGTGCCAAAGCTATTTTCTAGATGAAAGACTCATATCCCTATGACCAATCAGAAAACTTGAGGAGTTTGTGTAGATATCTCAGCTGGTAAAATGCTTGCCTTACAAGCATGAAGATAAAAGTTTGGTCCCTAGAATATAGAAGCCCACTGTAGTAGCATGTGCTTATAATCTAACCCCTGGGGAGGTAAAGACAAATGGGTGCTTAGCTCTCACTGGTCAAAAGCCCAGCTTACTAGGCCAATAAAAGATTCTGTCTCAAAAAAGAAGAAAAAAAAAAAAAAAACAGTGGATGGTGTCTGAGGAATGACGATTGTCCTCTGGCCCCCACCTATGCATACACATACATGTGTATCTGCACACATACATGTACATATGTACAACAAATACAAAGCTAAAGCAGCAGATTTGGACTTCATGGTCATCTCTGGTGAAAAATCTTTGATTATTAGCCGCACTTACATGTGAGTCCTATTGTGTGCATAGAACATAGTAGGCAGTGGTCTTACTTGAAATGCAGTCATGTAGTTTCTCAGAGAAGATATTTTAAATTTATAACCTGTGGAGAGTTGTATGCTCTTTTACATTTCTGGCTGAGTTCATCTTTGTGTCATGAAAATCAACTCCACAGCTGGAACAGGGAAGAGTAAAAATAGATTTCCCATTCGTAGCAACAAGCATGACTTGTTTGTTGGCCAGGGGAAATTCTATAATTATTTTCCTGATTTAGTTCTTTTCATGTCACTGTAAGTAAGCACACGTATTTCAGAGTAGGCCAGAGCCAAAGTTGTGTGATGGTTGGAAACAGCCATCCACAGAGGATGACATCAGAGCTCTGAGGAGGCTTTTGAGTCAGACTGCACTTGAGACCATCAGCCAATCAAATTTCCCTTCAATATTTAAGCAGAAGAAAAAATACTTATTTTTGATGGGTTATCTAGAATAAAATTATTTAGAAAAATTTAGAAATTTTTTCATTTAGTAAATATACGAATACAATACTGTTTACAAGATGAAGTTTTATCTTTAATTATATGCACAGGGAAAGGGTCACCTCATCACAATTATTCTCTGGGCTTTTACCTGGAAAGTACTGCGTTTGACCTGATTCTGCCAGTAAAACAGTGATCCCCAAAGTACTACTCTTAGCAGTCAGTTCCCTTTGGCTCTGGAGAGGCAAATGCCCTGGGAACTAGTACATTAATTTCCTATGCTTTGGGGACAACCTAATTATTATGTGTTTTCTCCATTCCATAAAGATTGTCTTATGGAAGCATTAGACAGAAGGTGTGCCAACCCTTGACCATTCATGACCACGAGGGGAGATGTATGTAAACACGCTGTCCTATTTTGCCCTAGGCTAGTCCCTGATTCTACAACATGTGCTAGAGAATCATTAGAGAATTATACAAATCATGAAATTGGTTGGTTTACTTGGAGGTGGGGTTAATGTACCCAGGCGTGCAAGTCAGGGGTCAACCTCAAGTGTCTTCTCCTATTTCTCTTTATGTTTTAAGACAAGGGTTCTCACTGAAACTGGAACTCACTCATCTGGATAGAGAGACCTGGTGATCCTCTTGTCTCTGCCTTCCAGAGCTGGGCTGGCAGCAGAGCACCATCACCTCATATGGTTTGCACAGCATGAACTTTACCCACAGAACCATCTCCCATCCCTATGAATGGTTTAAGGAACCATTTCTCTATCATCACAGAATCTTTAGTGAATCTAATAAAGTTATATACCCTTTTCCTTGGGAATAAAACTGTACTCAGCCACAGTCTTGAAAGGCACTGCTTTGGAACTGGGAATGTTAATAAATTTCTGAATTCCAAGTTGAGAACAGAGAGCACTCACCTCTTATAATCAAGAAGACAGGAGACCGTAGGGAGGAGCTTTGCACTAAGCTATGCAGTTCATGGTATGGCAAAGATGAGAACAGACGTTTACACATGCTCATGAAAAGAAATTACCTCCATCAGAGTCCCATCTGTCAAACATTTCTGCCAACAGAGGAGGGTTGTTGGACTCAGGAAGAAGTTTGTTTAACTCAGCCAAACTGATTTTATTTTCCACCATTAAAGTAAATCAGAGTTGGGACGTTTTTGTGTATGGACTTTGGGATCTTGCTGACTGAAGGAGTTGCTCTGTGGTGGCGAATAACAGAATAATAGTGAGTGTAAAATTAAATGAAGTATTTGTATTTAAGTCAGAAAAATACTGAATATATATATATATATATATGTGTGTGTGTGTGTGTGTGTGTGTGTGTGTGTGTGTATTAAACCCTGCTTCTTAAATGTACCATTAATTTCTCTTTGAGTTGTGTGCATGTGTGTGTGTGTGTGTGTGTGTGTGTGTGTGTGTGTGTGTATGCTTGGCATGGAAAGCTACATTCATGGCAGGGGGACCCTTTGAATTAAGCTTAATAAGTTAGGAAGAGGCAGCAAGAATCACTTCCATTCTGATTTAACCGGTTTTCTTCAAAGAACTAGAGAAGGAACCTGGAGAGAGGGTAAGAGGCTGGCAGGAGGCAACAGAAAGCATCTGAAGTCTGGAACGCGGCGTCTATGACCTGAGGTCACAAGTCACCATCAGGATTCCAAGGGATGTGGATTTTTATTTCAGTTCCCATGCCTTTCAGTTATTAAGGGATCTGAGTTAGAGTCCCATTTAACAACCATGTGACCTGAAAACAGTATCATAGCATCTACAAACTTGAGATAAGGATCATATGGAAATCCCATGAACTAGTCCATGGCCAGCAACAGGAAAAATGGAAAATATTTTAAAAACATGAATTGTGCATGCTAACTGGATCTTCACAATATCTAACCCAGAAAGGAATTCTGAATGCTTGAGCAAGACTGGTGAGCTCAGTTTCTCTTGAAAAATATTTATTATTTTTATGTGTACAAGTATATTGCCTGCATGCACATAAGTGCACCCAGAGATCAGAAGAGGGCAATGGATAGAGTTACCGTTATTAGCTGCCATGTGGGTGCTGGGAACTGAACCCAGATCCTGTGCAAGAGCAGCCAGTGCTCTTAACTGCTGAGCCATCTCTCCAGCCTTCCAGTCTTTTGATTTTACATGCAAGTAAGAAGTTATATCTGATAACAAATAAGGGTTCATCCAGCAGAAAGTGTTTGGGGGGTTCTAATTTTTTGGCTCTTAGAATGCCCTCTCCAAAAGCCTTCCCTGTCACCCACTCCATTTCTCTCCATTTCAGACTTCGGGTCTTCTATTGTCTCCGTTTGGTGCAGAATTTGTCTCTTCCTCTCCAACTAGCTGGCTCTCTAAGTTGACCTCGGGAACAGTCTATGACCTGACTTCCCAAATTGTACACCATCTTCATACACTGCAAACTGGGCCCAAGTGGGCATCCAGAACTTGGTGAGAGGAGGGCAATAAAGCCTTTTTTGGATCCAATTTAATAAACATGGTATCAATATGACCTTAAAATGAAGCCATGTTAAATGGAGGTTGAAATGAAATCCAATGTTCTTAGAATCCCAGTACTAATATGGGAACTTCAAGGAGAAGCAACTTTGTTGTATGCCAGTTTCAGCCTCAGTAAGATCAACAGAGTGGTGAGTTCATATTGAGATGGGATGATAAAAATACCAAGCAGTTACCTCTCCATGTCATCAAATATTTTATCTTTATCCGTAGCCAACCAGATAATGACTTCTGACCAGAATGGACACATCTCTGACCTCATAACTGTACTTGATGGTAAGTTAGCAAACAAGAATGGAAAAGAAACACACCCTGCATTCTCTTATCTTCCACACCTTGGCCAGTTGTGGCCTTCTGTATACATTGCACTCTGTATACATTGCACGATGAAACTCTGCTGATAAGGGCTGAGGAATGTATTAGCATTCTCTTACCCCCATCTGCTATATGAAAACGCACCCGTCCAGGGATCAGGGAGTATTGCAGTAGAAGGACTGGAAAGATTGTAAGAGCCAGGGTTGGTGCATGAACATAAGGAAACAGGTTTTCAGGCCTCTGGGAACTTGCTCATATGAACTTGCAGCAATGGTGACGGCACGCACAAGACCAATGCTGACTCAATCTTACAAAAACCCAGAACAGAACTGGGGAAATGGGCATCAGGCCCCAACCTTAGCCTAGGAACTATTGACAACTGATTACTGTGCTAAGTGAGGAAGAGTTGATCCTTTTTAAGGGAGTGACTCTTCATAGGCTGACTAGACTCCAGGGGATGCACCTGCACTCAGGGATATCAAGGTACAAAAGCCTGACCAGACAGATCTTAACATATATGACAGAATCCGTGAAATCTGGTGTGAAGGGAGAGCTATGGAGATTACAGATGGGAAAAGGAGTCTATAAATATGATTAATATAATTAATATGAAATGTACAAAAACTCAAGGAAAACTATTCACTAAAAACTTTTTTAAGGGCTGGAGAGATGGCCTAGCAGTTAAGAGTGCTGACTGCTCTTGCAGAGGACCCAGGTTTGATCCCCAGCACCCCTATGGCAGCTGAGAACTGTCTGTAACTCCAATTCCAGAACTCCAGTTCCAGGGGAATCTGACACCCTCTTCAGATCTCCACCGCATTGCATGACACGAGTGCACAGACCTACATGCAGACAGTACACTCGTACACATAAAAATAAATATAAAAATTAAAAAAAACTTTTTTTAAATTGAAAAGAAATTCCTATTGCTTATTTCTAATCTTCATCAAGGTCTCCCTGTTATGAATGCCATGATATTCTCTGTACTTGTTCTGGACCTCAAGGAAACCCAATCTGTTTGAAAAACCAACCTTTACCTTCTGTTTTTTAATCCATAAAAGCTCACTTTCCTACAAAAAATATCATCTTAGATTTACTTCATTCAGGTCTATTTGCCAAACTACAAAACAGCATTTTAGTGTTTATAGATAAAATTGTTTTGAAGAGGTTTTTTTTTGCGGGGGGCATTCTTCAATAGTCAACTGCATGGGGATGTGTCATTGACCATGAGTTCTGTCCAACTGCATGGTAATTTTGGCAGCAGAGATTCAGCATTTACTGTAATAGTTTGTAGAGCAGAGCCTAGAGAATTTCAGAGGTTCAAGGCAAGGGATGTTGTTTCAAAGCCCAATTCTCTGTCTTGAGAAACATTTATGGCAGGGGCCACAATTCCTATAAAGAGCCAGACAGTAAGTATTGTACTCTACAGGCCACTGGGCCTTCATGATAGCTACTCAACTGTGCTGTTTAACAGTGTAGACAATGTGAAGTTGGACTTGCACAGTTATGTCTCAGTGAAACTTTGGTTATAAAAACAGGTAGACTGTAGGTGACTATTCCTGAGTTGTAGACCATTAGAATAAGATTCTGGGAATTCTCATCCAATCCCCTTTTGCATTTGTAAACAATGTTTTATTAATTTCCTTCTCAATATAAAAGTGAGATACAATCATTGCAAAAAAATTATAGCAAGTCATCTAAAATACTATCTGATACTACTTCCTAGCATTTTGAGATAGTTTTCCATGTGCATGTGTCTGTGTATGTATACATATGTATGTTGTAGGATCATAATTCTGTGTAATAATGCCTATGGAGATTCAGCCAAGCTTTTATTTTCATACATGCTTTTATAAGCTTAGACCAGTTTTACCAATTTCTACCTGAGGAATTGATTTTTTTTAAGTGAACTATGAGGAATTCCAATTAAATCATTTCCTCTCTCATATTTATAATTGAGAGCCATTGGTCCTTGAGATTTGGAGCTTTGGAGCAACTTACCTGGAGAGAGCACAGATAAGAGATTGCCTAATGAACTCTGATAGCAAGTTCTTACAAAGTTGGAGTGTGGCGCATCCTGGATGTGTGTGCTAGGAAACCAATTAGTGATTAGCAGAGCTTCCTGTGCCCCTTGCGATGCTATGGGTCCTTTAAGAATTCTATTACATCTGTTCTTGGTCCAGGTCTTGAGATGCACTGAATGTCCAGCAGAGAACAGAGATTTCTGCACTGTGGGGAGCCTCAACCGTTAGTTCTCTAAGAGGAGGATTTGTTTTCCAGTCCAGAGGATTCTCAGGCCTCTGCATCCCCACTTCTCCTGTTGTCCATCTTAGTTATTTTTATATTAATCGGTGTCCTTAATAGATAATATTAGAAGTTATGTTTGTGAGGGTTTAGTGGATATGTAAAAGCTGATGTCCTGGGGGCTGGAGAGATGGCCTAGCGGTTAAGAGCGCTGGCTGCTCTTGCAGAGGACCCGGGTTCGATCCCCAGCACCCACATGGCAGCTGAGAATCGTCTGTAACTCCAGTTCCAGGAGAACTCCAGTTTCAGGGGAATCTGAGACCCTCTTCTGACCTCCGCGGCATTGCACGACACGGGTGCACAAACCTACATGCAGACAGTACATTCCTACACATACAAAAATAAATAAAATTTAAAAAAAAAAAAAAAAAGCTGATGTCCTCCAAACACCACTTGGACTCTTTGTAGATTTCACCTTTAACTTACCATTCCTATGCATTACCAAAATTAAGCCAGATGCTTCTACTTTGTTTCTGAAAGAGGTGTGTCTAGTGAGTAAACAAGACAGGCAAGAACCTGCTATAGACATAAATGTACTTGCACGGCCATGTTTATTGCAGCTCTCTTCACAATAGCAAGGAGCTGGAACCAACCTAAATGCCCCTCAACTGACCAGTGGATAGAGAAAATGTGGTACATCTACACAATGGAGTTCTAGGCAGCAGTAAAGAAAGACAACATCAAGAGCTTTGCAGGAAAATGGCTGGAGCTAGAGGACATCATGCTGAGTGAAGTAACACAGTCCCAGAAAAACAAACGACGAATGGTCGAATCCCTCATCTGTGGATGCTAGTGCCAATTACCTAGTTGTAAGAATTTCTTGTGTAGGGCCCCCTGAGCTTTTGTCCAAAGCAGTTGGGCGTAATGCATATTGGAAACAACAACAACAGAAAGGGCTGCATCAAAGAACTGACTGAAACAGTGAACTTCTGCTCAAAACAGTCAACTTCCTCATGGAGAATATTGAGAAAGACTGAGAAAGAGATGAAAAGCATGTTTGGCAGAATGCATGAGCTCTGGCGGGGTGGGGGAATGGGCGGGAACATGGGTCGAGATTTGTTAAAAAAAAAAAAAAAGAATAAGGACACTTTTACCTTGTAGAGGAAAAGCTGAAAGCTAGGTACAGACACACATTGAACCTCATATGAGATCATATTTGCTCTGTTAAATCATCTCATGAGGCAGCTGAAAGGATAAGGAGTTTGGTTTGGTTTGGTTTGGTTTGGTTTGGTTTGGTTTGGTTTGGTTTGGTTTCTTTGTGGTGGTAGGGATCAAACCCAGGGCCTCTTGCATACCAAGCAAGCACTCTGTTTCTGACCTGTACCAAATACCACTAATGTTTTTAATGTTTGAAACAGATTTTTTAAAGTATGTGCTAGGCAGAGACTTGCTATCATGTCAATGGAACATAAAACTTGTCAATAGTCCTCAGTATGAGAAGCTGTTCATCCTCTCGGGAACCTGTAACAAGACATATCCCTTATCTACAGTTGGGTTGCAAGGAGGAGAAAGCAAGGCAATTAAATGAGTGTGGAATAAATGCTGGAAATGATTATTATAGTATCGCTGAGCTAATAAAAAATTTACTGTGGCCATTGTCAGAGTCCTTTACCAGAAACATTTTATTTGCCATACTTTTTCTGTATGTCTGCAAAGGTAAGAAGATAGTTATGCTATAAATTACACCACTAATGTATTCCAACTACTTCCCTCAAATTAATGCTAATTAGTGATTCTCAGATATAATTTCAGTAGGGGATAAAGTAATATTTGCTTTCTAATTCCACTAGAAGGAAAAATGGTGTTTTGTTATGTTTAATACAAACGGAAGAAGGTAAGGCAAAGCAAAGCTTAAGTTGTAACTTATTAAGTCTTGTTGCATGATGCTTCTAAACAGTGAAAATATCAATTACTCTGTCAGGCAGAAGACCTCCCTAGCCTATGTACTAAATAAGGATAGAAAAGTCAGAGGCTCATGCTCATTAAAAAACTTAAATATTGCTGCGATTGGGGTGAATGGTGAAACTACAGCAATATAGTCTGGACACTTATTTGATCAACTTGATTGAACATACAAGCCCCCCCAGCTGGATGGTGGGACCCTTGGGCTGTGTGGGTTTGGGCACAACTGCTTGCAAATTGGTTTTACATAAAAGATGCTTGTACTCATACATTATTACTTATTGTTAAAAAATGGAAAAAAAAATAAAGAAGTAATAGAAAAAAAAAACTTAAATATTGGGTTGGAGAGATGCCTCAGGACCAGGGTTTGATTCCCAGCACCCACACAGTGGCTAAGAACTGTCTTTAATGCTGGGTGTTGTGGTGCACACCTTTAATCCCAGCACTCAAGAGGCAGAAGCAGGCAGATATCTGTGAGTTCAAGGCCAGCCTGGTCTACAGAGTGAGCTCCAAGCCAGCTGGAACTAAAGGGAGACCCTGTAAAAAAAAAAAAAAAAAAAAAAAAAAAAAGCTTAAATATTAACCTTGAATCTAACTTCCAAATGCCAATAGCTTACATTAGCCCTAATGAACTAAGTTATAACCATCCTTTTATCTCTTAGGTTATTTAAGCAACAGTTCTCAAAGGAACAAGGAAAAGGATTTGCCTGCTTTTACATTGGCAAGCTAATTATTTTTAAAAGTTGTAGATCTGTGTTACTAAACCTTCTAATGGAAAAACAACCCAAAGTTTCCATCCGTACTGAAATCAGGATTTTCCAAACTTGCCTAGCAAAAGAGGCACCTGCTTAAAAAAACAAACATACACATTCCTGGACCACTCTGGGAAGTATTTTGATAAGTAGCTCCAGTGATCAGAAAAGTTTGGGCAATGTTTCCCAGCAGTGGTTCTGACCTCTGACTTCTTGCTACAATCTCCCAGGGAACATTGAAATTTAAACTGATGTCCAGGCCTACCCTACCCCCAGACCAATTGAGCCAGCATTTTCAGAGTTTCCCAGGCCATGGATACTTTTTTAAAAATCTGCCCAAATAGTGTTACATAGCCAGAGTTGAGAAGTATCACACCCTTGTCTCACTCACTACCCAGGGTCATTAGTCCATCAGAACTAACAGCTCAGATCCCCCAACAACAGCCTATATTTGAATAAGGGATCTCTTCGCAGGTTTGATCAAGGCTCATCAGGTTGTCCTGGTGAACAGCAATGAAACATAAATCTTTCCACTGAGAAGACACATTGTTCCCCCCATACCTATCTCTTTCAGTATCACCATACCACCAAGCAGCTAAAAATCTTTTCAGAGCTTTTTCTTTATACACTGGCCATTGAATGCCAAGGAAAACAGGATAGTGTGAGGAAATGTATTGGTTCCAAAAACCATTTGTGGAAACATGTTCACACGTGTAAATTGCCCTTACCCAACCAAGTGCCCCCTTGTCTGTCCCATAATTAAGGACATTAAACATGATTAACACTCACAACTGCAAATTCATTTAGACAGTTCTCTTTAATTAATGATGAAGACACTACAATTCTAAGTACCAGACAGAATCAAGGGGAGAAAAATAAAGAACTGAACACAAGCATAATACTATAAAGAAAACTTGGAAATGTGAAACACTTCTAAATAAAAGTATAAACCTGGCCTGGTACCCATTACATATATACATAACATATATGTTATCCACATATATACAGTAATGTTTTGGTAGCAATACAGACCATGCGTCGGTCTTTTGTACACACATGAAGCAGCACCATGAACAGCACCACCATCTTCAGATGATAAACCAAACTGCACACACAGCAAATGGAAAGATAGATGGCATTCATTTGGCCCACCCTGTAGCCAAGAGCTGTAAGGGAAGGTCTTCGCAAGGAAAATTATTCTGGAACTATACACTTAGGCCAATGACAAAGTTCTAAAATGGATCAAAAAAAAAAAAATTAAAAAGCTAGCACTAAAGCCATATGCAAACACAGAAATGTTTTCCTGGGTAGTGAATTTGATCTATGATATGGCACATTGGTTAACACCAGGGGAAAGGGTAGCATGAGCAAAGAGAGTTCTAAATAGCAGGTCAAGGGCACAAGGCTAGCACACCCATCTCTTGGTATAGACATCACAAATGCCAAGTCATGGACAAGCTAGGAAAGGAAGATGGTACCTCCTCCAAGTCGGACATTTCCTAATTGTATCTGCTAATTATAAGCTTTTTATTAAGAGTGGGGCCAAACACTTGGAGTAACAGCCATTTCCTTGGTGCTCTGGTTACAAGCAGTAGAGAGATCCCAACACCAGCTGAGCCACACTTTCTACAGCCATCCAGGAGACAGATTTAGAGAGCTCTGGATGCTTGGCTCAGACAGGACCAAAGGCCTAGTGTTTGATTTTTTTTTTTTCTCCTAACTACAGGAAAGACTCTCTGTGCTCTCTGTGACTAAGACCACAGCCCAGCTCTAAAGTCTTTCCCTTCTTATTGAGAAGATTGTACTTGCTCATCCCTTGGAAGAACACCTATCTTTCTTGAAGTTCTTAGCAGCCCATATGTGAGTACGACATCACCTTCTGCTAACATTCACCCTACCTTGGCAGCACTGACCCTCCTGGATGCACTACAAAGAAGCTATTTCTTACTTGATCACCCTCAATTTTCTTCCACAGGCCTTCTAATGAGACCTTTTCTCCCCAGTGGAAGTCTTCATTCCTAGGGTCTTGTTCCTAGAAACTTGTGTCTTAGTCTGACCTATAGAGCTCTGCCAAAGCAAGAGGAGGAAAATACAGGTTGACTATTACCACAGCCACAGCAGGTCACATCGCTACTATTCCTTGAATCTCCTTTACATGGTGAGCTTCCTTTCCCCATCTCTAAAACACCTGTTGTAAAGATGTTCCCAACTACATGGTATATTGCATTCAGGGTATAAGATTTAATCAAACAGGGCTTTGATACTGTAAAACATTGTTTCTTACAGCACAGTAAAAGTGTTTCTTAATACTTTGTCTCACATTCAAAAGACAGAAGACAAAAAGCCAAGTTAAGACAGGCTAAAAATCTCTACTTCTGGCTAGAGGATTTGGAGTAGATTCACTGTTGCAGTCACTAGATTAGTCAAGAGAGTCCCTGACCTTTGAAAGTTAGCAAGAAATAGTCACACATGTAACATCAGTACATGATTTGCCGTTATTGACCTGGTGGTTGATAATTAATGAAGTCCCCACACAAAAACATAGTTCTAAGGGCTATGTTTTCACCCAAAATGAAGGTCTCATCAAAGTCAGGGAACATCCTTGTTCTTTTCAGAAAGGAGAACTTTAAAACTCTGCCCAAGTCTTTAAGAAAGAATGCTGTGAAATGTTGGTCTCAGAAAGAAAAAGCCACTAACTTCTAGGTTAGACAGAGGCCACTAGAAACCCCATTAATGTAAGCCCTTGGCTGGCCTGAGGTACTTTGAAATGGATAAAAGCCAATTCTCTTCGATAAGAATTGAACACAAGGACTTAGCAGCTCATGTGCTTAAAGTAAACCCTTTGAGGAACCAGGGCATGAAGTCTCAACCTGAGTAACAGTGACTTCCAGTTTTATGTCATTAAAGCTTGATACTACCACCAAACCCAGCTCAGGTAACTCTAGAAGCTGAAATAAGAATTTCTACCTTTGGGCTATTGATTCAACAAAAAGCAAGAAATCTAGAAGCCGAAATGATTTCCCAGCTTGTTCATTTCTGTTTTCACCCCAAATTTTGATAATTTTGCAGGCAAAGGTACCTTGATCAGACGTATTTGAAGTTGAGGTTCCTTGAGAAACTCTAAACCAGTTTTATAGTAGAATGGTTGGGGCTGACTTTCCTCACTGGTTTCTATCTAATTACTTAAATCCTCATAGGAGAAGAGCTAAGCAGTCTGCTTTCTTCTTACACTAGCAAGAATTTGAGTCAGAATGCTTGAAAAACAAAAGGTTACTTTGACAATGAAAGTCTTTTCTTATACATGTGCAAAAAAAAAAAAAAAAAACCAACAACTTTCATATCAGATTGTTCAAAGTAGGCCGGGGTTCTCTACTAATAGCAAATGATGTCATTCAGCGAGTTCCTTGAAAACAATGATTCTTATGACTAGAGACCTATTTATCTTAGAAATTGATGAGCATGCAAGTGATTAAGATCTTCAACAATGGCATTGTACAACAGTCTGTGAGGTACATGCCATCTGGTTGAATGAACACTCATATGGGCCTCAGCAGTTGGGGGGTAGGGGATCCATGTATCTTCATTGTCTTTCAGTAGAGCAATGGATCCCCAACCAGTTGATCAAGGCAGTGGTCACTGCAGTGGCCCTCCAACCCTGGCTCCTTTCTTGTAACCCCACCCAGGGAGCTCAACCCTTCCCAGAATAGAGTGCTGCTCCTCCCCATGTCAGGGTTGATAATGCCTGATGCATAGCAGCTCACACTTACTCAGAGGGAGCCTGATAATTGCATTATTTCACTTCACTTTTAGGAAGTTTCCTGGCAAAACAATTTAAAACTCTAAAAGAAATATCTTTAGTTATGTTCGTTGCCATTTCTATTTGACAAAGGAAAAATCCAAGACATGTAGACTTTCCGGAGAAGAAAAGCCTTCATATGTTCGCTGCTGGCTAGATATTTTGATAGCAGGTCATTATGCTGTATGTGCTCTCTGTACATTGTGTTTTACTAACTAATCATGTATAGGCCAGCACCCACCAGGGCAAATGGGCCAATCACATTCAGTTTAAAAAAAAAATCTAACACTGGAAGTTCTCAGAACACATGAGAAACAGTTCTTAAGGAATATAATAACATGTAGCCCTGGTTATGACTCAAATTAAAAAAAAGGAGGAGAAAGAGGAGGAGGAGGAGGGAGAAAGAGAAGGAAGAGGAAGAGGAGGAAGAAAAGGAGGAGGAGGAAAGAGGAAAAGGAGGAAGAGGAGGAAAAGGAAGAAGAGGAAAGACTTTCTGGAATATTAATGTCTGGTTAGCAAGAATTCACTTGTCTTAACAGCCTTCCCAAGGCAATGTATGTATGAAATATGTTTGCACAGAAAAAAAAGTAGTGGGATGGAGAAGGAAGCCTACAGAAGTGGGGGTACAGGAGAAAAAAAAAAGATCAACAATATCTAGTTTATTATGAATAGAAAGACATTTCCAGAATTTATAAACACCCACATTGCTCATTCCAAAGAGAGCTTTTGACTTGAAGAGATCAGATCGTTCAAGTCTCTTTCTCTCTCCAATATACACAATGGAAGGCTGTGGTTTCCTTTTCTTGTAAGTTTGCTTCCATTCAACAACCAATTCTAAGCTGACACTTCAAAATACCCCAGTAGAATATATCCTTTTTCAGTTTAACTAGCATGGTCTATTAACTTATTGAAAAAATAAAAAATTAAGATTAATTCTTAAAAGCAACTCAGCTCAGCATCAAGTTTATATTACAAGAGATAGTATCAGCAAATATAATTATACAATTGAGAATCCTCTATGGCACTATGATTCTTATTATATTATTTTTCTGACTTACAATCTTAAAACAAGGATCATACCTAGTCTACTCTTTTTAGCCTTGTTTTAAGCACTTGCTCCACTCTTTACAACAGAACATTGTATACCTCAGTTCCACATCCCAAAAATGATGTGCTGTAAGAAAAGTTACATTTCATTAAAAAATTACACATATAAATCAAAAACCCATGTTAAATATTTAATACTCTCTCCACCCAACATGGACAGTTTCATATGAAATCATTTACAATGTTGCTTTGTGGAACAGTTTCAGCAGCAGATGAAACGTATATTGTAAATTCAATGAGAGTAAACCCATTCTTCTGTGGCCTGGTGGGAGGCACATCAGCTCGTCGTAGCCAGCTAAGTCCTTAAGGTTCAAGATGAATTTCACACAGACTCATTGTTCCGGTGTCACAGTGCTTTTTTGTTTTGATTTGATTTTTTGCTTGGCACAATATAGAACGTGCAGTTCAGTCAATGGACTCCTGAGGATTGTACAAAGTAAACAAACTGAAATGGATGCATCGTACCATCTACTGAGGAGGAAGTTGTGAGGTCCTGGTTGTGAATCGTGAAATAGTTCGAGTCTGGGTACCCATGAGTTAAAGGAGGATTTGCTGAGGTCATTTAGGTCTTCATTCTGGAAGGGAAAAAAACAAAGAATTGTCACCACAGGCAGCTACAACCGTCACAATTTGGGAGCTAGTGTCAGATAAAGTGAAAGTCGAGGCCCAAGAAGTGCTGTGTGCCTAAATAGGAACCACACAGTCTGTTTAACTTTTCTTTCAAAATACAAGAGTCTAACCAGGTGTGGTGGCACACGCCTTTAATCCTAGCACTTGGGAGGCAGAGGCAGGCAGATCTTTGTGAGTTCAAGGCCAGCCTGGTCTACAGAGTGAGTTCCAGGACACCTGGGGCTTATAGGGAGACCCTATCTTGAAAAGACCCAAAACAAAACAAAACAAAACAAAAAACACAAGAGTCTAAGCAATCACCAACTAAAAGTAGTCAATATTAAATCAGTCAACAAATCAATATGATTGGGACATTTCAGAGTTTTGGCAATAAATAAATACAAAATTATTTAGGGTAATGATTGAAGCAAAAATGTCCATTCTAATTCTCATTTTAAAATATCATAAAATATGATGAACAGTTACAATCAGTCCATGTTCAAGCTTCTTAGATTAAAAGTCAGCTGGAAATTTTAGCATTTGAGGATGCACAGTTTAACTTCAAAATCTGAAATCAGTTTTTAATGTGACATTTTTGACATAAGAATTTTAGATGTAGAAAGAGACCTAAGCAAAACAGACCTAGTGAATTATTAAAGCACAAAAGTAAAGGATCCCAATTTAGGTCTTACTGAAATAAGTTGTTCAGGGAAAAAGCATAGCATTTCTTCTCTGAAATTCAAGAAAACCAAACTCAACAGGGCATTAGGTCCAGTTCTCCTTCAGAAAGAAGACTCTAGCCTTCTACAGCATAGTTTTCTCTCAGCATTATGTCAGACTTTCCTTTAGAAGTATTGATTTTTCTTGCACTCAGAAGTTAATCTATAGATATCAATATTTATAGAGTGTCCCGAAAAGTCTGCAGCACAGAGTAGATTATCATAAATACTTGTTGAATGAGTGAACAGTTGCATTCAGCACCAAGAAGGATTCAAATTTAAATACTGCGATAAGCCTTGCCTTCCTGCAATGCTAGAAAGGCAGGCAAGTTTCATTCAGAAATTGATAGACTGCAAAGAAAATGGGTGAACTTCATGATAGATACATGGGGATGGGGGTGGAGCTCTGGACACAAGGAGGAGGGGAAGAATACTTTTAACTAACAACATTTGGAAGTTTCTCTCTGACACATTGGGCAAGATTTTGAAAAAAAAGGGATAACTGGGGATGTGGAGACAGGGATTGTTGCTCCAGTTTTAACACAAGACCACACAGCAGACACTCGATAAATGTGAGCTGAGCAAAGGGCAGGCACACAACACACTTGCCATGGAAGACAGGTGATGAAATAAGTGGGGCAGGTTGAGAGACCAGCCAGGGACAGGCCAGGAGCAGGACAGTGTCTTGGGACTGCCATGATTCTTAAAAGGGGCATAAGGAGTTAAATCTACAGATCTCCAGCAGGTACATGATGAAAACCTCTACAGACAGCCCACAAGGTCTTTATCTAATTGCAGGGATAACAAAGGCATACTTTGAGGCTTTGAGATATGATCAAGGTCCAAATCAACTACAAAGAGAGTAATAGTTTTTAAAACTCGAGCATAAATCCTAACCAGTATAAGTTGTGTTTCCTTATTTCTTCCCCTCCTCCTATTTTTCTTGCTGAGGCAGGGTCTCACTATGTAGCCCAGGATGTCCCGACACTCACTATCTACCTGCCGCCGCCTTTCTGGTGCTGGGATTACAGGTGTGCACCACCAAGCCTGGCTTCTCTCTCCTTCTGAAGGGGTTAATTGTGAGTCTGATCCATGACTATTTACACAATGGCTTTCAGATATGTTAGAGTGTACCAAATGAAGACTCCAGTCTTATGAGGGGATTTCTGTTTATTTTAAAATATTAACTCTGGTTTTAGAGACAAGCTTCTTTTTAGTTATTAATAAACACTCAGCATGGAAATCCCAAAGCAAAAACAAAGAAATAAAAAGTGTCCTGGGCTTCTCCCTTAATCTGCGGAGAGTCAGGACTTCCTTCAGGAGAAAGATGGCCAGTCCATCCTACCAACAGCCACGGCTGGACTATGAAACTATTCAGCTAAGGTCCAGGCTTCACATTCACTTTCAAGTTTCTCCTGACCTCCTATCGGAATGTTCCTACGAGAATATCAAGATAGAGCTAGACACAGTTTCACAGCTCCGGGCCTAAAATTAGGCAGGCGGGCCACACTATATAAAAGGACTTGTGACAAAGAAACTGCCAAATACACAATGGGGGGGCGGGGAGCGAAGGGCATGCAGTATGCTTCTCCTTTCTTATCTGGCTCTCCTCCAGAAGGGCTCAGAGAACAAACTGTACTCAGGGTTATCATCACATGTGCCAACCTGCATGAGTGTACAGGGCAGAGAGTAGGGGGCCCTGGGAGAAGAGACACAATATGGTCACACTATGTGCTTAAATCTATTGCTTTAGCCGGGCGTGGTGGCGCATGCCTTTAATCCTAGCACTTGGGAGGCAGAGACAGGCGGATCTTTGTGAGTTCAAGGCCAGCCTGGTCTACAGAGCGAGTTCCAGGACAGCTGGGGCTACAAGGAGACCCTGTCTCGAAAAAACTAACAAACAAAAAAAAAAAAACAAAAAAAAAAAAAAAAAAAAAAAAAAAAAAAAAAAATCTATTGCTTTGAGCCACTAGGAGTTACCCTTGCTATTTTCCATACGCACAATCAAAAAGCGGGCAATAAAAAGACAGAGAATAGACCTTCATCACATAACTTCCTTCCAAAGTTTCAGTACATTATTTTTAAGCCTTTTATCATAAATCCTTACCAACACACATCTCAGTCACAAAAGGATGACATCACCTATTGATGCCAGCAAGAGGTGACATGGGGAGCACTGGAAGGCCACAGAAGTGAAGTTCACACCTATCTACTTATGTACAATAGTGTATACATGTGACTGTACATAAAACTCACTACTCAGTAATGACACAGATTTTTCACAGACAGTGCTTGGTGGGAACTGTCTTTCACCATGGGCTTGCTGGAGGCTGCACGCCTATTCCAATCAAGCAGTGGTTGTTTGCAGGTCTCTGGAATCCCTTCTATATTAATCTTTTTAATTAATTTTATTTATTTATTTATTTATTTATTTATTTATTTATTTATTTGTGTATGAATGTACTGTCTGCATGTAGGTTTGTGCACCCATGTCATGCAATGCCGCAGAGGTCAGAAGAGGGTGTTGGATTCCCCTGGAACTGGAGTTCTCCTGGAATTGGAGTTACAGACGGTTCTCAGCTGCCAAGTGGGTGCTGGGGATTGAACCTCTGTAAGGGCGGTCGGTGCTCTTAACCGCTAGGTCATCTCTCCAGCCCCTGGAATCCCTTCTAAAGTTCCCATTTTTTTTCTGTAACTGTCTTCTCAGCCTCAAAAACCCTTGCCATGGTGTTTAGAGCAGCCAGCATTCGCCACTGGAGAGCACATTTGATCTCTGGAGAAAGCCCAAAAGCTTTCACAGCCAAATATGGCAAATGAAGGGTAGATTAATCAGAATTGATGCTCACAGTAACCTATTATCTAAAGCCAAAGAGCTCCAAAAGTCAAGTCGCAGAAGTGTTGTGATTGCCGTCATCAGGAAGTCCTGGGACTTCACAGACAGACCTCTCCTAGGCTTCATGGGACTTGGGTTCTTCTCCCCACATCCTTATCAGCACGTCCTTGCAGTCCATGAACACTGAGCTTGACTCAATCAATGTATCTGAGGCAAGGCTAAGTTCCATATGTACATGTTCTTGGAATGGAGGGATATGTTTGAAAAAAGAAAAGGTAAAAAAAAGATACCCATACCAGGTTTCTTGTCACTCATTCAATGAATATCTGTGAGTGACAAAGACACTCACATACCATAATCAGCACCAACAAAGATGACACGGCCATGTGTACATCCTACACACTTTATATCCGCCACCTCAACTGACAAATACCAACCACACATAGTAAATAGTGCTACACTGTTTTCCAAATACAAAAGCCAACTGGTGATAATGATCATAAACTGGAAACGAAAACGCAACACATTTCCTTAACAGAAGATGCTACAAATACCAAGTAGCAGCGTTCGCTGAAACATTCTCCCCACTTACGTCACTGGGGAATAACTTTTGAACACAGAAATATGATACACCTGTCATGAGATTTAGTAGCAGGAAATTACATTTCGACAAAATTTCATCACCACATCAGTATCTACTGTACCCTTCTATGTATATCTTCTTGTAAGATAAAACCCACCTAATCCTGCTGCCAGAAAATGAAAAACGTAATTTTTAAAGCATTATCAGGTAAGTCAACACTTGAGCAATGCTGCTCAAGCCCTATGGATTACTGCATGATTGCATTCAGAAGGAATTTACATCTTCCGGAACTCTACCCACTTAAACTATGTCTGCTGGAGCTGAAAGACAAATACAGCCCGTGCCGCCTTTCACGTTGTTTTGGACTACTGATCAGTTTTGACTGTGAAAGCTGAAAACAGCATGAAGTTGAGACAAAAGTCCAGTAGGAAGGTCTGAATGCTTTCAATAACACATTTCTAGTCAGAGGCGTTGACAAGCTTCCATCTTGTGCTTACGTGTTTGGAAATTTCTTAGCAGTTTTTGGAGCCAGGTGCAACACAGGAATAAATATCTGACCAGGGTGTTATTGTTTGTTAATCTAAGGAAACAGGAGTAAAATACGGTAAGTTCCTTAGTTGTTGTCATATACTAAAATAAAGTATCCAATGATACTTTACATGCCGGGCGTGGCGGCGCACGCCTTTAATCCTAGCACTCGGGAGGCAGAGGCAGGTGGACCTTTGTGAGTTCAAGGCCAGCCTGGTCTACAGAGTGAGTTCCAGGTCAGCTGGGACTACAGGGAGACCCTGGCTCGAAAAGACAAAAAAAAAAAAAAAAAAAAAAAAAAAAATGACTGCAGTAATGAGCTTCCTTTCACAGAAATTATTGTTTAAAATCTTGCATTGTTTTGAACAAAAAATTTCAACAAATTAAAAATGTTGAACTTAAAAAAACCTGTCAAGGTCTGGGAATGTGGCTGGCCCTGGGTTCAATTCCCTGCATTGCAAAAATAGTGTCAAAACAACATATTCCTCTTTGACTTAACATAAATGTCTGTGTTTTTAGAAGAGATATAATATACCATATTTATAAAATATAAAAATGGGGGCTGGAGAGATGGCCTAGCGGTTAAGAGTGCCGACTGCTCTTACAGAGGACCCGGGTTCGATCACCAGCACCCACATGGCGGCCGAGAACTGTCTGAAACTCCAATTCCAGGAGAACTCCAGCTCCAGGGGAATCCGACACCCACTTCTGAACTCCGCGGCATTGCACGACACGGGTGCACAGACTCGCATGCAGACAGTACATTCGTACACATACAGAAATAAAAAAAAAAATAAAAAAATTAATAAAAAAAATATATAAAAATGTACAGAAGGAATAAACATTATTTATTTACAATGCCTGGCACCCAGGGACAAGTGTTATTCAGTTGTTCTGATTTCATTATTTACATGAAGGATTTAAGATATTATAATTAGGCTGGGTGTAGTGGTGCACGCCTTTAATCCCAGCACTCCGGAGGCAGAGGCAGGCGGATCTCTGTGTGTTGAAGGCCAGCCTGGTCTACAGAGTGAGTTCCAGGCCAGCTGAGACTAAAGGGAGACCCTGTCTCAAAAATACAAAAAAAAGATATTATAATTAAAAAAACATATTTTAGAAAGAAAGAAAATTAATTTCTAAGTAGTAGCTCAGAGCTTCTTCATTCTTAAAAATAGGTGCTGAGGAGCAGGAGCAGGCGAAGGGTTAGTCCATGTTTGAAACAGTTACAGTCGTCCATCTTTCCCTCATCTTCCTAATTGCTCTTTCTACCTGGAAAATGGGGAGAACCACTGCTTCCTGGCTTTGGTTTCCAAAAGTCTAAGCACTTAAAGGAATGATGCAAACCTTTTGGAAAAAAAACAAGAGAGGCTTAGAGTTCCTCTAAGAGGAGAAAAAGGCCTTCCAACCAGGAAATGGGAAGAGAGAAGGCAGTAGCATGAGAAAGCTATCAGGCCTGTGCTCCAAGGTAGTGGCCATGAGACAGGTCTGTCAGTGAATCTGGGGCTCACTGATCTGGCTAGACTGTCTAGCCAGCAAGCCCAGGGGTCCTCTCATCTCCCCAGTCTACACCGAGATTACTTATATATACCACCATGCCTGGCTATTATTATTATTATTATTATTTTCTTTTTTAATTTTGCAATTTTCGTACAATATAATTCGATGATATTTAGATCCTCTCTCCTATCTGCACCTCCCCTTACTGCCCCACTGCCCAATTTAATGTACTTTATTATATATATAATAAGGCCTAGAGGGTCTAATTTGTGTCCCCAAATGTCCTTCGATGTAGGTTCATGGCCAGCTTTTTAAAGTGGGTTCTAGAGATCAAAATCAGGTCCTCTGGTTTACACAGCAAGCAATTCAGCACTGGAGCCATCTCTCCAGCCTCTCAGGGTCTACTATTTTCTTATTTCACACAGTTACATCTGCTTTCATGCCGTGGCCATTCATTCCTTCAGCTTTCACCCTGACCTTGCTACAATTAAGTCATGGTACTACTAATTTAAAGGTCATGTCTTTTAGGATGCTGGCAGCAAAATATAGCATTTATAACAATACAAGAGAACTCTTTAAATAAAGTAACCCTGAATCTAGCAAATGAGCCCAGTAAACTAAAAAAACATCAGTTGGGAATACCATCATCGTTCTTCCATCCCTTGTTATAATATTCATTACTATAAAATCCTAGGTGAAGAAAGGAGCACAGCAATCTACTTGATGGACTGAAACTCTTACTAAAGGGATTTCATGGCTGACAGCCAGGACTCCAGCATCTGAGTCAAATGGCAGCACAGAGAGCTTTGACAGTTTGGGGCACAGGAGAATTTCTTTGCTATTTACAAAGTACAGTTGGGAAGTGTGGAGCCAAGCTGCAGCTTTGGGGAAAACACAAAGCGAGGTGGTGTGTGTGACAGACTGTCCCTTTTTTTTTTAATTTTATTTATTTTTTTATGTGTATGAATGTACTGTCTGCATGTAGGTCTGTGCACCCATGCTGTGCAATGCCGTGGAGGTCAGAAGAGGGCGTTGGATTCCCCTGGAACTGGAGTTAAAGATGGTTCTTAGTCGCCATATGGGTGCTGGGAATTGAACCCGGGTCCTCTGCAAGAGCAGTCGGTGCTCTCAACCGCTGAGCCATCTCTCCAGCCCCACTGCCCCTTTTAAAACCTTGCAATGAAGATAAACTTGAGACTGAGGTAACACTGAGATACCTACTACTCAACGTTGGAAAATGGAAAGACACTTTAGCTAGATAACGCAAACCAACTTCTTTTCAAACCAGCCAGGATTGAGCTGGCAAGACTTGGTTTCCTGGTCTTAAATGGCAAAGGGTAACCAACTAGCCCAAACCAGAGCTTTAACAGAGCTGCTTAAATAGCACTCATGCCTGGTGCCAGTCACATGGAGAGGACTGGTGAAAATAACAAGGTTGCTAGCCAGACCATCCTGTGCACAGAGCTGCCAAGGAAGAAAATCCAGGAAGAGGTGCCAACGTGCAAGATGCCATCTCGCTCCAGTTCCCCCTTTGTCCTAGCAAAAGACCTTCTGGCAGGGTGGGTGACTTCAGGAGACCACCAAAGAAGAAAGGCATGCTTGGTGGAACGGAAAGATCAGGAATGACGGAGGAGGCAGCCATGGCTCCTCTGCTTCCTCTGTGGCCTACTGGAGTGAAATCTGTCAGCTCCAGGAGTTCCTCTTCCCCAGCTTCCAAAGGCTCTGGAAAGTTCTCAAGATGATGAGGGATGAGAAAACAAATTTAAACAAGAATGTATAGTTCTCAATAATTAAGTGTTCCATCAATGATAAATCTAAATAAACATTCAAAAAATCTGTCAAACCATCAGTTTAAAACATTATACTGGTATCCAGTTATTTTGAGTTCCTTTTATCAATGGGGAGCACTCTGGCTGATAAAGCAGTGTCAGGCATATAACAGCTTCCATAAAAAAGGTAAATCAAAATATCTTCAATGTTTCTTCTATCAATATCATATGCTGTGAAGGTTAATACTTTTTGTTAACTTGACAGATTCTTGAATCACCTGAGAGATAAACCTGTCTCTGTGAAGGAGTTTCTAGATTATGCTAATTAGGGTGTAAAGAGCCACCTTAAACGTGCCCTTCAATCTTGGGTTAAATAAAAAGATAAGACAAAGTGAACACCAGTGTTTATCTCCCTCGTGACTGTGGGTGCAATGTGACCAACTGCCTCCAGCTTCTGTGAGAGTAACTTCCCCACCATGATGAACTGTATCTTATGCCTGAATTTTAAGTCAAAGGAAACCCTTCCTTCTGTGAGTTTCTTTGGGCACAGCAGTGAGATAAGTAACTAATACATATAAGACAGAATCAAAGCAGGACTCAGGAAAAAAATTCTTCTATAGAGCATGTCTGACCATATGTGCTGTGGGCAGGAAGTCTTTGCACTCATGGGTCTGTTTTGACAGCATATTTTCCCTTACTGGAATAGAATTCCAGTTGTGAGGTTTACGTTGTAGTATCACGTCACTGTTTTTTGGTTTTTATTCTATTTTCTTTGTAATGGTCAGAACCCAGAACACAGGTTTAATATGTCTGGCTTGGATACAAACCAGTGGATTTAAATTACATCACAACTGTCTTTACAATGTGGTACAGAGAGACTAAAAAGAGTTTGCAATGGCGTTTCTGTAATTGGACAAAAGGGAATGAGGCAGACCTATTCCACAACCTTTATTTCTCTCTTAAACACTCAATAGATTTCTCAAGTCTCGTGGTCTCTCTCTGGAGTCAGATTGCTTCAAGAAAGCAAGTTCTTGATTGCGCATCTGAGTAATTCGTCAATTTTTCCATAACAACAAAGGAACAGGGCCCAGAACAGACATTCACACAGACAACCCTGGATCTGCAGAGAACTGAGGTAACGATCATTAGCACCACTGACGTCACTTTTGGCAGCTGGAGAAATGGGAAAACCTGTGTTTAATCTATTTCCTGCTCACCACAAGTGTGAGCCGGAGTCCCGGCTAATATGGTTGTGGCTGACTTTATGGAAGATCTCGGTAATGCAAGAAACGTCTATGGAACCAAGCAAGCAACTTCTAAAGGAACCACAAGGTACCTCACTTGGTGTGGCCCTGACCCCCTTCCTGTGGGTAGTTTGGGTCATTAACTAGGTCTACCAGAGGATAATACCACTCCTAACCGTTCCTGGGAAGGCCACGTTCAATGTCAGAAAAAGGACTTTCCCAGTACATACATTTAGTGCCAATCTCCAGGAAACCATCAAGTTTAATCACAAGGAGAAAGGTTGGCCCTCTGTCTTCCTTCCAGGTTTGAGATAATTGGGAGGTCAGCGTTGGAGAGAATTTGATCTGTGAGTACTTGAAATTAAGTGACCTGGACTTTACAAAAAGTAGACTAATTAACGAAAGAATACTTCCTTTATAAAACAAATTGAAAATTGAAAATATGCAAGAATATGGCATTATTTTCAAACGTCTCAAACCCCACAGCTCTCATTCATTTCAACAAGTTACAAAGGTAACTTATATGTTATGAGGGTAATTCTTTTTTTTTTTTTTTTTTTGGTCTTTTTGAGACAGGGTCTCCCTGTAGTCCCAGCTGTCCTGGAACTCACTCTGTAGACCAGGCTGGCCTTGAACTCACAAAGATCCGCCTGCCTCTGCCTCCCGAGTGCTAGGATTAAAGGCATGCGCCACCACGCCTGGCGAGGATAATTCTTAAACAAAAGACTAAGAAAAGATGGAAAACTGTGCCCTCTATCTTAAATTACAGAAGTCCATAGCTAAAACTCTTATGAACCGAGCCACAAATATTCTTTGCAATAAAGGAGTAATGTGTGTTCCCTAGTGTTCTAACTTAATTCCTGTGGCTGTGATAAAATGCCCTGACATTAAGGAACTAGGGGGACTGATTTGGCTTACAGTTTCAGGGTACAACATACCTAACTAAGACAACTTCTATCATCTCTTTTCTTGTTCTCGGCTCTATGGTTTTAGGCAGTGTACTCAATCTGAAGTTTAATGTTCTCACCTGTAACACAGGGTAGCAATATCCATTGCATAAGGTTATCATGAAGACCTCTCGAGGTAACACAAGAAAATTTCTTATCATTTTACATGGCATAGAAGTCTTTAATTGGTAGCTCTTTCGTAACTGCTGTGATTAAAAACTAGGAACTCTTAGCATTCAGATAGACTCCTGATAGCTGAAGTGGCAAGTACAAATGAATCAAAAAAAAAAAGAACCCAAAGACCAAATTCTAGCCACAGGCTGGACCAGAAGACAGAATTGGGAACAAGGATAAAGTTATTTGGGGGAGGAGGTGGTATGGGAAATGCCAGGACAGAAAGGAAAGGGGTAAATAGTAGTAGTGAAAATAGTAGTAGTGAAAATGCCCTGTGGTATGTCGTCGTGTGAAGACCTGGCTATGTGGACAGGGAAAGTAGGAGCTGAAAATATCAAGACAGGAGCACTGACATGTCTTTGAGCTCTTAAATTAATGCCATGAACAGAAACCCCACTGAAAAGCTACTTCTGCTACATGAAGAAATTAGAAGCAGGAAGCCCCGAGCCCTTTCAAAGTCTGCTAATGCAAGCCTTATAAAACTACATGAAAGCATTTACAAAGAAATCACATGAATAGGCTTGAGGAATGCTTAGCGAGGACTCCTTTTTAATGCAGTGTTTCAGGTTCTAAAGCATGTTTATCACTGGCAGGGGAGGAATTGGGTGACTTAGGTTTCTAAATTCTTTCCCCCAATCTCTCATCTGAAGGAACTGAACGAGATGGTGACCAGTCAGTCAGGACTGCCTGAGAAACTTGAAAACTTGAAATGGCTGCCAGATGCACTTCTAATTGGCTAATCGTCAGCAGCTGGAGGACAGGGGCGGGTGGGGGGTGGGGAGTTGAGGAAAATTGGAACGATAATCTCAAAGAATTGATAATGCATACATGGCTGTCTCCAAGTCTGGGGCCTTTGAAGCAGACAAAGCGGTGATTCCTGACCAACTGTGGGCCTTTCTTTACTGCCTCACATAAAGAGGCAAAATTCTCCCAGTTGGCAAGTGACCTTTCACCTGCTGACCCCAAACCTCCCATGCCTTTCCTTTCATCTTAAGTCTCACTTCCACTTGGCTCCAGAGCCTTTCAATTTTCTCCTTTCTTTGCCGGTTAGCCCTCTTTCTCCGTGTGTGTGTGTGTGTGTGTGTGTGTGTGTGTGTGTGTGTACAGGCACGCATGTGTTCACATCCCTCAGGTATCCTTCTCCAGGCACTGCTCACCTTGTGTTTTTGAGACAGGGTCTCTCATTGGCTCCAAATTCACCAAGAAGGCTAGGCTAGCTAGCCAGTGGGTTCCCAGGATCTACCTGTCTGCCTTCCCAGTGTTGGAACTGTTGGGTCTGTGAGCCAAGCCTAGGATTCTTAAGATGGAAAATGTATGTATACGTGGCTTGGAGGTTTACTGCCTACCGTCTGAAATGGCACCAGGTTGCAGGGCTGAGGTGGTGGTAGCCTGACTGGACTAAGAGTTCCCTGAAGATAGTTGTGCCCAATTCTTAGCTGGGAGATGGTGACCACTCCTTGTAGAGACACATTTATCAGTCTATTACAGATTGAATTGCGGGCTCCTTTAGATGCCTCTTGTTCTAGTATTAGGAAATGGGGCCTTCGGGGCAGTAACTAAGTCACGAAGAGAGATGGGCAGACTGTACCCTATATAAGACACAAGACTTTGCTCTTTGACGACCCCTTGTGAAAAGATAAAAAATGGCTGCCTGCAAACCAGGATATGAGCCTCACAAGACAAGACATCAGCCGTATCTTGATCTTGGCCTTCCCAGACTCTAAAATGGTGAGCTTTAAGTGGGTAGAGAAAGTACACCCATTGTTACAGTTACAATATGAAATAGCCTCACAGGCTCATGTGTTTGAACACTGGGTCTCAAGCTGGTAACACTACTTTGTGAGGAGACAGACTCTTACAGAGGTCTTAGCCTGATTAAATGCCTCCTCCCTGAGGTGATCTGGTCTTCTGTTGTAGTGATCAGAAGAGTCACTGGTTCAGGCACCCATGCTACACTGTGACCTTCGATAGGGCTAAGCCAGCAACTCAGGGTCATCTGCAGTTCAGCTCAAACATGTTCAGGCTGAGCCTATCTCTCTTTGTAGAGACCTTCCTACAGTGATGTTCTCAGTTAGGTGTTGAGAGATACTCTTTCTCACAGGGAACATTTGACAATGTCCACAGACCTTTCTGGTTGTCCCAATTGAGATGGGGTAGGGTGACAGAAGTGCTATTAGTTTCTAGTGGGTAGAAGCCAAGAACACTGTTAAACAGCCCATCACAAATAGAAGTCAACTGCCACAAGAATTATCTGGCTCTAAAATGTCAATAGGGCCAAAGCTGAGAAGCCCTACCCTGAGGTAGCTGAAGAAGTGGAGGGCACCAATATGGCTTGTCTATAGCCTCTGGGACTGGTGAAGCCCTGGGCAAGAGAGTGGAGCAAGAGGTATTTGTGTTGACAGTTCCAGGCCTTCCTGCATTTAGGACATTGCCACTTTAAAGACTTAATAGGCCCCTCCACATATTGATCACCTTTCCAAAATTACTATGGCTGCTTACATCTTAACTTGTTCTATGTCTTGGTTGCTCGATAACCTTTTTTTCTAGAAAACAGCCAGTTAATCCAAACAGTCTAAACCCATGTTTCGCTTTCCCTCCTTCAGAGAATGTTCTAGATGCAGTGCTACAGCAAGTACTGACTCCAGAGGGGAGGGCCACTGAGCCTGGGGAAGGCAGTGGGAAGTGGTGCCGTTCTGCCTATTCTGACCAAGAAGAAGCCAGTCTTAGATCTGCATCTCCACCCAGCTTAACTAGTATTGACCTACCAGTTTTGGACAAGGACTTGGCTATCCTGTATATCTACGGTTTAATAAAGTGGAGAAAATACCTGGTCCTCCTGATCAGAACCAAAACTCAGGGAGATAAGAAGAAAAGAATACTGAGAACAAAGAGACATTTTACTTAAGCCACTTGTGACTATTAGTCATGTGTTTTGTCCCTAAGTGTCCTGGAGTGAAAACGAAATTAAGGACAGGGTTCCCACTGTTCCAGAATTAGCTGACTTTTTACAGTAAACTAATTTGCTAACTTTGATCTCTGAAAGGTTGCATATCAATCAGAATACTGTTTCCAAAAAGGTTTTTTCCCTACTTTATGGAACAAGCACTTTCCTTGGAAGATGATCAATTACCAAAAACAAAAAAGCAAAAGCAAGAAAGCAAACAAAGGAAAACCTGTCATAATGTAAGAAAGAGACACTCTTTCTATTACATGTCTCTGCCCAAGAAGGCACTTTTAGGTCTATTTCACCTAAATTTTGTCTTAAAGAAAAGTAACAAAGAGGAGCACATGGCTGGGTAGGGTTCATATTGCATTATTGATGAGAGCAGAAAGGGTTCAAATTCCTGAAAATTAGAAAACAGAAAGAACAAGTTGATTTACAGGTAATTAAACATCAAGCTTTTCAGACTGATCCCTAAAGTAATAACGGTAATAATAGATTCCACCTTAAGTATAGCCACAAGAGCTGCTCTGGTCCCAGCGTATACCAGGAAAATAACAGCTTCTATTCTTCCCAGCTTGTAGCCCAGGATGCTGACCAAATGCCTTCTGGATAAGAGCAAACCACACAATTTTGTCTGATTATCAAACAGCAACAGGCTACAGTTAACACTTCATTAACAACCCAATGATGGACTCTACCTACTTCTGCTTAAAAATAAAATTGCCTGGTGTTTTGGCCATGTACCATGTACCCGGTCACTGGCAGGCGCTGGCTTCCCTGCTCACGTGGTCTCTCCGTGCTTTCCTTGTAAAGATAGAATTTATTAAAGCAAAAATTCTGCTGATTGGGTTTGGGGCAGGGCCCAAGGCCTCTCCATTTCCAACCAGCACCCAAGGGAAGTCAAGGAAACTGGTCTGATGATCACCTTCATAGACGCAAAGAAGAGCCTACAGGAAAGAAGAAAAGTCCTATTTAAATTATGGAATCATAGAAGGGCTTAGCTAGGGAGCTAACGAGGTGACTGTAGATCACCTATCCCATATCTGCAAAAGGAAATGGGCTTAGATGGAAGAGAAAGAAAGCTGAGACATGAAGAAAGATTTCCAAGTAAAGAAAGTTCTAGAAACAGGAACTAGAGAAGAATGGGAGATCTTTGTTCCTGAGGACTATTGAACAACACAGACTTAGATGACTGTGAAGGAATCTCAGTAGAGAAGACAAGACTTAGAATTCTTCAGAAGACACTGGTTTAACTTCTCCCCCCTTTTCCTCTTCCTCCTCTCTATTCTCTACCTCTCTTCCCTCTCTGGATGATCTAGTTCATCTCTTAGGTGTTAGTGCTTAACTGTGTCAGTTTTTATCTCCACCCAGAACTGTATGATCAACCTTCCAGTTGGTTTTCCAGCTTGGATACATGACAGATTAAAAATGATCCAAACCTCAAATCTTATGTGTTCTCTATGGCTGTGACCTTGACTTTATTAATTAACACAGTATCACCACCTAAAAGCCAGGAAGAATTTCCTCTTTGTCTACTATGTCATAAGCACCCCATAATCAGTGCTGCCCAGTTTCTTGCTTCTTTCTTGATAGTAAATAAACAAATGAATACAAAGATCTCACACAGTTTTGGTTTTTGTGGGTTTTTTTTAACCTTTGCTTAGGGTTCAGACAAATGCAAAAGGTTCAGGGTTAAAGAAACTGAACAGGAGAAACATGGTGAAAATGGTAACTCAATACATGTCTGTCTTTGCAACATGAATACAGATGGGTCTGAAATCAGAGTGCCTCAATGGAGAGGAAATCGGGCTGGGTCTTGTCATTACCTGCTAGGTAAAATAACCTATACAGATCAGACATTGCTCACAACGAGGAACACACAATCTATCCTGTAGACATCTTTAACCAAAGTAAGACACAAAGCGAAACAAGCTTCCGGGGCCACATTTTGATAATTTGAGAACAACAGGTCATAAGAGCAAACAGACTCGACTTTATCCTAAATAAGGAAGCAGAACTGAGATAGTAAATGAGAAGTTCCTTTAGGTATTTTTGTGGTCTTGGGAACTGAACTCAGAGCATCACCGGTGCTATGTAAGTGTTCTACCAAATGAGCTACATTTCCAGCCTGTGAGATAACAATTAAATGTCTACAACCTTCAATTCTGAAGCCTCAAAGGTACTGACATCAAAATAGGCTCCCATTTCTACTGAGCATTAACATTTACCACCTTTCTTAAGAGCAAAGATGAGTCTTCATGCAGATAGCTCTGCACAGAAACCATGGCTGTTGGTAGTGAAATCTAAAAGTACAATTTATATTGGGGGAAACAATAAAACCATAAGGATACCAAGGGTAAAGACTAAAAAGGAAGAAAGGGGGCTGGAGAGATGGCTTAGTGGCTGCCCTTGCAGAGGACCCAGGTTTGATTCCCAGCACCCACATGGCAGCTAACAACCATCCATAACTCCAGTTCCAGGGTATGCAATCCCCTCTTCTGATGTCTCTGGGCACTGCAGGGCATGGATGCACTAACACACATCAAGCCAATATACTGAAACACATAAAATAAAATAAATAATCAAGTAAGTAAGTAAGCAAGCATACTTTGTGTCTGTAAATCAACTCCACTTGGGTCAGCAGATAATACTAAACTGGTCCCAGTTTCTCTAGGAAGGCAGGAAGGCCTGCTCTCTAGTCCTAATTTTTCAGAAGTCAGTCATGATACTGGCTTCCAGACAATAAGGTTTTACAGCAGTGAACGGGGATTCATGGTTTGAGGGCAATTTCGTCACAAGGCCTGTCTCTGTGCTCTACTCCTGAAGTGAGGCTTTGTTGACCTAGAAGAAAAGCCTAGTGGGCAAGGCAAGCATGCAGTTCTAATGACTTTAGGAAATTGTAGGAAAATGGTGATGTAGCCAGAGATACTCCCCAAGCTTGAATTCCCAAACCACAGCCAGGTCGTGCAACTCACATGTCAGGCAATTCACATGGGCTGTTTTCCTAACCATTTGGGCAGAGTGAGAATGCTTTCAATCCAGAGCTATGGGTTACAACAGGAAAGCAAGGCACCTTCTTTTACAGCCACAGCTCCAGTGGACAGAAGGAAGACCCGAGTTCCATTCACAGCTGGGAACTTAGGCACCTGATGAGCCTCGATAAGCTGGGATTCCCTAGTAAGACAGTGATGAAAGTGTAGACTGAGTGAGATCATGACCACAGAACAGGAAACTCAGAGCTTAATTTAGCACAATTAATGTATTAGCATGAAACTACTGGAAACCATCATAGAAGAAAGGGGATAGAAAGGGGGCTGAGAAAGGGAGGGAAGATTGTGGATACTGAACTCCTGCCTCTTTCCACTGTCACAGTTTGCAGTGAGGAACCTCAAGGAATCCCCTCATCAGGGTTTGGACGATCACATACACCCTATGGTAACAGATCTTAAATAACCGTTTCACTACTGGGTAGGAAGGTGCTTCCTGCCTTGCTTGAAGCCTCTCTTACTAATCTTTGGATCAGTATTTGAAATGCATTGCCCTTAAACTAAAATGGAAATTCTAAAACACCCAACTCTTGTAATCGGTATTTTTCTACTTTTTATCTAGAAGTCAAAATCATGTCCAGCCATGGCAAAATCATACCAATCCCAACTATGCCATGAAATGTGATTTTTCTGAAGCTGCAAATAAACTTATAACTGATCAATATCCTTGTTTAAACTGCTCTTGATGTTTTTATCTCTAACCTTATAAAGTATATGCTGTGTAAAAGAGAATGCATAGGCAAATCTTTAAGTACTTATCTACTAACCCTGAGGCAATTCGGTTAAGCGGAATTAATTTCAGCCAAGGCAAAGATAGTGGAGTTTTAAATTTTTGTGAAGAGACCCTCACAGTTGGCAGTAATTAGAGATGGGGATTTGTTAAGGGTATGGCTTCCTGGTAGACTGTCTAGCATACATGAAGCTCTGGAGCTTGATCCTCATTGGTGCCAAAAAATAATAAAAAAATAAAGTGTTACCACTTAATAATATTCTTAAAACCTCAGACTGTCCTTTAATGCCATAAACCACACATGATGTTGAAGAATATAAAACTATTTTAATACTGATAATTGTTTTCAAATTATATTTGTATCTTTCTCCCTGCCCTCCTGGGGAAGGGTTGAAAGCACAATCTAACTGTACACATAAACACATATAAAGCAGTTTACACTATAGGACCACACTATGGGCCACATTGCTTACAGGTTGAACATTGAAAATCTTAATAAACATTATTCAGGGGCTGGAGAGATGGCTCGGTGGTTAAGAGAGCCAACTGCTCTTGCAGAGGACACGGGTTCCATTCCCAGCACCCACATGGCGGTTAAGAACTGTCTTTAAGCTGGGCGTAGTGGCCCATGCGTTTAATCCTAGTACTCAGGAGGCAGAGGCAGGTGGATGTCTGTGAGTTCAAGGCCAGCCTGGTCTACAGAGTGAGTTCCAGGCCAACTGGGACTGTGGGGAGACCCTGTCTCAAAAAAAAACCAAAAACAAACACACAAAAAACATTATTTCATTTCATCCTCACAACAATACTGAGAGTATACTACTATTCTTGTTTTTAAGACAAGAAAATGGAGGATTAGAAAGGATGAGTAAGATTCCTTAAGATCTCACAGCTATGAAACGGAGCAACTGGGATTCAAAGTCTGTGCGTTTGGTCACAAATTTATAGACAATGCTATTATAAGCATGGGTGGAAATGTTGTTAAACCTTTCATCTAAATACAGTCCCTACAATATACAAAGTTATTTTTATAAAAGGAAACCTAGGGTAGGCTTTGTGTTTACAGAGAGTAATGAGAAATTACACGCTGAAATGCCATGCTGATAAACCTAAATATCAGCATCGAAAACAAGCGTCCACCTCAGAGGCACCTGCATATCAGAAATACTTTCCCTGCTGAGAAACAGTCTGCAAAGGAGATTGCCAGCCCCAAAACTCGCTTTCATCCCTTCTTATGTGTTCTCCTGCAAAAACACTGAAAATGAAATCCCTCATTTCTGGAAGAGTCTAGACAGCGGCAGACACCAGCAACAACTGGGTGTGACCAATAGATTTCAACAAACAAACGCAAACAGAGCCAGAGGTAAAACTTGAGGCTAACATTTAAGGAGCCAGTAAAATAGAAATTAAATTTAAAATAAAAATAAAATTAAAATTAAAATAAATATTAAAATAAATAAATATTAAAAATAAAAATAAATTTAAAATAAAATAAAAATTTTCGCTGTAAGGGCTCTGCTTCCCCACTGCAGCTGCCGTAAGACCTGGTGAGCATGGGATATTTTTATCCAGCAACTTTCCTTCAGTCCTTCTGTCCTTTATTTAGAAATCCAAAATAAAAAAAAACAGAAAAACTATACTTTAAAAAGTCATAACCCATAGACTATAATAGGTAAATAAAATTCTTTTGCTATTAGAGGCCAGGAAAGAACAGAAGATTAAAAAGTAAATTATAAACAGCTGTATCTCCCCTCCCAATTGTTTACATTCTTAGACATGCAGTTTTTAAAAATATTCCCTGTGTAGATCCAAACATGCTGTACTTTGAGAGGGGGAAAACAGTGACGTTAGCTTTAAAATATTACACAGTTGACATATAAACAGAGCTAAGTTTATGCACATTATTCTCGTTGGCAGCAACTGAACTGAATGGCTCAAATGGAGACCTATAATTAAGTGTGCTAATTATCTCAGTCTACAGAAAAATAAAAAATATCAATGTTACTGTTCAAATGCTGTCTAGCAGGAGTGTAAGCTCCTTCTGACAGAGCAGAGGATACAACTAGTTCAACAAATCCAAAGAATCCAAAAGCTTTTTCAAGTAGAACTTGGTTGTTGTGCTTGAAGCTCTGAGGTGGAGGGGATGTAGCCTAGTAGGCAGAGCACCTGTGCAGCAAGCTGGAGGCCCTGGGTGGGTCCCCACCACATGATGGTGCACAGCTGTAATCCCAACGCTAAGATGGGGACAGGAGAGTCGGAAATTTAAGGTCATTCTCAGCAATGTAATAAATTTGAGGCCAGCCTGGGCTAGAGAGCCTTTTTTGTAAAAGCCTGGATGAAACTAGAAACTAGGTACGACTACACAATTAGTGGGCACCACTGTCTCTTCATCCACTACTTCCTCTTCTTCCCTCAACTTTGTTGTCCTTCTACTTAACACATTCTCTGAACTACTGCCACCCCTAAATAGTTCTTGGCTCATTTCTGATCAGTTATCAGGCCTAGAAAACTAGGTGGACACATACACATACAACAACTCCCCAGCCCCTCTTATAAATCTTGCCTTTAAGCATCAAAACACTAATCCAACAAGTTGTTCTTGGGGACTGGGGAGAAGGATCAATCAGATGCAAGCATGAAGACCTGAGTTCGGCTCCTTAGAATCCAGGAAAAAAGTTGGCCACAGTACTGTGCACCAGTGATCCCACTGCTGGGAGGCAGAAACAGGAAGATCCCTAGGGTATGCTGGCCAGCCAGCCTCGCAGAATGGGTGAGCTCTCTAGGTCTACTGAGAGATCGTGTCTCAAAAAATGAGGTGGCAGGCAATAGAAGAAGACACCCAAAGTCGACCTGTTCTCCACACTCACTCTCAAACACACACACATGTACACACACTCACAAACATGTACATATGCATGTACATGAGTGTTCATACAGACAAAAGCTGCCCTACGAGCAGGGATCACCCCCTCAGCATCATGCACTTAAGTGAATGACAAAGAAAGGTCATGTTTAAAATTCTGGTTTGTCATGTGTTCAAGAGATCAACATGCACTTACTTTCAAATGTCCTTTTAAAAGGAAATGCTTCATGATCTGATTTTTTTTTTTTTTTGTCTTTTTGAGACAGGGTCTCCCTTTAGTCCCAGCTGGCCTAGAGCTCACTATGTAGACCAAGCTGGCCTTGAACTCACAGAGATCCACCTGCCTCTGCCTCCTGAGTGCTGGGATTAAAGGTGTGAACCACTAAACCGGGATTTTTTTTTTTTTTTCTGTTTGTTTTCCAATAGTGGGGATTGAACCTACTAGCAAAGCACTGTATCACTGAGTGATATTCCCAGTCCTTGGTCTAAATTATAAGAGAGTGTATTGTGAGCCAAGTTCTACCAAGAGCAGCAAAGGTAAGAGCAAAGTACAGGCTGACAAAAGATTCGGTTGCACTGAACTATCATTAACAAAGCATTTATCATATCCCCAGATATCTAAGGTACAAGCTAAGGTGAGTCACCAGCTCATCTGATAAGAGAAAAATTCTAATGTAAAATCTGATATTACTGACCTCATTGAATCAAAACACAGCCTCCATTAGAGGTGGTAAAGCAGCTCTTGTGGGAAATTACTTCACAAAAATCCCAAAAGATTCTGTCTAAGCAGGAAAGTTGCAAGTTCAAGTCAAAGTCCTGGTATCCAAAGAGGTACCTAATGTTAATGCCTGCCAAGGTTTAAAGAGGATACACATAAGCCAGCCTCTGTTTTCTTTCAGATATGAAGGAAGACAGATGGCTTTTAAAATTGGATGGCTTTTAAAATTGGATGACATACTGACTGGCTCTAATATGCTTACTGATGTACTGAGGTAACATATAAGTCAGACTCAGAGTACCAATGAGCAACTGGGACAGAATTATAAAGGACAGTATTGTTTCCTTTAAGACAGAATTTCTGTTTTCTTTAACAGGCTGTATATAGATACACCAGGCCCCAAAGAGATCTAAAGGCTTGGGCACTTGCTCTTAGGGATAAAGAGGTGTGTGAACAAGAAGCACAAATACACTGGACTGCTCATAAAATAGTCAATTAATAGGGGATGACAAGGACTCTGAGCCATATGTTTGGCATTACCTCCGACATACAGTCACCACTGGATACAGCTGGTGCTACTGAGGTGGACACCCTGGAGAGATGATGCCAGGCATGCTAGAAGTTCCCTAAGAAGTGCTCTGTGGAGCATGAGAGCCTTGGGATGGACCTCTGTGGCTAAACCGATTTAGGACTTATCTTCCTCTTGACATTCGCTGGCTTGCCTTTTTTTTTTTTTTTTTTTTGCTGTCTGTTCCCTAAATTTATGATCAGAAAACAGAAGTTCATTTCATACTAACTACTCTAACATCCTGAGCATCACATTTAGGGAAATATGGCACTGAATTCCCCCCACCCCAAACACATTCTGATAAAATACTAGATGTTTTAATACATACATGTATAAATACATACACACACAAGCAAAAGAAATGTGGTTTTTTTTTTTTAGCTAGAAAAGATTTGGAAGGATGGAGAGATAGCTCAGAAGTTAAGAGCACTGGCTGCTCTTGCAGGAGACCCCAGTTCAAATAAATCCCAGTACCCACGTGGCTGGTAACAACTATCTAAAACTGCTCTTCTGACCTCAGTGGGCATCGCATGACACAGGCACACATGCAGGCAATACATTCATACACATGAAATAAAAATAATAAAATAGAACATGTTTCCAAAAAAGGAAAAGTTGATTTAAAAATTAAGTGAACAGAAAATTATGATTTCTTTGAAAATACCATGCTTGGTTTATTTATTCTCAAATTTTTAATATGAGCTATATAATCAATGAGAAAGTTAATAATACATCAATCTAAATTTTGGTATATTGTTGTCAAAAAGAATTCTTTGCTGTTCTTAGTCTGAAGAAAGAAATGGAAGTGTTTATAAGTGTGTATTGTGTGCATGTGTGCGTGTGTATAACAATAAACAAGAACACAGAAATTGGGGGGCATCAGAGAAGTTGGAAGGAGACTGGGAGGAGTGGTGATGGTGCAAATACAATACTCATGCATGAAATTCTCAAAAAAAGGTCAAAAAGTGTTTTATCTATCACCTATTTATCTATCTAATAAAAATAAAATCTCACAATTAGTCAAAAAGGGCACAACCCAGTCTATGATTTCCAAGGTTTACAAAGAAATGAAAATTTTATTGCTTGATATGTTAAAATACCGAGATCATCTTTAAAGAGATAAGACTTTCTAGTAAGGAGCCTCATTCCACATTACAAACTATTTTATCTAGTAATTGTGGAATAAGTACTTTGCAATTATACATTCACATATGTTTGAGCCAGGGTATGACTTACAGTGGGCCAATGAAGTGCATTGAAAAGAAAGCTCCATTTCCCACACTGACTGCAGTTATTTATGCTCAAAGCATAAATAAATATCACAATTTGCAAGAAATACTCATTAGGCACTGATGTGGCTTTGAAAGACAAGTCCAAATGTTTCTTTATATAACCAGCAGGTGTAACCACTAGGGTTCTGCAGTGCCACGTTGGTCAATGGCAAAATGCTTTCTAGAAGACAAAACATTTTGTCCAGAGAGAACTTTAACAGAGGTTTGCAACAAACAAATTTCTAAACATAGTTCTTGCATTTAATAAAAGGGTAAATAAGTACTGGGTTCTGGAACCTAAAACTTCAAGGGTTTTGGCTTAGCTCTGGGAAGCCATGGCAGAACCACAACAGCTGGCAAATGTCCTGAGCCATCAACCACCAAACAGCTGCTGAAGTAAGTCACATTCTGAAACCCTTCCAATACTGACATGCAAGGAAATGCATTTCTTCACTCAAGCTGAATAAAGCAGGAGGGGCTTTCAAGATCAAGGCAGATGAACATTTTCAAGGTTTCTTCTTTTTTAATAACTATTGAAAAATAAGAGTTTATTTTTTTCAAAATTCTTATGAAGGTAAAAAAATACTTCTTGGGTACAATTTAAAACATGTTGCTTCCTTTATAGGAAAACCAAAGATGTCAAAAGTCACAGTAGGACACAAATATGCAGTGACCAACAAAGCTATGAAAATTCACCTTAGAGTTTCATCTCCTAACACTATGCTAGAACATACATGGAGAAGAAAAGGAAGAAGCTCATCCACCCTCCAAACAAGGCTTTTCATTCATGTGCACAAATGAATTTCTATGTGGTTTGTCTTATGCTTTACGACAAGATTAAAAATTAATTTTAAAACTGAGATTCAATAACTGGCTTTGCTTAAAGGTTGTCTGAGAAACTATTTCGACAGAAGCCAGCATTGAGAATCTCTTTTCCATTTCTTGAAGGGAGTTGAAAATAATTAATTTACAAAATGTCAATAAACTAGGATATAGCCAACAGAAAATCAAATCCAGTCCGCACTTTTCCTACAAATATATGCACTCATGCTTTTTTTAAACCTCCTAATCTGTTGTGGCTCCATTTGTAAGCCCCTAAAAATGTAACCTGGCGTTCACAGTTTTGTCCATCTGGAATGTCTCCACCTCAGAGGAAACCCTCACTCCTCCACCCCCACAAAAGTACACAGCTGGTAAAAATCGGAGGACATATGCCGGCGGGCACTTTTGTTCATGCAAGCACACGGATCAAATGTTTAATCCCTCTAGCACCCTCTTCTTTTCCTTTTCAGATAATGCTAGGAAGGACATGAGCCTTTTTAAAAGACTGAATTCTATATACCATATCAGACCCCAGATGGTTCCTTGTTGAAAGATATTGTAAGAACAAAGCCTGAACTTGAAATCTTGCCATCAAAGCTGTCTGAAGTTCAAGGTGCCACCCCCCACCACCACCACAAGTGGAAGCCTTGAAACAAAATACACATACTGCGAAGGCCAACTTGTGTAAGCATCGTTGTGAAACCCAACCCTATATCTTGGTCCTCCTCAGAGCAGCAAATGCACGTAAGTGCATTTCAATAGAGATTTAGGAATAGTTGAGGTTTCTTAGCTGTGTCCATGAAAGCAGAAACTTCTGAGCTTTGTTGCTGGCTCAGGATGTGCAGGTAAACTTAGAAAGCTGTGGTCTGTATCAAGCTTCACCACCTAACTTGCTGTGGGCAGGAATTCGACTATATAGACAATCCCAATTCTGAACTATTGGTTTTAATGAGCGAAGCAGACCCATAAAATTCAACCCTCCAGGTATTTAACAACACGATTGCCTCGGAATGCCCTTTGGTATTAAATTTGACTGTTATAACTGAAGTGGGTTTTGACCACACAACTTTAGGGGTGATATTTACACCTTTGCCTGTGTGAACATTAACAATAACACAGAGTTGAACTCCACACAGCCTGAGTGATTATGGGTTTTATTTACCCATTCTAAACTAGTTTCTAAGAACTCTACCCCAGAACCCCACTACATCTAGGTATGTTTAATGTAATTCTTCCTAGCCATCTTCTCCACTCTCATCAACTGTCACCTGTACTGAAAGTTTTGCTTCTTATCTAACTTTAAACAGTTAAGCCTACATGGAATTTCAAAGACCATTCTTTTTTCCCCCAAATAACATAGTTCAGGTTCTAAATCTGAATATAACTAGAGTTTTATAGGTACTTCTACAAACCAGAAATTCCTCAAATTTGTTGTCTTAGAAATATTGACACTGAAATGACCATTTCATGAAAGTAATCTTGAAGTTGAGACAGAGCCCTAAGTCTGGCCTTGACCAGCAGAAGTTGCCAAATGGCACTAATTGCTGGGAAAGCTGAAGCTCTTCCTTAGTCTTAGCAAGACCCTGGGCAAGAAAGTGGATGATGGGTAATCAGTAGGAAGCACTGAGATGAGTCCCTTATCAGCACTGTCCTTGCACATGACACAGAACTCTAAACATAAATTCGGAAGCATATAAACTCTAAATATAAATTCGGAAGCATCTTCCAAAAACTGGCAATCATTGTTTTCCAGAAAAGTATGAATGCAGCTTTGACTTGTGAAGTTATTTACATTTCCCTTAATGAATATGTATTAGTCAGATTTCCATTACTAGAACAAAAATACCCAAAGAAAACTTTGTTTTGGAGATTTCAGTCTGTGCTTAGTTGGTTCCATGCTTTGGGGCCTGGGGTGAGACAGCCTATCATGATGGGAATGAGTGGCAGAGAAAGCTGCTTACCTCATGTTGTCCAGCAAGCAACAAGAAGAGAAGGAGGAGGAGGAGGAGGAGGAGGAGGAGGAGGAGGAGGAGGACAACATCGATGAGGATGACAACTAGGGCCCCAATATTGGACTATGGAAGATAATTGCCCAAACCAGAGCAATAAATATGATGTATTTATATTTAAACCATTCAACTAGGAACCACTGCCAAGAATTCCTTGGAATTCATTATATATGTCTTCTTGTTCAGACAATTCAAGAAATATAGTTCATGGTCCCTGAGATATTGCTGTCTAAAATACCATGAGAACATAAAAACGAAAGAGAAATAAAAAGAGGAAATCACGACATAGTGTGTTAATTTCATCTACCACAGGTGACATTGGTGAAGGACTTGGCACATTTTTATTGTGTAGGGCTGGATTTTAAATATTTTTGGTCTTGTGAACTACAAAAGGTCTCAGTTGTAACAATTCAGCTCTGCCATTGTAACTCAAAAGCAGCAGCAGTGAACACTTTAAGAAATGGGTGTTCCAGGGGCTGGAGAGATGGCCTAGAGGTTAAGAGCGCCGACTGCTCTTATAGAGGACCCGGGTTCGATCCCCAGCACCCACATGGCGGCTGAGAACCGTCTGAAACTCCAATTCCATGACACAGGTGCACAAACCTGCATGCAGACAGTACATTCATACACATACAGAAATAAATAAAAATTAAAAAAAAAAAAAGAAATGGGTGTTCCAATCAAACCCTGGGGAACAAAAAGTAGCTGGCATTGGCTCAAAGGCTCTAATCTTCCACATATAAAGGGGGGAAAGCTGTACATTTCATCATAAACCAGGAATAAGAATCCAAAAGGAGTTCTACATAAACACAAAGTCATCTTAAAGAAACAATTCTACTAAATTTAAAATGGCATTCTAGTAAAATGAATAAGGTAACTAAAATAGCTAACATCATGGGCCAAACTACATATACTGGTCATTCTTACAAAACCTTATACTATTGTGATCTCTCAGAGGAGGACAAAAATCAACCCTCAGAATAAGCTGTGTCATTATCTTCCTTGAAATGCTATTATAATAAAAGATACACAGTTATTTTCTGAATGTTAACTCGAAAGTGGAAAGTGAGAGATAACGCCCCCTACAGGCAACAGAGAAGATCAGTGCTGGATAGCTTCAGTGGTCAATGTGGCTCACTTGGTTAGAGGGAACCTCAATTAAGGAATTTTTTCCTCTGAATTGGCCTGTGACCATGTCTGTGGGGCATTTTCTTGATTGTTGAGTAATGTGGGAGGGCCCAGCCCACTGTGGCAGTGCCACCCCTGAGCAGCTTGCCTTTGAGCATGGGCCAAAGAAGCAATCCAGTAAGCAGCATTCCTCCAAGGTCTGTGTTCCAGGTTCCTGCCCTGAGCTTCCTTTGGTCATAGACTGCCTTAGCTTCCCTTGATAATGGACTGTGCTGTAAGCCAAACAAACCCTTTCTTCCCCAAGTTGGTCAGTGTTTTTATGACAGTAGTTGAAAGCAGACTAGAACAATCACTGCTACCCAGAATAAAGGAACAGCGGGTATTGTGGTGCAGGCCTATAATCCCAGCGTGTCAGTGGTGGAACAGGCAGGACAATCAGAGTTCAAGATTATCCTCATCAACTACATAGTGAATATGAGACAGCCTGGGATACATGGGACCTTGCCTCAAAAACCTGAAAGAGAAGAATAAAGGAATAGCAGCAAACTCATCACTGGAACCTTACACTGCCAGGACTCTTTGGGTTCTATCACAGTTCCCTAAACATTCCTTGAACCATCCTATTTTTGGTTCCTTTTCACTCAAATTACTTCACTTTTTTTTTTCTTTTTATAGCATGCTGTGGTTTCTGTAGTCCTAAAATTATATAAGATTCTGAGAGTCCTGAATTAAGGCTCTCTGGGAAGGTTGCTATCCACACTTATGACAAAAATGTTACAAACCAGATCCAAATCAAGTGGCATGGACACTACCCCACATCTCCTGGTGACTACCCCTTTTGAATGCCAACATGAACCCCAAATGAGCAATCCTGAGCATGGGTCCCAAGCATATATTTAGAGATGAGAGCAGCAAAAAACAGGCCTCTCTGTCTCTAGCACAAACAACCTATGAAATCCGCCAATTACTAACGGCCAAGGCTGCAGCATTCCTGCCATCTTTCCCCTGGTTTCGATGATGCTGATCGAGTCTTATTCCATCTGGAATTATTTACTCTCCTCTCAAAGCAATTTTAAAACAGCATCAAAAAAGACCCTACATAAATCCTCCATTTACAGACACTTTGATTTTTCATTTTAATGAAATTTCTCTTCCAGCAATCCTCAAGGCCTTTTCCTCATTGTGAATACCTACACTGCATCTCAGACCACTCACAGACCCAACTTAACCTGATAACCTTGGACTGATCATTGAGTAATCAGAGCTTCAAAACTCAAATTTTACATTGGTGTTTGTATGGCCAATGAATTTCAAATTCTAACAAAATGAGAATCCTTACACACAACTGCAGTTCTCACCAAAGGATGAAATTTGGGACAGAGAAGAAACTTCACAGTCACAACCCAAGAATCATTCCATTCAACCAAAAATTTGGTCCTTTGATTTTTTTTTTTTTTTTTTTTTTTGCCTTCAGGCCTTGGCTTTCGCCTTTGCTGCCCCTCCCCCAAAGTGTATAATCCTAGCAACACCAAAAGATGCTGAAAGAATATAACAAATCAGATTGAAAAATATGGAGTTTATTGCAACATGGAAAGAGTACATGAGGTCTGACGCCTGGCTGAGGACCTGCTGACAATTAATGGCTGCTGAGGGGGGAGGTCACTTTCTTCAGTAGAATAGCCACTGGCAAGCTGCCTGTGATCCAGTACATAATTACCCTACACTCAAGCTCATGCAATCAACCTTTATTAAACACACAAGATTATAAACGAAAAGGTAAGACAGTAAGAGAAGAATGTGTTAGGAAGAAGAAAAAGAGAGTTCCAGAGGAATAAGGGAGAATAATGGGGGAGGGTGGTAAATATGATTTAAAAAATGTCAATATATATGTATATATATAAAAGTTTGTCAAATGAATGAGAATTATTTTTTAAACATGGGGTTTTATATTGTTATGAAAAGTATCCTGAAATATGCCATTAGTCTCAATTAAGATAAGAAAGAAGAGAGAGGAAGAGGGGGAGAAATTGAGAGAGAGACTAGATGAAGTTCAGTTACAAACCCAAGAAAGTAGAGCCAGGCAGATCCCAACAACGGGCTCTAGAACCTTAACCTGTGTTGGTGAATCCTAGGACAATGTGCCTCCTGGATGTCAGTGTCACAATCTGAATGTAGCCTTTTTTTCCCACAAGATTCCTTCTGAGATTCTCTTGAGTGGCTCCCTGAAGGCCCAACACAACACAAGCACATTTTAGTGGTGGCTACAGAATGTCATCAGTCCTGTATATAGAAATCTACTATGCAAATCTCATTTCTTATCAATTCCCCTCTGAGCCAGGGGAATCTGCTCACGATTCCATTTCTCTCCTCTCGAATTATGTCCCTAATTCTACCAACCTCACACTGTACCTTCACCAATTCTTGTGCCTTTCTTAGGAAAAAAAAAAATCTGCTCAAACTCACCTTTCTCAGGAACTACAGTTGGATTGAAATGGGAATTAGACATGAGATCATGTCTTTAGATTTTCCTTGACTAGCAAGTAGCAAATTCATAATAAATGGCTTTTAATGTCAGATAAACTTTGAGTGTGTCCTCTGTCATCCCTATTCTGCACTGGACCATATACACCTACCAGGGACAGGGAGAATTTTTATTAAGACCCTGTGGGCAAACAGCAACCCAATTATTTGGGTATTTACAAAGTTGGTTAATGGACCTCCATGCCAATTGAATGTCTCTAAAACAGTTTTATAAGCACACTGATCTTCCTTGGGTTTTGAAGAATGAAGATTCCATACAGCTTTGCAATGTGCCCGTTCAATAGCTAATTGGTCTTATAGTTCTGAAGCAATGAGAGACTCTAGCTACACTCAGCAGAAGGTGGACAGAAGACAAGTCTTCCCATGTGTATCCATTGCATCTCATTAAAGAAATTTGAGCTCTATCTATATCAGCAAAACCATTGTAACCAGAAAGGACCTGGTTTAAAAAATAAATCTGTTGGGGCTGGAGAGATGGCTCAGCAGTTAGGAGAGCCAGCTGCTCTTACAGAGGACCCGGTTCGTTTCCCAGCACCCACATGGCGGCTGAGAACCATCTGTAACTCCAGTTCCAGGGGGATCCAGCACCCTCTTCTGACCCCCACAGCATTGCATGACACGGGTGCACCTATTTACATGCAGACAGTACACTCATATACATAATATAATAAATAAAATAAAAAATGAAAAAAATATTAAAAAAATAAATAAATCTGTTGAAAACATGTACCTAATCTTTATGTTAAAACAGATTTAACTGAAAATTTTATATTATAAAATGAAGCTGAAATATACCAAGTAAATAGCTATTTTAGCTTAACAAATCCCAAGTTTTAGTTACAACTATGGACAGTCGTGGATTACACAAAGTATCAACAAATGATCTAATGTTCAATTTTTGGATTACCTTTCTTTCATGTTTCACCTTTTATTTCTTGTTTGTTTTTTATAGGATAATCAAAAAGATTATTATTTCTGTAGAAATATTCAAAAATTTTATCAGTTTTCCCAAGACCTCTCTTAATCCTGTGGTATCTCTTATCATTCCTGTCAAAAGCACTAAAACAGTCCTTATCTTTGTTTCTGTAGTTCATTCATCTAGCTACAGGGTTTCTTACTTGCCACTACTATGTGTGAAACTCACAGTTCCCGAATGTCACATTCCCTAAATACATGTCTTGAATGTTTTTAAAATGTACAGGACCAGACACTAGTATTAAATAGAATACGGTAACAGGATAGGAGAAAGAGTTTAGCCCTGGCTAGTTCATCACTGAATGTTTTTAGATCTACTTCTCTGCTAAATCCTTATAATTGAGGAACTCAGATAATGAATATCACTCTCCCTCTTCCCCTCACCATGACCATATGGTAGGATTTGGTTTCATCAACCCTCTAGCATGCCTTCACGAAACTACTAGAACCAGCTATTCACAGCTGCTCAAAACAGGAATGGTCCCAGAATTAACACTAAGGACAAATGCTATAATCAAAAACACCACCAGCATAATTTTCCATGGTTTGAAAAATAAAGAGCAATAAAAGTCAAAGCAAACCCACTCTACATAATTGGTGCTGTATGGTTCCACTGTAGGCTTTAAATATTACAAAAAAAAATTAAAAAAGCTTTGCAATGCAGGTGTTGGAGATGGCTATTATCTAGCTCACAGGAAGATTAAAGGATTAAAATGAACTAATACTGTGCTTCCTAAAACATAATGAGACTTCCACACAGTGCCAGTCAACTGGCGGCCAAGTGTTATCAGCAAGGCTGTTTGTATCTCATAACCTACAAACCACTTCCGATAAAAAAAGGGTGTTGAAATGCCTGCATGTCATAAAAAGGGACAATAAGTGTACAGGTTATGTCAGGTGACATGGATTCGAAAACAAAAGGGACCAATTCAAGATATATTAAAAAATGGGTCAAATTATTTATAGCTAGAATGTTCTTGCGGGAGGCTAAAACAAAGATCTAAGCCCTGAAGGGAGGACCTGGATATTCTTTAGACTCATACGTGAGCCCTGAAGAAACCAGAGCAGGTAGGGCTTGTATGTACAGAACGTGTCAGGTAGGACCGAAGACTAACCTCTAGTGGTGATTCTCAAGGGGCCTGGTCTGGCCAATGGGCATTTCAGGGGCTAGAACAATTTGTTGTTATGGAAAAACTAAGGAAAAAAATATCTCTTCAAGGCACCTATAACATGCCTGAGCGGTGCTAGAGAACGAATCTATGACAATCTAGGTCGGAAGTGGAGTTAGTTTATTTCTAAGAGGTCCCAACTGACAAACTGTACCAAACATGAAGGCACAGGGACTACTGGATTGTGAAAAACTCTGCATCCTTCCAACAGAACACCTGGCAGGCATGGTGGGTGGCCCTGACACATATGCTAACCTTCTACATGGGTTTCCATCAAAAACCTATCGTTCTATTCCTGTTGCTCCAGATGCACTGGAACATGCTAAAACTGTTCATACTGCAGCCTTCTGCCGCTGCTCATCCTCCCAGGAGCACTTTCACCCACATGCAGCCATGCACCTGTCTCCTTGCCTCCTTCACATGTGATTGTTTTCTTTTTTGCTCAAACAGTGGCTCCTTTCTCAGAAATACTCCATCCTGCCCCTTCTTCTCCATCCCTTTATGGCATCCCTTTGTGGCTCGTACTCTGAAATCACATTATTTTGATACTCAATTGTTTCTTCCATTAGAGAAGTCTATAGTCCATAAAGTCACAATCCCATTATTGTGCCTGATTAATCAGACATAAGAAGAGGAGGTGCATGACCATATGGAATCAGAGTCTTACAGTCTCCTGGAAACTTGTTCATATGAACCTATAGCAATGGTGTCAGCATCCCCAAGACCCATGAAATTCAAGCAGACAAAAACCCAGCATAGAATTGGGGAAATGGGCAGCAGGCTCCAATCTTGGAACTATTGAACAGCTGATTACTGCTGGGTGAGGAAGAGCTGATCTTTAACTTTTTCTTTTTTTTGGTCTTTTTGAGAGAGGGTCTCCTGTAGCCCCAGCTGTCCTGGAACTTACTCTGTAGACCAGGCTGGCCTTGAACTCACAAAGATCCACCTGCCTCTGCCTCCCAAGTGCTAGGATTAAAGGCGTGCACCACCACGCCTGGCGGGAGAGCTGATCTTTAAGGGAGTGACTCTACATAGGCTGACTACTTGCACTGAGGGAGGTCAGGGGACACTAATTTGACTCAATAGGCCTTAACATAAATGACAGAATGCATGGAATCCAGTTGAGGGGTCTCTGAGAGAGTGCAGAATGCAAAATGGTATAAAGACGATTACGATGTTGTGTATGAAATACACAAAATTTCAATAAAAATATACAAAGAAAAGATTTTCTGAGTATGTAGTAAACTTGAACAAGTAAATATTTGTTGGCATGTTTATGGCATTGATATAAATATATTTTATGATGTTTTGTGATTAAAAGATTAAATAATAAACAAATAATAATTGGCAAGATTAAAAAAAAAAAAAAACCCAGGCCAAGGAGATGGATCACTGAGTGATGTGCTTGCTGTACAATACCTGAGTTCACATCCTCAGCACCCACATAAAAAGTGAGGAGTGGTGATGGGACCCTAGAACCCCAGTTCTGGGAGACAGAGACAGGAAGAGCCCATGGGCTCAAAGGGAAACTAGTCTAGCTGAACTATTAGACTCCAGGCCAATGAAAGACACTGCCTCAATAATAAATAAATAAATAAATAAATAAATAAATAATAAATAAATAAATAAATAAAGTAAAGAACAAGAGAAGATCCCCAAGATCAACCTCTGGGCTCTACAGAACGAGCACACTTTATGGAAGACCTAGACATACAAGTGATATTCTTTCAGCCTTTCTAGAAGTTTCAAAGAAACTTCCATTTGATAACTAATAGCTTATCCACCCATCATGACAAGTTCGGAGTAGCTTATCAAAACTATTCTGTTAGTGAGAACAAGGGAGATAACAAATGTCTCTGCTCATCATCTTGAGAAAATATTGTGTCAAGACTCCAATGTATAAAAAAATAAGTCATAATTCAATGGAGTAGAATCTCTTATTCTTCTGAATGGACCCTGACTGCATTCACTGATCAAAACCAACATTAAACTTGGATAAAACTCACCATCCATGAAGTGCCTACCTTATAAGGCCTTGTCTGTAAAGCCTTACAGAATGTGAAAAATCACAGTTTTACCACTCTATCTGACAAGAAATGGGGAAGCTGAGAAACCCATGCATCTCTCAGAAGGAAGATAGAAAGAAGGTTTATCGTGGTGGTGCACGCCTTTAGTCCTAGCACTTGGGAGGCAGAGAGGCAGGTGGATCTTTGTGAGTTCAAGGCCAGCCAGAGTTCCAGGGAGACCCTGTCTCAAAAAAGACAAAAAAAAAAGAAGGTTTATCAAAGGACACTAGGGAGCTAGAGAAATGGCTTAGTGGTTAAGAGCAATGGCTGTTCTTGCAAAAAACCTGCACTTGGTTCCCAACACCCATTTGGCTGCTGATAATCACCCATAACTTCAGCTTCAAGGGATCTGGCCCTCTTCTGGCCTCCATGGGCTTTGTACATACATGCTGTCCTTACATACACATGCAAGAAAAATACTCATACATATAAAATAAAAATAAATAAAAGATATAAAAATTAAGGAAAAATAAAAAGTACAATAATAAAGTCCTAGAGCCATAAACGCAGTTTTAAAACTTTATGATTAGGGCTGACTAAGTCACATATACAGGCAGATAATTACCAGTGTTCAGAAACGATTGCCAAGTTAAACTAATAACCATGTACTCTACATATAAAAGAGAAACATCAGTTACAAAGCTATTCCTTTAATTATTCTTATAAGGAGTTCTCCAACCATATATTTGAAAACCTGTGTGGCTTCTTGCTTGAGAATTTTTCAAAAAGAACTTGGAAAACAAAAAAATTGAACTAAATGTAAATAACAATAATAATAATAATAAGGATCAATTAGATGGCTCAGTGGGTAAAGGCACTTACTGCCAATGCTAATGACCTTTGTTCGATCCCCAAAAACTGCATAGTGGGAGAAAAGAATTGATGCCCGTAAGTTGTTCTCTGACCACTGACCTCCCTATGTGTGTCATAACACACATATACACACACACACACACACACACACACACACACACACACATATACATACATACAAATGAGAAGTGTAAACAACAATAATAATATAACAACTTTGAGTATAGTTCACTCAGCTTATGATGAGTTTATTATCATGTATTTTGTCCATAAACCTTGCTTTATCCTGAGTAATGGGCACTACTTAAAATAACTTCATCTTTTGGGGCTGGAGAGATGGCCTAGTGGTCTGCTCTTGCAGACCCTCTGCTCTTGCAGAGGACACAGGTTCAATCTCCAGCACCCACATGGCAGCTGAAAACCGTCTTTAACTCCAGTTCCAGGGGAATCCGACACCCTCTTGTGATCGCTGCGGCATTGCATGACACGGGTGCACAGACCTACATGCAGACAGTACATTCATACACATAAAAAATAATAACTTCATCTTTTGTTACTTCTTCCATTAGAATATCAACTCCAAAAAGCCAGAAAGTATGTTGTTTTGTTTTGTTTTGCTTTGTTTTGTTTTTGAGACAGAGCCTTACAATGTAAATGAGGCTGGTCTTAAACCCCAGATTCTCCTGGCTCTCAAATACTGGGATTCCAAGTGTGCACAACCACAGAGGGCTTTAGAAAACAACTCTAACTTCCAGCAATGTGTCCAACATCCAAAACAGTGTCTGGCATTATAAATATTTAAAGGACAAATGAATGAACAATTAAATCTATCATATATGTTCGGTGGACACATGTACGTAGACTTGTAGCACATGACTATGGAGTTATAAGAGGCAATACATCTTTTACAAGTTCACCTTTTTAGACCACAGCACTGGGGAAAACATGAAGCTAAAAACAGAAACATCAGAATATTTTCACTGCTTCCACCATGAGACAACTGTATCATTTTGAGAAAGTTACCTAAACTCTCCATTCCTAAATCTGAGTAGAAACATTTTCAATTTTATTGCCTTTAAGGATATTTTGGGTTCTAATTTTAAAAATAAATTCAAGAGACACCTCCATTGATTTTTAGAGTCTACAAGAACAGACAAATAGCTAAGGTCTAATCTGTGACTCTTGGGTAAATATACATCATTAACCAGCTATGATCACCACTATTTATAAAACTGGACTATAAATTCCAAACCTCCTCCAATGTGCCCATTTCCTTCTGACAAATGAGAAGCGAGTCTAACTGGCTAATCCCAAGCACCAATTCCAAGCACCTGAGCCAAAAAAGGGGGCCCAGTTTTGCCCCCTTCAGCAACCATGGTGTGCATTGCCATGACCCATCTAGAAACCTCTGAAGCTGACACACAGTCTGGACCAAGAATGAGACTGTACATAAATACCTGCCCCTCTCATAAAAACAGTGTACCCTTTAAAGTCACAAACGACACAGCCAACAGTACCATGAAATTGCAATAGAGGATTTAGCAAGTTCTTGCTCTCCAAAGATCCTATTTTGTTGAGACATGAAAAGTGTAGGTTTCAAAGTAAATCTGTAAAAACTGATTTGGTTTGCTCTCTAAGCAGACAAGCCATACCATGGTGTCTGCTTTCTTGTGTCCAGCTCTTCAAGATGATTCTGTTTTGCCCAGTCCTCCAAAGAACAGTGAGATGGAAGAATATAGATATTTATCAACAAGAATTTATAGAAGGAAAAGCATTCCATATTACTGAGTGATATTTTTATTTTCCATATTTAATATGTAATTAAATCTGCAGGGACTATAAAATGCATATATACATACCTCTTCTTAAAGTTTAATAAATATGCTTCAGCCTTTAATCCTGACTCATACTTATAGCTCATAAAACAATTTTAGTCATATGTAGAACTTGTTTTCTTACACATGCCAAGCTAATAAATGCAGCCCAGTTTCCTAGAATTTAACAACACAACACACTCATATACTGTGAAATAAACATCTGAGTTACAGAGTCAACATCAATGCATGTTTAAATGCACTCAATCATGATTTCTCCTGCAGCTGAGAAATGAGCGAACTGACTGAATTTGAAAAAAAAAAAAAATTTTGAGACGCGGTCTCCCTATGGCTCCAGCTGGCCTAGAACTCACTCTGTAGACCTGGCTTGCCATCTTTCTGGCCTGAAAAATATTTTTAATAAGGAAACAACACAAACCAAAAGCACCCCTGTGGACTTAGAGTAAAAGGGGAACTAGTGGGATATAATGCAAACCATTATAAACCTAAGCCTCTGCAGGCAATTTGTAGCTTACAACCACACTTTCACACATTCTTTCATTTGATCCACATTCTAATGTGGATTGGAGAAATATTACTTCCTCCAGTTTTATGAACTAGAAAATCAAGTCAAAAAATGGCAGGTCCCCCACAGAGGTAGGATCAGGAATGATATTGTTATTTCTTCTCTTCCTGTCACTTCTGGTTCTATTTGGTCACTGGATCTGTTACATATAACAGTCACCCTGGTCTTGAGTTACAATACATATGGGCTCAGCACTCTCTACACACAATTCAGTCAGTGAATGAGTGAACATCAGTATTCAGTTTTTCTCTTAGCCAAGCAAGAAGGATGTGTGGTAGAAAATGACAGGATCTTATCTAGACATGAGAAAATATGTTGGAAAATTCTCTTCTCCCTCCACATAAACTTTAGAAAGGAAATTCTAATCCTCTTATAGAAGATGATTACCAGAACTCTTGGAAAGCAGGAAAGCAGAACTGAAACCTTAAGCTTCTCTTACTGATAAGGTCACTTAAACAGGAAGCAATACAGTACCCTGCTTCCTGTTTTCAGTATTCTTATCTGTAGTTTTTCACCACAGAATCTCACATTTAGGACACTTCCCAAAATAACATCTTCTGATCTTCAGCTGTCAGCTGAAGTTGTTTCATAAATAGCCCAGCATATGTACTCCTGAGAGTCAGTAACACTCTACATGCAGATATAGCCTAGTCATACCAATTCCTTGTAGATATCAGAGACAATGTAGAATGTGCAAAATCAAGCAGTTATAGAAATGCTATAGAGCATAGCACAAGTGTCTGCAGCTAAAGTCCTGTGGAGCTCTATGTGGACTGCTTCTGAAAACTTGGAAATACAAGCCATTAGCAGACATATATCCCTATTGTTAGTGCATAGTTCAGAAAGGAATATAAGATTTGTTTCAGGTCAGCTAATATTTTATTTTATTGTACGTGTATGAGTATTTTGCCTACATGTATGTAAGTGTACCTGTGTTATGCAATGCCCACAGAGGCCAGAAGAGAACATTGGATCCCCTGGAACTGGAGTTACAGGAGGTTGTTAGGCACCATGTGGGAGTTGGGAACAAAACCTAGATCCTCTGCAAGAATAGCCAGTGCTCTTAACCATGGACCCATCTCTGCACCCCAAAGGTCAGCTGATATTTAAACAGTTAAAGAAAAATAACTTGCACACAACGATTAATTTTTAAGGGAAAAGGTAGGTATACAAAAATCTCTTTTTTTTTTAATTCGAAACAAGTTTTCTAGTCAGCAAGTTCATAAAGCAAAGCTGATTATAGGGGAATGTGTCTGAAAAATTACAGGCACAACCCAAGGTTAAAACACGTGTGAATCAATCCCCCTCGCCCAGAGAGAGGGGGGTATAAAAGATGTCAGCTATCATCTTTATGATCTAGTATGTCAGGAATTTTATTGCTAGAATTATCCAACAAGCTGAGACAGTTTCAGAAAGAGGAAGAGAGAGTGAGAGAAATAATGTCTGTGTTTTTTAAAGGGAAAAAATGACTTCATGGAGTGTTGTGGACTATAAATGGCTGGAGATTTTTATTATTTCTTTTGTACAACTTTGTGTTTCCCTTTTTATCAGCCTTCCTTACCACCTGGCCCAGGAAGTATGAGGAATAATTTTATCTTGGATCCCTGAGAATCACAATGGCTGTAAGATGTAGACCTAAGTAACAGGAATTAAGAAGAAAATGAGTACAGTCAAAAGAAAGCAGGTGCAGCACTGTCCTCTAGTTGGTAAAGTTGCTTCTCAGAGGAGTTTAGGCTAACAATTCTGATGCAGCTCCATAGAGCATTGGAATTCATACACTTGCAGAAGTGAATAAAAGACTAACTGCATGAAAGATGACGGCAACCAGGCTTCTCACTACTGAAGTGGAAAGTGCCTGACAACCAAAGGAAGAGGCCAGCAAGGCCCATTAGAAATGGGTTAGACTTAAAGATAGCAATACAAACTCATGTTCAGTTTACCGCAAGATGTTCACACACAGAACTATGTACAGATTAGACATGTATAGTAACATATGTGTGTATATACATGTTTTCTTGCTCTGTCAATGAAAAATTTAAAACTGCAATCACATTCCAAAACATCAAAGTCACCTGTGCCCAGATCTCAATGTCTAATATAGAAGTCCAATAAAAAGAGCCAGAGCTCATTAGAAAATCAGATGGCTCTAGGACTGGGGCAGATAACAGATAAGATGATCTTGCAACATCTTGTAGACTCAGAAATGAAGAAAATGCTCAAAAAAGCACAGAATCAACAATAATCCCAATATGTCAAAGGGACAGAGGAGTCAAACAATGAGGCTAAAGCTGGAAAATTTGAAGCAACAAAATAAGAAACAGAATTGGATTTCCACCCAATTTATAAAGTAAATAATCATGAATGTGTGCACATATAGTTATGACTGACTAAAAAACAAATCTGCTGTGCAAAACATACATGCAGATAACTCTTCGCACCTTAAGCATGGGTCATGTAAAGTGTCACCCTCCTAAAAGCACAAAATGAAAACTTGGCCAATTTATATTCCATATATTTATGGAAACTTCAAGGTGGGAAAACCTGACCAACATGTTCTCGGTCAGATGATCAAAGTCAACTGCAACCATGATGAGGCATTGATGTTGCTAGTGCATTCAGTTGACCTGATGGGATGAGATACTGCTGCATCACTTTGACCTTCATGCCCCAAAACATATGAAGCCAGTCTAATCATGAGAAACAAACAATAAGTCCTAACTAAGGACATCCTCCATAGCCCCTGACCAGTACGCCTCAGAACAAGTCACCAAACACAGGAAAGGAGGAGAAAGTTGAAGGGAAAGGAAGGAGACGAGGAGACCAAATGGGCCCAGGTAGTGACACAGGAGGACACGCAAAGGGAAAAGTGAGGGTCTTTAGTCAATAACAACAACAAGCCATACAATTAACCAACAAGGTTGGTTAATTCAAAAATAAAGTGGCACAAGATGTAAATCAAGAGGGAAAACTGGGTGTAGGACACTTGATAATTGTACATGCTCTCTCTGCCATAATATTGTGAACCTGAAATGCAGTACAAAGATAAACTATGTATTTTAAAAAATAAAATTAAAAATGAGTGATAAAGCAAGTTAACGTACTTATATTTATCTGTGCTGCTTTTCAAGTGGTTTTCTGGCATCCTCAAGAATTCTAATTGTAAAACGTATTTAATAGATTACTGCTTTCCACTGGGAAGCTGGATGATGCAAAATTCCAAGGAAACTGGCCTTATAATTAAATTTCAGCAAATGGATATGTTATATTTGCAACCCAGAAAATCATATTCAGTTTGATTGCTATTCTCTGATCGACTATAAAATATGTTCTGTTTATGAATGCCTTCTTTTAAAAAAATCCAGGTAAAATTAATTTCCAGCTTCATTTCCCTGGAGTTTCACTGACTAGTGAAAATACATTATGATTTCCCATCTTATTGTCTGTATATTTCAATGTGTGTGTTCTTTGAAATGTTTAGGACATTTTAGTATTTCACAGACTATTATCTAAGTTTAAACCTCCTAATTAAAATACATTTAACACCTCATTTTTTTTAATTTTATTTATTTTTGTATGTGTATGAGTGTACTGTCTGCATGTAGGTTTGTGCACCCATGTCGTGCAATGCCGCGGAGGTCAGAAGAGGGTCTCGGATTCCCCTGGACCTGGAGTTACAGATGGTTCTTAGCCACCATGTGGGTGCTGGGGATCGAACCGGGTCCTCTGCAAGAGCAGTTGGCGCTCTTAACCGCTAGGTCATCTCTCCAGCCCCAACACCTCATTTTTTTAAAAAAAAGTTCAAGCATATCACATGTTAGCACTACCAAAAATCAGAAGGAAGGAATTACCATGGTATGAGAGGGAAGAAGCTAAATTATCTGTGGAGGAATTTCCCCTTCAAAAAGTAGCCTCAAATCTGCCAACATTTCTTCCAGGATTGGAGTTAACAGGAGTACAACATATACAATGATATCAAAAAGAAAGCTTCTTTGTAAAAATATTTTATTATTTTTACTTTATGTGTTTGAGTATATTGTCTGCATGCATGTAAATGCACCCGTGTCACACAAACCCAGTCAGAAGGCGTCAAATCCCCTGGAACTGGAGTTAGAGATGATGGTTAGCCACTATGTGGGTTCTGGGAACCAAACCCAGGTCCTCTGCAAGAGCAGACAGTGCTCTTATCTGCTCAGCCATCTCTCCAGCCCAAAATGAAAGCTTCTTACATAAGAACGATTTTAAGACATTGATTTTTACTCCCAATTTTTATAACAATATACCAGAGAAAATCAAATGTATTAAGTAATTTTTTCACAGAATTTTTCAAGAAATTTTTAGAAAGGAAAGAAAACTACATACACATTACTGGGTTGAATATAATCTTTAAAAAGAAAACTTAGGCCAGGCGTGGTGGCGCACGCCTTTAATCCTAGCACTTGGGAGGCAGAGGCAGGCGGATCTTTGTGAGTCAAGGCCAGCCTGGTCTACAGAGCGAGCTCCAGGCCAGCTGGGACTAAAAGGGAGACCCTGTCTCAAAAAAGAAAGAAAGAAAGAAAGAAAGAAAGAAAGAAAGAAAGAAAGAAAGAAAGAAAGAAAGAGAGAGAGAGAGAGAGAGAGAGAGAGAGAGAAAAAGAAAGAAAGAAAGAAAGAAAGAAAGAAAGAAAGAAAGAAAGAAAGAAAGAAAGAAAGAAAGAAAGAAAGAAAGAAAGAAAGAAAGAAAGAAAGCTTAGTACCCAGTGAAAATTCCTCACATCAAGGGCTGCAATATAAACTAGGGTTCATGATCCCCAACATGTGACCCCGTACACTACTTGGTGGCCCCAGTGGCCATCTGTTCTAGGTCACTCACTGTGGACAATTTCTCTCACGCAGATACACAGAGACTACAAATTACTTTCTTTTATTCTATATCCTTTTCTATGATGTCAGAAAAATCTGACTTTGCTTCTCTGGGGAGTCACAAGACAGCCTTAATCACACAAGGAAAGGCAGGAAGTATGAAGGTACAGGCCAAAGAAGTCATGAGTTTTAGGAAACTGAATTAATAAATCAGCGTGGTCAACTCTTCGAGTCCATGGGAGGGACAGAAAGTCCATGTTCCTTCTCTCCTCTGGTCTCATTTGTCCCTGGGGAAGCTGGCCCTTACAGCCTTCTCTTCTAAACTGTCCTGGACCATGCAAGCTTCAGGAGGGCTTGAAGTATCCACTTCACAGCAGAACTACCTGTCAAGTCCTCAGTAAAAACTCAGTAACTCCTCACGAATGAACTGGAATATTCTTTCTTGTCTGGTCTACAAATATTTGAGTCTTCAGAAATTCCCCACCACACTCTTCATAATCTTCTTAAAGTTTATTTTCTCCAGCTTTCAAGTATAGCAACTACAACAGCACAGTATGCTATAAATGGAAAGATTTAAGCCAATGTTCAGACTCATCAGACAGTGGTAACATCACCTACCAAAACTTTTCGTCCTCCTCAACAGCACAGGATTAGGGTCCACAAATAATTACCTGCTAGATTATTTCCCATACTGGGCTCTAAAAACACATGGTCCAATATTCACTCAATTCCTATCTAGATCCCACAAACAGGATCTATCAAATGCCAGATTCATTCTACCAAGTATTTTAAGCTTGCCAACCATGTGGACACAGAAATATAATTTCCCTTAATAACAAATACATACCTGTTAGAAAGTATTTTCAAGCTTTACAAAGTAGTGTAAGTGTCAAAGGGCCTGCAAAGGGCCAAGAGAGTGAACCTCTACTTAAAATAATACATAATACACTTACATGATAGAATTGAAGCAATTGAGAATTTTATATGAAGAGAGAACAATTTTGTTGTTATATGTGAATTTTCTTGGCTCTTACATTGACTCTCCATATTTGAAAAGTTGAATGTTTTTTTTTTTTTTTTTATTTATTTTTGTATGTGTATGAATGTATTGTTTGCATGCAGGTCTGTGCACCCGTGTCGTGCAATGCCGCGGAGGTCAGAAGAGGGTCTCGGATTCCCCTGGAACTGGAGTTCTCCTGGAATTGGAGTTACAGACGGTTCTCAGCCGCCATGTGGGTGCTGGGGATCGAACCCGGGTCCTCTGCAAGAGCGTCGGTGCTCTTAACCGCTAGGCTATCTCTCCAGCCCCGAAAAATTGAATGTTTTAGAAATGCTGCAATAGCTAACATCTGAACTTAGGATATACACTCTACTATTTTGGTCATTACACTAACTGAACTTCAAAAGCAAGTGTGGAAATGAATATTAGAGAATGAAGGGGAAAGCCTCAAGATCTTGGCAATTAAGGATCAGTTTCCTGGGCCAAGCTAAGGCATTAGTAGAGCTGTAACAACAGCCATACTGGCCAAGTGGAGTCACTGAAATTTAATTCCTTTAACCAGGCCATATATTTTATTTGAGGGGCCAATTGGCAATAATATACTGAAGAGGAATGAGGCAAAGGGACATATTAGAAGGGGGTTTATGAGTCACAGACTTAATAACTGACCTTTTCTAAAAATAAAGGCAACTGATAAAATATTTTTCCCAATAATTTTCACATTGCTTTTGGTATCTTTTTTTTTAATTTTATTTATTTCTGTATGTGTATGAATGTACTGTCTGCATGCAATTTGTTCACCCGTGTCGTACAATGCCATGTGCTCTTAACCGCTAGGCCATCTCTCCAGACCTGCTTTTGGTATCTTAAACCTCAGTGAAGATACTGTGCTCTGACCTAGATCAGTATGCTACAATTAACATCAGAAGAGCTGTATTAATAGAAGAAAGGTTGATGAGCTACTGTTGGGGCTGAGAAGTAAGTCTTGTCACAACACAGCAACGTTTCTGTCAGTCTTTGAAGGGAATGACTTGGGATGCATGAAGAATGACTGGAGGCATGAAGATATAAGGCAGGGGCTGAAGAAATGGCCCAGGAGGTAAAAGGCTCACCAAACAAGCCCGAGGACCTGAGTTTGAATCCCCATTGTCCACATTTTAAAAAGCCAGGCATGGCAGAGTGTATCTGTGACCCCAGAAGTGAGGAGACCCCAGAAGGATTCCTAGAGTTCACTGGCCAGCTAATCCACTCAAACTGGCAAGCTCCAGGTTCAGTGAGAGCCCCTGTCTCAAAAACCAAGGTGGAGAACAGTTAAGGAAGACACTCGGTATCAACCTGTGTCCTTACATTCATGCACACATCCATTTACATCTGCACACACAGAAACATGCATAAACACACAAACACAAGATACACTATAATTTCAGACATAAGAATATCTGAGGTGTCTGTAAATTTCTAAATGAAATTTACCCAAGTTTTCATACCTAAACCAGACCATCAGAGCTCTTACATTTTATCTATATTTTATTTATCTGATTTTGCTAAAACAAACTTTAATTTTTAAAATATTTGACAACTGAAATGAGTCAGAGTACTCAAAATATATTTACACTTTTTTTTTGTTTAGATTTTCCTAACACCATCCTCTTCCCTGATTGAAGACTCCTTTCTAAACTGTTAATGAACAAGTTTTGAATTTTGCAGTTTTGTGAACACCAGCTTGTACAATGGAATCATGAGTGAGCCTACTCTTAAACAGTTCATAACTTTGATAAAGAGTGTCATAAACGTCTTAGCCACAGGGAGAACAAGTATTGCTATCACCCCAGGAAAGGGCAAAACTCAGAAAATAAAATTGTACAGGTTATTCTGGTTATTTAAACCTACTTACTTTTAAAACATATCATACATTTTCTTTTTTTTTTTTTTTTTCTTTTTTTGGCTTTTTTGAGACAGAGTCTCCCTGTAGCCCCAGCTGTCCTGGAACTCACTCTGTAGACCAGGCTGGCCTTGAACTCACAAGGATCCACCTGCCTCTGCCTCCTGAGTGCTAGGATTAAAGGTGTGCACCACCACGCCCGGCACATATCATACATTTTCAAACACAGTTTAACTTATGCTGGAAATTCACTCAGAACTCTTTAGATCCATGATGTTTTCCTAAATACCTTCTGTCACTATTTTTTAAAACACTATTCCTCAAGCTAGAGAAAGAAAAAAAGAAGCCTGAGGGTCCCTTATCTGTGGATCTGGGAGAGAACCCAATGAGGCTCTGTTCTTACAAAAAAGACACATTCATTAAAAATCCACCTAAAAAGAGCCAGTGAATGAGATCCAATTGGGTTGTAGGTTTTTTTGTTGCTTACTTTGACAATGCAAGGATGATTTCCAAGAGCTCATCTCTAATAAAACAGCTTGGTGGGAACCAGGGTTTGAAGACAGAACGACATTCCTCAGTGAGTTTCCTGCTGCAGGCTAAAAGCCCAGCCATTCATTTTTCCGTCTTGAGACACATTCTTCACCCAGTTCAAAGGCCCGAGAAACAACAAGCCTGCACACTTTCTGAAGGTCATCCCTTGTAGGGACATGTGAGGGACCAAAGTCTCAGGATGCAAAATAATTGTAAAGAGTTTGTAGTTCCTACCTCTTAACCCTCCTCCCCATTCCCAAACCCAAACACACACATATAAACTCTCTCTCTCTCACACACACATGGGAAAGTTGAGACAAAAGGGAAAGTTCTAATTATACTCTCAGTGATTTCCAGGGTATTCAACAAGTGGAAGTATTTTCAGAAATTATTTCATTATGCATTCTTTTTAAAATGGAATATTTATATTCCTTAGTCTAACCAGAAAGAATGGGATCTGCTTAGAAAGGAAGTTATTGTTTAGCTGCGGTTCAAAGAGTATGCTGAAATTGGGAAGGAGAGCAGATGGGCAAATCAGAATAGGAGGGGTGGGTAGATGGGAGCTGCCAAAATCACAGTATAAATACCATCAGCTCAACTGGCTACACAGGAAACTCTAGGGCCCCATCGCCTCCTACCGCCACGTGAATTTTATACAGTATCCTGTTTTGTTTTGTTCTGTGACCTCAAGAATGTTTAAGGCATTTGAGATTCTGGTAAAAGAAAACTGTAAATACTTTCTGACGGGAGGGCTGCCAGAGGCAAGGAAAGTACTTACTTGATCTGAGTGAGACATTGTAAATCCTTTGTGTTTCCTTTCCAATAATCAGCAACTCTGCATTACCATTACTGATACCTACACTTCTGCTCTGGTGGGAAAACTCCCCCAAAGCATTTAAAAATCCCAGACTCCTTTGCAGCAGTCATACTCCACTTCTCCCCACACAGTTTAACTAACACTCTACCCAGGCAGTTCTCATCTGCTCCAGCTTGTCACATCAGGTCAGGTTAGCCACCAGGGTAGGGTCAGTGGAAAGTAGTTCTCCAGCTCTGGGTTCCTTTCCTCCGACACTACTTCTCAGGTACCATACCGTCATCCCCCTCAAGGCTGTGAGCAAGTACGATCTTCTATCAGGCATGTCCAACCCCAACCTTTGATATCATGACACAAGTTGTCATCTACAAAGTTCATGGTCTAAAACTGTACAATCAACTTACCAAAACAAAACTGCACGGGGTGGTGGTGGAGGGGAGCCTCATATTTTCAATAATCTTATGACTGTATGTTGGGCTGCCCTCACGGCTCTCCTGGGAATCAGTTGCCAGCAGGCAGTTGGTAGACATACCTGCTGGACTATGGCATAGTAAGAATATAAGATAACTGCTGGGTGACAGAGTCAGTCTTCTTTAAAGGAGTGACACTAGATAGGCTGACCAGGCTCGAGTGGATGAACTTACACTGGGAGACATCTGGACATGCAAAGGACTCAATATGCCTTAACAGTTATGACAGGATTCATGAAATCCAGTGGAGTGGCTATATAGGGGTTGCAGATAGAGAAGGAGGGGTCTATATGCAATTAAGATGTATTATATGAGCCGGGTGTGGTGGTGCACGCCTGTAATCCCAGCACTCTGAGGCAGAGGCAGGTGGATCTCTATGAGTTCAAGGCCAGCCTGATCTACATAATAAGTTCCAGGACAGCTGAGGCTACAGGGAGACCCTGTCTCAAAAAGCCCCCCCAAAAATGTATTGTATGAAGTACACAAAAATTCAATAAAAATATATGTTAAAAAAAAAAAAGAATCTAAGACAAATTCTGACAAGCATCACCCACCAATGGGACGAAAAGAAATTACATGGTCATCTTCTTATGTTTTCTTTAGAGATGAGCTTGAAGCATTTTCGACTGAGAAACTTAACCTTTGAAAGGATGACACTGCAACAGAACATGGGACAGAAAAATATGTCTCTCTTTCACAATCCTGAATGCTCAGACTACATGAGCAAGCACACTGCCACCCTGCACCACTTATAGCAATGCCTCCCCTCCGCCTCACAGCATCCTTCCCTTCCTCCTCGGACTGCATTTTGGAGTAGCGTATTTCCTTATTTGTTTATTCTACACACTCTCTAAAGTGCCAAAAGGACAAGGACATTGCTATCTCAGTCTCCCCTGCTTGGCTCACAGAAAGAACTCAATAAAGATTCATGTAAGGGAATGCAAGCACACAGGCTTTCCATTGAAAATTAAAACAAGGAAGAGGTCTACCATATTATGAAGAAAATAGGAGTCAATATAAAATCAGTCATTTTATTTTATATGTCCAACTGAAAATGATAAATGTTAATAATGACACCAAGAAGTGCTGTCTACTATTTATTTTAAAATTGGGCCTGGTGGACTGGGGAGATGGCACTGTGGGCAAAACACTTACCACACGGTTTGAGTTTAAAACCTCAGAACATGGGTAAGCCAGGCACAGTAGTGCACATGTGTAATCTCAGTGCTCTTCATGTGAGAGGAAAGGCAGAGCCAGAAGAAACTTTGGACCTTAAAAGGTTAACTAGCCCGGAGTACACAGCAGCAAACAACAAAGACACCCTGTCTCCAACAAGGTAGAAGGCAGGGACTAACATCCGAAGTTGCTCTCTGACCTCTACACACTCACCATTGCACTCACACACACACATGAACATCCATATGCAGGCATGTATGTACATGCCATACACACATATGACAACAACAAAATAAAGGATTTTTTAATGGACTTGGATGTTTGACTTAAGCTTTGACAACAAGGATAGAGGCAGATGTGATAGACATAGAGGCTGGAACATATTTACGCATTTATTGCTTCCTCTGTCTTCTTGCTGGGGATCCATGCAATATCATATGAATTCTGGTTAGCCTCCTGGAAACGCAGAGCTCAGTGAATAGCAAGCACCATCTGGAGCATCATCCTGAGGCATACCAGGAAGGGTATCTTCCATCTCAGACAAGCAGCCCAGCCTAAACCACCAGCTCATAGAACTGAGACATAATTAATGGCTGATGTTTTTTTTAACCTAGTTTTAGAATGATTTGTTATATTTCAAAAAGCAAATTATACCAATATCTAAGAAACTTGATAACTTCATATGTAAAGCTCTTTTCACTTCTTATTCCAACTAACTAGAAGAAAACTGATACTATTGCCTTGAGTATTTTCTTCTGGGCAAATCACCAAAAAATGAGCAAACACTGATAATTCTGGCATAAATATTATGTATTCTTATATTCTTGAAAAGTTTCTGTTTGGTAACAAGAGGCCTCTCATTTCATTTACAATCTTCCTGGACTACACTAAGAAAAAAGTATTAGGATATCAGTGATTTATGTCTTGATCACGAGCAAAGGTCTCACTTTGTTTCAAATTAGAAACCCCCTCATCAGTTCACTGGAGACAAACTCTCTACATTCCAGTCCTCTCCAGTGGAGGTCATGAGACAAGATCACAGAGTAAAGAAATTTCTTTGACTCTTCATAAACAATTTGTAGGTTGAAAACATACTATTCCCCAAATTTGAAATGAAAAAGCAAATTCCACTGAAAAAACACTGCTTTTTGAACTTTCAAAAATAGGAGCCCTCGGAATCCAGAAGTCTCGAAAAGAATACTTAACCTTTAAACTTAATCCTACCACATCACACTAAGAACTCATTATTCATTTAGTGTAAGGAGCAGCCAGGGTACTTGAAAAGTACCATCTAAGAGAAGAGAGGAAAGAAAACCAATAAGGATGTGAAATGTTAGTGTTTGGAAACTTAGAGACTATTCTCTTCTTTATTTGCACAAATGCCTCAACACTAGAAAAGCTGATCAGGGGGCTGGAGAGATGGCCTAGTGGTTAAGAGCACCGACCACTCTTACAGAGGACCCGGGTTCAATCCCCAGCACCCACATGGCGGCCAAGAACCATCTGAAACTCCAATTCCAGGAGAACTCCAGTTCCAGAGGAATCAGACACCCTCTTCTGACCTCTGCGGCATTGCACGACATGGGTGCACAAACCTACATGCAGACAGTACATTCATACACATACAGAAATAAATAAAATTTAAAAAAAAAGAAAAGCTGATTAGTTCTTAACCAATGGTTCTCACTTCTCCTGGATTATACAAAATTTCTAGTAACTTCTTATTTCTGAGAGGTCAAAAGAGCCACTTATCCATTTATCAAAAAAGCAAGAAGATTGTTCTATAAGGTATATTGCCTACAATGTTTCTTGAGAGCCCAAACTTAGGATCAGAGTGTGTTGTTCCACAGAAGACTTTAAGGAGCTGGGAATTTAACCAAATTTATATTACTGAGGTTCAAAATAAACAGAAAGGGCTACTCTGGAGAATAAACTAAAAGCCAGCAGTAATGGTGGCCTAGGAGATGAGAGGGATGAAGTAAATAGGTAGGAGGAGACTTGTTTTCCACGCTCTATCTTCAAAAAGGAAAATAGACTTGAAAACTAATGCAAATGTACTGCATACTTTAATTTAAAAATAGTGTAAATATGAGTAAAGGAAATAATCATCAGAATGAAAGACAGACTACAAAATGGATGGAAAATTTACCAACTATATCTCAGACAGGAGGTTATAACTAGAACATATAAAGAATTACAAAAATTAAACACACAAAAAAAACATGCAAACAGTAAGTGGGTTAATGAAGTGACAGTTATCAAAATAAGAAATGTAAATGTGGGGGCTGGACAGATGGCTCAGTGGTAAAGTACATTGGCTGCTCTTGCAGAAGACCTGGGTTTAGTTCCTAGCACACACATGGTGACTAACAACCAACCACAGCTACAGTTCCAGTGGATTCATGCCCTCTACTGTCCTCCACCAGCACTGCATGACACAGGTGTATTTACATACATACAGGCATAATACTCATATACATAAAATAAAAATTAATTAATTAATTAATTAATTAAGAAATATAAAAAGAATAAATATTTGAAACAGTGGTCAACATCCTTATCCATCAAAAATGTGAATTAGAATTTTTTTTTTTTTTGCAAATTAGAATTATTAAGACCACATCTCACTCCAGTCAGAATGGCAACAAATTTGGTGAGGATGTGGAGAAAGAGGAATTCTTATCTATTGCTTTGGAGAATGTAAACTGGTTCAGCCACTACGGAAGTCAGTGTGGGGGTGTCTCACAAAACTAAAGCTAGAGCTTCCATCTGACCTACCTATACAAGTCCTGGGTACCCAAAGAACTCTAAGAGACACTTGCACAGCTGCGTTTATGCTGCACTATTTACAACAGATAAGAATGGACCCACCCTAGACACCCATCAATGAGTTCCAGCCTATCTCAAAGAAATTAGATGAAGCTTATTAAAGAAGACACTCGGTCTCTAACCCTGGTCTCCATACCTCCATACACATCTGCATACACATACACTATCATGTACACCACACACATACACATGCTTGCAAATTGATTATTTCTACTACTAAAATTTAAGAGTATTTTTTTTTTATGTGTATGAATGTAATGTCTGCATGTAGGTTTGTGCACCTGTGTCGTGCAATGCCACGAAGGTCAGAAGAGGGCGTCGGATTCCCCCAGAACTGGAGTTCTCCTGGAATTGGAGTTACAGACGGTTCTCAGCTGCCATGTGGGTGCTAGGGATCAAACCCGGGTCCTCTGCAAGAGCAGTCAGTGCTCTTAACCGCTAGGCCATCTCTCCAGCCCCAAGATTATTCTTTTATTAATCTATTGGGCCCTCCAAGTAATTTTTTTTTTTTTTTGGTCTTTTCGAGACAGGGTCTCCCTGTAGCCCTAGCTGTCCTGGAACTCGCTCTGTAGACCAGGCTGGCCTTGAACTCACAAAGATCCGCCTGCCTCTGCCTCCCAAGTGCTAGGATTAAAGGCGTGCACCACCATGCCCGGCCCAAGTAATTTTAAAGAGAACAGAAAAATGATCTTTGGGGAGGAACGGATGGATGATATATTACATAGTAATTTTGAATATTCCAGTGGCCTGCAAGAAAATAATTTTAATTTATTATGATTAGTAGTAGTAGTAGTAGCAGCAGCAGCAGCAGCAGCAGCAGTAGTGTGTGTGTGTGTGTGTGTGTGTGTGTGTGTGTGATGGGTACGTGATGGCTAAGTTTTTGAAAGTTGGCCCTTTCATACCACTGTGGGTTCCAGGAATTGAACTCAGTCAAGCTTGCATAGCAAGCCTTTTACCCACTGAGCTACTCAACAGCTATCTTTTGTTAGTACTGATTCTTAAAACAATTTAATATGTTACATCTCTTTCCTGAAAGCAAGAAATAAAGCTTTCTATGCAAAACATAATTTGTTTGCAATGCTATGAACATTTGAAATAAAAATATGGACTGTTGATTACTGCAGGAAATATAACTATCAGATTCTCAAAATTAAATACTGATAAGAACACCTCCTAAATATGTCACAGTGGATCAGAGAACTTGCCTCAGAAAAACAAAACAAAACAACACAAAGGAGCAGGAGTTAGGCAACAGGTAGCTACAAGGAAAAAAAATATTTATATAATACATAAATATATATATATATATATATATTTATAAACAGTATGAAATGGCAGAGGGGAGCAATGAATGCAACTCAGCTCTCTCAGTAAAGCACTCAGGGAGGAGAAATACTGTATCTCCTCCCTGCTTTAAGACAGGCATAGCTGAAATTATTGTCTGACTCAAGTATTCCATTGTACTGTCACAGGGAAGAAAAAGGCAGAAAGGGGGCTGAAGGGGAAGCAAAACCTTCTCCATATAAACACATCATCTTTAAAATCCTCTTATTCAAAGATCACTGACTCACTGAAGAAGCACAAATGACATTTATTATACCAAATTTATTTTCACAAATAGATTACAGTAGAGCCTGTAAGCAAGAATCTTATTAAAGCGGAAAAAATCACTCTCACCATAGGTGACAAGTAACTTATACTTACCTGAATCATCCCCCTTTTTCTGTGAACTAAAGTTGGAAGAGACACTACCATGTTTATTAGATGAAAGCAGAAGCATCCTATCATTTAAAATAGCCTCATATTCACTTTTTAGACTGTTTCATACTAGTTCGAAGGACATTAGTATTATACAACATTAAGATGAGATTCTATTATATTAAACCCAATGTGATTATGACTTTTATACATTTTTCAATCATAAAAGTTTACAAAGTTTTTTTTAATTGACCATGTTTCATCAATAATGATAAACAATAAATCAAATGCCAATTATAAATTTGAGAGTCTATTATTTAAGACCCCCCCAAAAAGTAAAGTATTAGTATCAAAAAATAAAAGGTCATGGAACCTTTAATGAGAAACTAACTTCAAACCAAATTCACAAGAAGTTATTTTCCTTGAATACTATTTCTAGGAACTCTCTAACATGAGGAAATAATAGAGGAAATGACTTAAAATCAAAACAACCTAAAAGAACCTTAAAATTATGAAGTTCTTTTATACTGACTTGCCAACCAATCAATAGAAGGAACCATGTATAATCAATTCAGCTAGGAAATCTGACTGTAGTTGGGGGGAAGTGAAGAGGAGTAAAGGAATAGTTTCAAATGGGAGTCTACAGTCGACCATGCCAATGATTTATGAAGCTCACCTAGAAATGTGAACACTATGTGAGCCCCTGAATATATGAGCAATTCCAAGACTGCGAGAACGCTAGATCAGTCAACAGAACACACACATTAACAATTTAGCTAGCTAATCCAAAACCTCAAAGCTCAAAAAGAGAGCTGGACAGCACACATTTTTACTTGCAAAACAATCACTGAGCTGTTTCACATACCTAACAGAGAAAAATAAAATTAGACAAAAAAAAATGTGTTAAGACTTCCTATAGACCCCAGGTGGCTTCTCAGATTTCCTGTCCATTCACTTAAGTGGACATCTCACTGGAGAATTCTGATACTACAAATGAGAAACATTAACCATAAACGGACTACCCACGAGAAGGGGAGATTCCCAAGAGAATAAACATTGAGTAATGTCAAGGACATGAATTTGTTGCAGCCTGACCTACACTGTGGGGAATTATGCCTCTGACAACTGACCTTAGGAAGCAGGAAATAGCAGGTGACTTGGATTTCCACATGTTTTATTTTTAAAAGGAAAGAGAGTTGTTCACTCTAGTTTGGAGATGGTTCCAAACACTTACTTAAATACAATCAGCGGGAGTTGTCTTAAGGTCTGTTAAGACATGAAAACTCCCCCCTCCAAACAAAAAAAGATCAAAAATGAGTCGAGTCAAAATGAGCCTTCCTTCCAGGCCTCCATCTGCCCAGAGAGAGGATTTTGTACATGGGCAAGAACAGGACAGATTAGGCCAATCCAATGCACGTTTTACTCTGACCGGTCTACAGCTTCTGAACAAAGAATTCTCAGTACAGATGACTCATTAAATAGCAGTCATTTGCTCCAAAACATTCCTATGTTTGGAGCTGCAAACAAGGTTAAAACAGTGTGGAACAAACATCTCCAGTTACTGCTGAGGAAATAGACCCAGGGAAATGAAGTGACTTGCTCAAGGTCATGGGACTCATAAAGGGTACAAGCTGTATTAGAACCCAAGATCTCACTCCTTGGGACTGCTTTTTTTTTTTTTTTTTTTATTCATTGCATCATTCAAGATAGCACAAACTGATTTTCCAGGAATTTTGATATACACTGGGGGGGGGGGGATGGTAAAAAGTGGCCTGCTCTTTGAAAGCTCAGGTCCCTTCCTGTAAAGGCAATACTTGGGGGCTCTGATAGGGATGCGTTCTTTTAAAGCCTCAGCAACTTAAGTTTTAGTGGCAGAGACGAAAAAATTGTTAGATGCTCAAAAGCACCCAGAAGCAACTATTTTCTTCAACTCTCAAGCAATTCCAGTCTTTCACATGGGACAGTTCTGGCATAGTTTTCACCTCTGCTGTCTCTATGGGCACCTCAGCCAAACACTTCCCTTATGACTTATGAGTCAGTGATGGAGAGAGAGATGCTGGCTGGTGGGAAATGCTTTTGAGAAGAGAGAATACTTCCATTGTATTTATTTTCATTAACATCTTTTCTATCCCATACTCCAAACAGCTCATGAAATTTTAAGGGAGGGTGCAATACAATAAGAACAGCCTTCAAATGAGTTGGCCCAGCGGACCCTGATGGAATGACACTGGCCAGAAACAAATGCTTGAAAGACACACCCGCACTTCCTTAAAACCTTGGTAAGGCACACTCCTCAAGCCCTTTTAATGAACCCACAGACTGTCAGGATGTGCAGACTGCAGCCTACATTTTCTTGTACTGTGAGTTCTCTCACAGAAGAGGCTCAATTTTCCTTGATCTTATCCAGCTCAGGTGCTCAATAAAGTGTATATTGTTAGTTACTGGAAAGAGCCTCAAGCCCTTTCAAGGCCAAGGAGTTTTTCTCTGAATGACCACAAAGCAGTGCCAGCCACAGCACTTGTTTGTGTCTCCTTCTCCCTCCTATTAGCAAAGAATCGCAAGCCAGCCCCCTCAGTCCTAAACCAGGAGCTGTCGCTAGCTTCTGCTTGCAGACTCAAGATGGGAAGATGAAGGAACGTGGCGTCGTAGTAAACCATAGTAAAAAGAAGAGGGAAGCAAAATGGGGCACGTCACATGGTCACAGCCTGAATTTTTCTCAATTAAAAATAAGAGGAAGTGTGCGTTTCCGGTCTCTGTCACCCAGCTGCTGGGTCTTTTTCATTCTTAGGATTCTGGTGTTGATGCAGGAATAAGGCTGAGGGCATCACATGCCCCAACGGGGACGGGCAGGATCCGGCTCAGCTTTACAAGAGCCAGACGGAAATGGATGGACCAAGAGGGGTGGGAGAGTGCTGGCCGAGGATGCCCGCCCTAAACCTTCCCGGCCGAGGCCCCGCCCCAGTGGTCCCGCCCCCATCCATCACTCATGCTGGCGAGGGCCAATCAGCATCAGGCGCTGCGCCCGCCCGCCGGAGGGGCGGAGGCTCAGCTGCCACCACCAACCTCCCCTGGAAGGGGCCCGGTCGCCTGCGACGACCGAGCCGGCGGGGGCGGGAGCCTGGAGGGCGGACTCCCCAACCCCGAGCAAGGGGCTCCGAGGAGGGAGGGGCGGCCTAGAGCCAAATAAAGAGAGAGGAATGCAGGAAGCGGAGGTGACCCGGGGAAAAGGGAAAGTGCCCGGGCCCGCAGGGTTCGCGCCAGCTCCAAAGGCCACACGGGAGAGGGGGAGGAGGGGGAAGCGGTGGTGGAGGCATGGAATCCGAGATGGCAGGAAGGACAAACAGGGAGAGGGAGAGAACGAACGGCAAAATTCTGTATCTAAGGGGTCCATAACAAAAGGATGACAAACATAGAACCCGGGCGGGATGGCTTGTCTGTGTGAGCAATATCACGCTGTCCGCCAGGCTGCAGTTCCAACACTAATGCAATCTGAGGCATAAATGCTGGTTAAAGGTAGCTAGGTCGCCATCCTGAGGCCCAGGGGGTCTGCTTCCTAGGCTCTTGGTTAACCCCATGAACTGAGTAGGCCACAAGTACTGTACTGGGAAAAGGGAGGAAAAAAAAAAACAAAACAAAACGGGCAGTGCCAGGACCATGAAGTAGGTGGTGGGGAACAAAGGGAATAGGAGGGGAAGATTTCTCCAACACAATCTAGCACTTCGGAACTAAGTTGGAGGTGACCCAGCCAGGACCAGAGATAAGATGGTTGGATCAGTCAAATCCTAAGCATGAGACCAAAATGCTTCATAAATGGCTCTCCTTGAAGGGTCAGGGAAACATCCTAAACAAGGCAAGCTGTTTAAAAGAGAGGCCAGGAGGAAGCACACGCCCCCATGACAGTTTTGTTCCTTTCATCACTTTGCAGGTTCATCCAAGAGGTGGGAAGAAGAGGCAAAGATGACTGTGGGGTAGAAGTTAGAACAGCCACCTGGCATTCACTCCCAGCAGAAGCTGTTAGCCACTGGCAGTGCTGATTTCCTTCAGCGCCTGAGAATGACTGACCAGCAAGTAACACCTTTAAACTTAGCAAAAGCATGCACATTTGAAGGTCTGGATCCCCTGGAAGGATTGGGTGCTCCCTCTAAAACACCCCACACTTGTGCACGTACTCAGGTCTAACAGATACACAGTATTTTTTCTGGAATTTGGCAAAGCATAGTCTATTGCTATTCCAGGATTATAAAAATACATAACTGTTCTTTCTAGAATATCTTTTTTTTTTCTGTATGAAAGCTAAGAATAAGAAGTTGAGGATTGAATTGGGGGGGGGTTGTAGTGTATTCTCCACATAGGAGGATTTTTTTTTTTCAGTCCTTTTCCTAAAAATGAAGATTGGCCATTTAGTTGTTCTTTATTCTATTCTGTAAAAGGAAACCTATACAGATTAAGAAAAGTGAGAAAAAAAATTGTTTGCCTTCTCTCTTTTAAAACTCTTTTAAATATCAGATTTGGGTTTTGCTGAATTTTCTTCAAAGTCTCCTTCATAAATGCAACTTTTGTAGGGGTTCCAAATCTCCAAAACATTGTTGGAAATAACCAAAAAATTTTATGTTGGCAGAGATACAATCAAAATTTCTGTGCTCTACTGAATGATGGAAACAAATATTGAAAAAAAACACTGAAATAAATATTTTTCATAACATATCACACAAAATCTTTCAATGTTCATGTGCCTCTGTTTTGTTCTATGAAATAGAGAATGATAGGTGCTGGATGCAGAATCAAGACCATCTTGACCACATAATAAACACTCTTATTATGTATCCACATAATAAACACTCTTATTATGTGTTATTATTTCCTATTGATAAAAGCCCAAGGCACAAATTAATTTCTTATGAATAGAGACTTATTAAGAAGAATATATGCTTTTTGTGAAGCATATATAAAATTCACAAGGTAATCGGTTTGTCAGAGTAAAGTGTTTCCAAATGCTGGAAACTTCTGCATTGCCAACTCATCACATTATTTGGGAAGGACACTCCTCTCTTTTACCCACAATGACCACCAGAAAATAGGCTCACAAAACGAAGGGCAAGCTAATTTCCTATTACAAATGTTTCTCATTTTCAATACAGCCTTGTCCACAGATGACCTAAAACCAATTTTCAACATTTCTGAGGCATCTACTCTTGAACTTAAAGGAAAACAAATACCCTACAAGTGAAGAGTACACAGTTCTGTCCCTATGTTCAATGCAAACCAAAACAAAACAACCTCCTTTCCCTGACTTGATGTACATCCTTTCAGCCATAAAAAAGTTAAGTAATTTTACAGAAGATGTTTATTATCCCCCAAACGATATGTCTGTTGCCTCAGTGCGAGAGAAGGCAACTCCAAGGCAGACAGGGTGGATGAACTTCCATAACTCTTAACTCCTAATGGGTCCCAGGTGGATTCAGTTTATTGCATATCCTGCATAAAAGCAACCATGCCTTGTGAGATGGTAGGTCCGTGTGTGAAAAACATTTCATGAATCCTGGTATAAGAACAAAAAGAAAATGTCACCCATAATTACGTTCTCTAAAGATCAGAGATACATATGTCTCTCTAAATATGTGTGCCTAAAAAGCTCTGACTCCTGAATCTTTTTAGGACACACAACAAAAAATTGTTGCTATTGTTGTTTGTACTGTTTGGGTATTGTGAAATCCCAGAACAAAAGTACACACAGCCTCTGGGTAAGATCACCCTTCAGAGGTCTGAGAAGGGGTGTTAAACAAAGTCCCTGAATTAACAAGAGTTTTTGTAGAATTGTCCCTTTAAGGGCTGACCTAAATATTTAGTCAAAAAAAAAAAAACTTCAATATGAAGAGGATGGTTCTTAAGACACAAATTTTACACACCTCAGAACTGGAACTATAGAGCATGATTTCTAAAATACTGAAGGAAGCACTGGGAATTCCCAAATACAGAAGCCCTCTGTGACTGTTCCAACAGATTTCTTTGACTATCTGCCAGGTGTCATTGGGAGGGTGAGCATCTGGGTGCCCTGACCCACTCCCACCTGAAAGTGCATCCTCACCAGAAACACTGTGGGAAGCAGTAAGAAGGGACAGAGGTGAAGAACACAATTCAAGCATTAGGGTGAAGCCACCTTTGCCTTCTGACTTTGCCACCCTGAAACGCACCTGCTGTGATGTCCAGTTGAGCTACTGACTGTCCTCTGGCTGCTTCCGAAAGCTGATGCTGGCATAGGTGCTTACATCCTCGCTGGAGCGGCTGGGGGGGTTCGCCTCATTGCAACCCAGGGACTGGTGAGGGGTTGGGGGTGGTGGGGGCTGCTGTTGAGGAGGGTGCTCCTGAGGGTGCTGTTTGAAGTCCTTGACCAAATCCAGGTCTATGTAGTTAAGTCCATTCTCCACACCCCCAGCAGCCCCACAGGCTTGAGCTGGCTCCTTGGAAGCTCCCCCTAGCTCCCCGGGTTTCAGCCACACATTCTCAAATGATGCAGAGCTGTGGCGTTTTACATCCTCACTGCTGCTGCCACCACCGCTGCCCCCGACTGCAGCCCCTGATCCAAAGGGCACCGTGTTGCCAGCCCGGGTGGCAGTAGGTGTTGAGGAGAAGGTCTCGGAGCTATGCCTCCTCCGGCACCCTTGTGGGTCTGCGCGGATCACTTTGGCACTCTGGTTGCGGTTAGGGCTGAGGTTCACCCTGGTGAAGGCGCTTATGCCCCCAGGTCCCTGAGGGCCCCCAAGCAGAGAAGAACGAGCAGCTACCTCAGCTGCTCCTTGAGGTGCAGCAGGAGAAGCAGAGGCTGTGGAAGATGCAGAGGGAGCAGCCACTGTGGCTCTAGGCACACTCACCTCCTCAGCAGCAACTCCTGTCCGCATGTCAGCATAGCTGACCGGGGCCACCGATGAGGTATCCACGTAGCTCTGACGAGGACAACCCACCTTCATGGTCATGTAGTCACCTCGGCTACTGGGAACCGACCTGGTAGGCCTGCAAACAGTGGAGGCCCCTGGAGGTGCAGGGGCCACTCTGCCAGTCTCCCCACCACTCTCCCGCCAGGCTGCCCTCGGGCCTGGCCCCAAATCCATGTTCATGTACTCCTCAGTGCCAGTCTCTTCCTCTCTGGGAGCCAGCTGGAGCTGGGGTGGACACCGAACAGAAGGGGAACTACGAGAAGCCACGGGGCCGGCTAAATAGCCAGGCTGGTCACTCCCAAATTCAATATTCACATATTCCCCTGGGCTCTTGGGCTCAGGAGGGTGCAGCAGACTCGGCTGCTGCTGCTGCTGCTGCTGCGGTGGCTGCTGCTCTCGAGCCCGAGGTAAGGTGCTGGCCTTGAGGTCCCCCAGAGACAGCTTTGTGGGTCGAGCCAGGCGGCCATTTGTCTGAGCAGCTGTGCCCACCTTTCGAGGAAGGTGGGGCTGCAAGACATGGTGATGAGGATGTGTGAGGCCAGGCTCTGGCCTAGCTCCACAGTAACCCCCACCAAGGCTGTCACTGCTGGTAGAAGAGGAAGAGTCTTCTGCGGTCGCAGTGTAGAGAAGGCGGCCCGAGCTAGAGGAGAGGCGAAGATGCTGGTGCCGGGCTCCCTCCTCCAGCTCTCCAGGGCGCTGGGTGTGCTTAAAGGACCTTGGCAATGAGTAGTAGGAGAGGACAGGCTTGTGCTGGGGGTCCTCTGGGCCATAGTAGCAGTCAGAGGGGCTGCTGGTGTTGGAGTCCCCCACAGGGGACATGTTCACGTAGTCACCCGTGCAAGGCAAGAGTTTGCCGCCGCTGCTCTCCACCGGGGGTTTGGCGTGAGGCAGGGCATGAGCATGGTGGCCAGGTGCGCCATTTGCCCATAGCTTCCCATAGCTGTTCCCAGAAGGGGCTGCGCCGCCGCTGCTGGACCGGCCTCCGATGTCAGGAGAGCAGCTACCACCGGGGGACATCATCATGTAGCCATTGGGGTCCACCCTCTGCGGGTGGCGTCTGATGGGGTTGATGATCTGCTGCGGGGCAGATACACTCTTGGGGCTCATGGGCATATAGTCCCCATTTCCTTTTCGGTTGCTGGGCACTGGAGCCACCCCTGGGGACATGGGCATGTAGCCATCATCGGTGTGGAGGGTGGAGGAGTCTGGACGATGGTGACCACCACGACGCTCCAAGGCGGGCATCTCTAGCCCTTCCTCGGGACAGGAGTGGGTGGGCACGAAGGCCGAGTGCCGGAAACTGGGCAGCCGGCCTCCACTGCCCCCTCCTGGTGGGTAGGCTGGCATCATCTCTGTATATTCCTCAATAGAGGCCACCGAGGACTGTGAGGGGGTCTTCTGGTGAGAAATGGTTGGCGATGTGCCTGCTGAGTGAGTTCTCTTCCGAAACCGATTCTCCAGATCTGCAGCGTTGGCGGCTTCATCCCCAGTCAAGGCTGGGCTTGTCCCCAAGTTAGCTCCTGGGACGTAACGGTGGCCATTGCCACCCCGAGACAAAATGTAGTGGCCATTGGGGGCAGCCAAAGTGGAGGCCCCCTTGCCACCCATGCAGATATAGTTGCTCAGCTCCTCCTCGCCCCGGGCCGGTGGGGTGTGGCCCAGGGAATCTGGAGTGACACTGCGGAAGGAACTTCGGAAATCACAGGGACTGGAGCCATATTCATCGGAAGAAATGAAACCGCCATCGCTGGGAGAGCCGGACACAGAAGCACTGGACCGCCTGGGGAAGAGACAGTCCGAGGTGGAGCCGTGGCCACTGGTGCTGCTGGACGACAGACTCACTGGGCTGGTGGCTGATGGTGAGCAGCGAGAAGAAGGCATCGGGATGGAGCGGCTGTGGTTGAGGGGCGGGTGCAGCCTGGCGCTGCCGCGGTGCCGGTGAGCGTGGGTCCTGTTGGTGCTGGGACTCACCGGGCTGCCGTCCACCGATGCGGGGCGGGACATGGTGCCTTCGCCATCGCTGGAGGCGCGCACGCGGAAGGACCCTGGCTTCCCGCCCGCCATGCTGGCAGGGGAGGTGGCAGTGATGCTCTCGGTGCGTGATCGGCGGGTCAGCCCCACCTGGCTGGGTGGAGGGTTGTTGAGATGGTGTCTGCGAAGGGGGACACTGATGGGGTTGGAGCAATTGGACGAAGACTGACTCTTGCTTCGAGGGCGAAACTCGTCGCTCATGGCCCGCATGGCCTCTAGGATGGTCTCGTGCATGTTCTGGGCCACCACCGAGTCATCTACCTGCATCCAGAACTCGCCGGGCCCAGTCACTGCGGAGCGGCCCACCTCGATGAAGAAGAAGTTCTCGGAGTGGCCGCAGCGCCGGATGTTCATCAGCTGCAGCACCACGGCGGCGGCCTCGGTGTTGAGCTTCACGAAGCTGATGGTCTTGCTGGTCAGGCAGAGGCGGTAGATGCCAATCAAGTTCTTTGTCTGACCGAGGCCTTTGGGTTTCAGGATCACCTGCCACACCTCCTTGAACGCAGGTCCTGGGCCGGGGTCTCCATAGCTCAAGTCCTCCCCTGCCTCCCCGAGGCCGGAGCTGCCGCTGCAGCTCCCGCCGCCTCCTCCGGGGGCTGCGGCCCCGTCGTGGTGGGCCTTGGCCCGGTTGTGCAGCTGCAGGAGAGCCTGGTACCAGCTGTCCTGCTCCGCCTCGCTGTCCGCCGCGATGGCAAAGTGCTCGTCCCGGGTGTAGAGAGCCACCAGGTGCTTGTTCTTGGAGTCGGCCCGCTTGTTAATGTTGAAGCAGCTCTCGAGGGGGATCGAGCGTTTGGGGGCGCTCGACTTGTGGCGCCACTTCTTCTCGTTCTCGTAGTACTCCAGGCGCGCCGGGCCCCCGGCCTCGCTGGCAGCCCGCAGCACGAAAAAGCGCTTGTGCATACTCTTGGGTTTGCGCAGGTAGCCCACCTTGCGCACGTCCGAGAAGCCTTCGGTATCCGGAGGGCTCGCCATATCGCCACTGCGGCGGAGCGGAGGGAGGCGCCGAAAAGCTGGGTGGGGGGCGGAGGCCGGCCGCGGCGGCCCCGCACATGCACTCCGGGCTGAAGGCGGCGGAAACCCGGACTCCGAAACCCGCCGCCCCCTGCGCTGCGGAACGGCCGGCGGAGGACGAAGAGGCTGCGCCAAGGAAGACAGCCCGACCCGAGTTTAAGGGCGTTTCATGCCCGGGGGGAAGGCAGTGAGTCTGGGGTGAGCACAGCCACGATCTCCCGAGAGCCGAGTGTCCTCTGGGTCGCCGCAGCCGGGAGCAGGCAGAGGAGCATCTCTCGCCACCCCCGATCGAGTCCCGCACCGGGAGGCAGCGGCGCTCGAGTCCCCGCTCGGCCCTCCAGGCGCGCGCGCCTTCCCTCCTGAGTTCCCCTCTGCAAGTAGCGATTCCCGAGGCAAATTAAATATCCTTGGGCAGGGGGAGGCGGGCTGCCAAGTCCCAACGTTGCACGGGGTTCTCCCTCCTCCTCCTTCCTCGCCTCCTCCTCCGCCTCCTCCCACCCCACAACCGTCCCCGCCGCCACCAGCCGCCCAAATACCAGCTCAATCGCAGAGACCGCGGCGCTGCGGCTGTTGCTGCTGCTGCCGCCGCCCGAGGACGCGTCCTCTGCAGCGCGCATTGGAGCCGGGCTCCGCGGGCGGGGAGAGTGGCTTTTCCACGCGCAACGCTACTGGGCAGCCGGGGGAGCCGGGGACGGTCCAGAGGGACAGGCTCATCCCTGCCCCTAGCTTCAGTCAGCAGGGGAGGAGGGGGGGGGCGAGGGGGGGAGATTTGGGAAGGGATCGGGAAGACTCCCGGTCCCGGGGAGGCGCTGCCGCGGCAGTTACTTCTCCCTCCTCCTCCGTCTCCTCCTCCGAGACTTGCAGAGAGCCCCAACCAAAACAAGCGGCGGCGGCGTCTGGCACCGCTCGCCGGCCCCCTCCGTCCGCGCCGCCGTCTCACTCAGGGGGAGAAAAACACGTGACGGAGCCTCTGCTCTCTGCGGCCCGACCGCCGCCGGGAGGCTCCCGCCCGGGTCTCCGGTTCTCTCTCTCCCTCTCTCTCTTCCTCTCCCTCTCTACATTCCGGCCGAGCCCGCCCGGCGCCCGCCCCTCTTCACCCCCCTCCACCCCCCTCCACTCCCGGCCGTGCCGCAGAGCCGGGCCTTTGCTGCAGCGCGCGGCCAGCGCCCCTGAGCGGCCGCCCGGCCCAGCGCCACCCAGGGCGCCCGGGGCCGCAGGAATCCCCGCGCCGGCCGCGCGTGTTTGGGTGGCTACCCGAAAGCAAGAGGGGAGTCTGGGAAAATGGGAGGGGGGCGAGCTTGGGAAGACGCAGGAGTGAGGGTGGGGGCGGCAGGGGGGGGCACTGCGGCTGCAGAGTGCCCGAGTGGGAGGCCCGGGGAGGAGGGGACGAGGGCGCCCCACCGCCTCTCGCCCAACAGGTAAGAGGGACCCCTCGGAGCCAGCTGGATTCCGGTTTCGGGGTGAGAGGCCCTGGGGAGGAGATCTGCATTTTCTGTAAGGTTTTCCTAAGGGATTTCTTGGGCCAGCCTTCCACCTTGGAGTCCCCGATTGCTGCAGAGAGGTACCTGACAAGGAACATGGGACGCCCAAGGGCCTTGGTTGCGGGATTAGGGGCTCTCCAAACTGAGAATAGGGATCCCCGAGAAATCTCTCAACGCCCGGCACTGCTGGGATTACCGGATGATCAGTTAGGAAGGAGAAAAAAAAACGTAAATATCATAATTCACCCTCTCCCCGTGCCCATCCAGGTGAGTGGAGATCCACTCAAAGTGGAGGCCATGGGGTGAGGAAATGGACGTCCCTTATCGTATTCTCAAGTCAGTTTGTCTTTTTATCAAAAAGATGTTAAAGACCTTCAGAGGGTTCATAAGGCCAAACCCCTACTGTAGAAATATTGGCAGAAATGTTTGCTTCGTACACGTTTTCCACGCCCACTGAGCCACCCTGTAAATTGTTAACCTTGACCACAAGGATAAGCAGGGGCAGAGGCGGCGCCAACTCCGCAGTACCGGAGATTGGGTACTTCGTGGTGAGAAGAGGTGAGCAGCCTAGTTGCAGAGCCCTGTAACTCGGTTTCTTTGCCACAAGCAAAGGCTCCCTAAAGTTGTTCTTTTGTTTTTGGTTTTTGTTTGTTTGTTTTTAAGGTGACCTATAAACAGGCAGGTTGTCCCTGCCTTGCCCAGCTGGCATCAAAGACCTACAAAGGTGACGTTTGTCTTTGCGCTTAGTATTACTTTATTTTCCCACCCCAGCCCTGGGCCATCCTTCTCTTTTTCTACGCCTAGGACCCCCCTCTGCCTCCACCTGTCAGGGACTGCAGGATGCTCTTAGGGAGACGCAGTAGTCAAGGAGCTGGGCATGCTCAAAGCACAGAACTGTCTGGCTAGGGAAGGAGGGAGGGTGTTGGGGGGAGCATTCCTCAGCCTAATGCGGAGTGAGGGGTGGGGCAAATTTCCTGGAGCAGCCTGCTGATTGGCGGGGCTGCTTGCCTTTCACGTCTTGCACAGCAGCGGTGGAGAAGAGGGTACCCACGGAGGTTGCAAATCATACTGCGGAGGCGGGGGGAATAAAACAGGCGCCATTCAGCGGGTTGCAGTACACGGATTGGGGTATCCCGCATCTGCAGAAGGCCGTCTCCCCACGAAGTCTGGGAATCTCCGGATTCTCCTTTGACCTTCTCCCTCACCGCGCGGGTTCTTCTAAACCTGGTTAATGTGTTATCTGGGTACACATGTTGACGTGAGAGTCCTCCCTCTTTTCCTCTGCCAGCTTGGTGATGTGGGCACACGTGCCCACTACAGCAAAGCTATAAATAGCAGATCATTTGAAAATGATAACGAGGCAGCAGTAACAGGAATCGAATTCTGAGGGAATAAAGTGCTTTAACGAGAGAGGGAGTAAGCCAAGCAGCGCCCTAAAGTTGAAGCAGAAGATTAAAGCCAGGAGGTTTTCACTGACCTGGTGTGTGTGTGGGGGGGGGGGGGATAACAACTGGGCTGTTTACTGGTAACAATGTAATCCAGATAAGGCCAAAGGGCTTTTTATAGGTTTGATGTTTGGCACCTGGGGGGGGGGGTCCAGGAGTGGGAGGGGAGTTCAATCCATAGACTTTCACGTTTTAAATGACCTTCTTCCTGCCCTCTACCCCCCACACACACTCTAAAACCAAACAAAAATTAGCAAAATAAAGAAGATAAAGAACTATTTTCTAGACGGAGGGGAAAAACGGAAAGAATGATTTAAATTGGAAACATTTCTCAATTTATCTTCACAGAAGGTTAAGATTTTGGTCGTATAAAACTAATTGCTATTATGAAAAGCTTTATATATGGCAAGATAGTTCTGCTTTAAAAACACCGTGTTTCATAGAAATATGTTATAGAAATCAGACTGAGAGATCAGTGACAGAGCACATTTCCTGAGGTGACAAAGACTCTGGGTTTGAGTTCCCATTCTTACACACACACACACACACACACACACACACACACACACACACACACACAGAAACACATACACACAAACACATGGGAGAGAGAGAGAGAGATTATTGGGACAGTGTTCAAAGATCAGTGAATTTCACTTATTGCCTCCCCCCCACTAACATTTTACTACCAGTGTTAAGGATACTTAATATTTAAATTATACTATAGTAAGTTCAGTTCTCTTTTTTTTTTTCATTAATGGGTTGAGATAACTCTGCAAATGCAAATTCAAGTTTGATTCATATAAGTATACAGAGCAGAGAGACAGGCTTTTGTGGAACCTAAGCAAACTAATGTTGAGCATACATGTGGATTATCCTGTCACCTTGTGCTAAATTAGTCTTGTGGTGTATTGTAATGAAATACACTATATGAAAAATTTACTAACAGAAAATTCACAGGAACAGAAAAGCAACCTATTAACAAAATGTGTTGCTCAATACTGCCATCTGTAGGACAGTTAAAGACAACTTGTGAACTGAGTGAGGAAAACAAGAGCTAAAATTCACTAGAAATTTTGCCAGAGCTAAATGGACCTCATGAATGTAGGAATTAAAATTTTTACATCCTATAAGTGCACTTTTGATTAAAAAATGTTCTGTTGTCTTTAAAAAAGGAAAAAGCCATGCAAAATGTCCATTATTACATATATTCATTAAGAACAGTGTAGATATAACTAACTTCTGAAAGTTATAAAAGTGCTTTGTATCAAAACAGATATTTTCCTTAATATGAATAGGTTAGTACTGACATGAGGATCTCAGAATTCATTTTGGTGGTGCTTGAAGTAAAATAAAGACTTGTAGACTTTTTCCACTGAAGGACTTTTTTGATAGGTTTATATAGTTACAAATATTTGAATGCCTACTCTTCCAGGGAATCTAGGTCACGTGAGACAGATTCCAGAAGTTTGATAGAGTGAATGACAGTGAAAGATATTACAGATTATGAAACATGTAAATTAACTGATATATAAATGTGTGTATACATGCATGCTAAATATGAAGTACATGGCATTTACTTAAGCATGTGGAGCCCATGTGGATGAAATAACTGAATAAATATTTATGGAGGGGAGGAGCCCTAAGCTTAAACTCCAAGGGTGGCTGAAACTTATATACAGATTATCAGGTTTTCTCCACATTCACGTTTTGGAAGCACCTACTTGTGTGCTTAGGTGTTAGGCCAGTCACTGAACTCTTAGATACCCGAGGCACAACATTGCCCACAGGAGGCTTACAGTGAAGACTTAGAGGAGTAAAAACAGAGAGCACCTTTGTAGAAAAGCAGGTGCGAGGTGAGTGAGCTCAGGTCGCAGTCAGTTACCTTCTGACTTAAAGTCATAAGTTTGAAGCCAATACAATTTGCAGTCTGAAAGGTCCCTCTACCCTTAATAACTTTTCTTCTTGAGACTAAAATCTTTCATCTGTGGGTTAAAAATGAGGACTAAAAGTGACCTGAAAAGCCACATTCACCATCAGAATGCACTGATTGGGTCTTCTCAGACCTGATGATCTTAATAGGAAGGCCTTGCTACTGAAGGTGAAGGGAGGCGAAGGTATGGGGTTGTTAACAAATTCCCAGTGCTGCTAATTCCACTGACTTCTAAGGACTGTTGATTAATTGAAAGGCACAATAATAGGGTGCTGAGGAATGCAATTGAGGTACTTACATCACAGCATTACTCACATTCCAAGAGAACAACAGCAATAAGCATTTTACTTGACTGAGCTGTCACTGCTTGGGACTTCTCTCTGTTCAATCACAGCCATCGAATATTGTTGACAAGTGTGAAGAGTTGTTCTTTCGAAGGTGTAACTAAAATACTACAGATTACTGCCCTCATGCAAATCCCACTGAGCCAACGTAGTGTGGTAAAAAATATCCCCATCTAAAGCAGCTTTGCAGGAGACTGCTATTTACGATAAAAGGTAAGAAATACTGCTTTAAGCACAAAGGGAAAATCTTTAATTAGATACTATGGAACCACATGAACCCACAGCTTAGCTATTAAATAAAGGTCTCTGTCTGTGAACCTTCACTACAGCTGGGTGAGGCAGGCAATGGCCCATGCTTGGATGAGTCTCATAGCGGCTTTGAGAAAAATCAGTTGCTGGCAATCAGCTAGTGAGAATCAATCTCCACTCTCAATCTTGATTTCACACTGTATCCTGGAGAACTCAGGGAAGGTGAAGGAACTGAACTCTAACCCAGGATTTCAAAGACACTGTAATGTCCTCAACAATCTCAAAACATTCACCATGTTGTGTAAAATAAAACATGAAATAAACACATGGATGAGGGTAGAGGAAAAGGGCCGAATTAAAACTCAATGGCATAATTCAGTTTTTTCAATTTCAGGAATTCTACTAGTTGGTTGGTCTCTTATTGTCTGGAGGTTCAAATCCATAGGTGACATTTGTCTGAAGACTTGCGTTTTCTTTTTGGTTTGAATTTTCTTTGCTTCTTTAACTGAAGTTCTCATTCCCTTTCATAGTTTTCTTTCGAACAAACTAGGAGTTTGCCAGTGAGCCTGGTACCTCAGATAGTACCACGCCTTTGTTCACTGGGGTGGGACTGGGCCCAGAATTAGAAATTGAACCCAGTCTCATGCCTGTTAAGCAGATCCCCAACAATTGAACTTTTTATTTTGAGACAAAGGCTCACTAAGTTACCTTGTTGGCCTTCAACTCACTCCAGCCCAGGCCAGCTCAAGCTGGCAACCCTCTTGCCTCAGCCTCCTAGTAGCTGGGATTACAGGCCTGCAGTACCAGGCACAGCTTCACCTTGCATCTTACATTTAATCTTGCCACAGTATACTCAGTCTGAAATATCCCCAAACTGTCTTTGAATAGTTCATTAACTTTTTTATCTGAATCCCAGCAATGATGAATGTCCTGTGTCCTCTGCTGCATAGCTCGGGTCTGTGCATAAAACTGGCTGGCTTTGCACTGGCACAGCCAGAGTCTCACCACTGTGACCTTCATTTTCTCATACACTCTCCTCAACTATAAAGCTAACAATTACATCTTCTCTCTTTTTTTATTTTATTTTATTTATTTCTGTATGTGTATGAATATACTGTCTGCATGCAGGTGTGTGCACCCGTGTTGTGCAACGCCACGGAGGTCAGAAGAGGGTCTCAGATTCCCCTGGAACTGGAGTTTTCCTGGAATTGGAGTTTCAGACGGTTCTCAGCTGCCATGTGGGTGCTGGAGATCGAACCCGGGTCCTCCGTAAGAGCGGTTGACGCTCTTAACCGCTAGGCCATCTCTCCAGTCCCATCTTCTCTCTTTTTAAAAACCTTAAAAAATATAGTTTCTCAATTGAGGCTCACTGATGACTAAAAACCTAGGAACATTAACTCTGTGTAGTTATGAAGGTTCATGTGAACTCAAGAAATTGGCAATTACATTGGTACCCAGGATATTGTCCAGTGTGGCTTTGGCAGAGAGTTGATGACATCAGAATCACCCGCTAACTTAACCATCCCGTATCTGACCGTCCTAAGCCAAGTCCTCTGAGATTCCATGTGCGCTTTATCTCCCATTCCCATTCCCACAAGGTTTAGGGATGCTGAGCCATATCGGTGAAGATATTGCAGAATATGTGCAGATTAGACTTCCGGCAACTGTTGCAAGTCTACTTCAGTGACCTTAACATTTTTGACCATAGAGTGCCAAGTAAAAATAACTTTTGAGTGCTCAATTGTGGGCGCGTCTTCCATATCAACCTCCCGCCATCTAAGGCTCAAGGGACTTCTCAGAAGAGGGAGCAGAAAAAATATAAGAGCCAACGATGGGGAGGGAAGTTGTGAAAGGGTGACCAGGAAAGGACGTCAGCTCACAGCACTCGTTACCTGCACAAGATCAAACCGTACAAAATCCCAACACGGATGAGGACCCCTAGCTGAGAAGCTATTGGTGGTTGATGGCTGCTGAGGGAAAAAGAGTCACTCTACTTTGGGGAAGTGACTAGCAGTAGATTGCTCATTGAACACCCCCCACCCCCGCAGTGGATGGCCACATGCCACATGCTTATGAGAAGCAATAATTGTACTTCAGAGGACATGATATTGGGAGGAAGAGGGCAGAGAGAACTAGGGACAGTTGGAGAGATACAGTCCTCGACAGATATCATCAATTACATCTTACAAGTGTATGGAACTTTAAAAGAATATTTTTTTTTCTTTTTGAGACAGGGTCTCCCTATAGCCCCAGTTGGCCTGAACTCACTCTGTAGACCAGGCTGGCCTTGAACTCACAGAGAGCCACTTGCCTCTGCCTCCCAAGTGCTAGGATTAGAGGCAAGCACAACCATGCCTGGCTTAAGAATATTTTTTAATTTGACCATAAATCATAGGAAAAATACATTTACAAACACATTGTATAGTAAGCCCTGTACTTCCCCAGGTAGACACAGTCACAGAACTGAAACACAGATTGTTCTATTTTTTCTCTTCTCTCAGTCACACTTTATATATATATATATATATATATATATATATATGAATGAAATATTTATATAATGTCCTTATTCATTCTTTAAGAATTTCATACAAATATACAGTGTATTTTGATCCTATTCGCCCTCTCCTCCTCTACCTCATCCCTCAGATCTACCTCCTTCCTCCCTACCCCCTCGAAATTCATATCCTTCTTTTGTTTTATGGGAAATGTTCCATGCAGTCCATTTTGTGCTGTCCATATGCTCGTATTGAGCCAGCCAGTGGAACATGGTCACCCTAACAGGCCACAACTTAATGGAAACTGACTCTCCCTCCCCCAGAAACCGTCAGTTGTTGATAGCTTCTCAGCTAGGATTAGCCTTCATGAACTCTTCCACACTTCCAGGATACAATGCTGACTGGCTTGATCCTGTGCAAATCTTGTGAAGACAACCACAACCGCTATGAGTTCACAAGCATAACAGTCCTGGCACGTCCAGGAGACGCTTTTTTACTCCAGAAATTCCCAACCATTGGCTCTTAGAATCGTTCTGCCCCCTCTTCACTTGTGATCCCTGAGCCTTGAGAAGGGGATGTGATATAAATGTCCCATTTGTGGCTTGGCCCTCAGCAGACACTCTCTGCACTTTAACCAGTTGTGAGTTTCTGGGTTATCCACCACCCACTACACAAAGAAATTTCTCTGGTGGGGTCTGAGAGCTGTATTATGCTGTTGGTGTAGAGATATGAATTTTTGACACTATATCCTTTTAGCAAAATAGTATTAGCAGGTTCACCCCTGTGACTTATGAATCCTACCGTGGGTTCTTGGCTAGATTCACAGTGCCAGGCATGTGCTGTCTTCTGTTGATCTTGCCTTAAAATCCAATTAGAAAGCAGTTGGTTACCCTACTAATATTCATGCCAATATTGCATCCATGGGCACATCTTGCCACACTGGTTGTTACCATGTGCTTACAGTGTTCACAGTGGATTAAGACTGTTGATGGTGCCCCCTTTCACCCATCAGCCTTCATAACATATTCCAGTACTAGAAAGCTAGTCATGGGGAAGAAGCTTCCAGATCAGTACCAATTTGATTTCTCCATGTCCTATGACCAAATTGACACTCTTTTAAAAAAATATTTGTTAAGACCTACCTATCAAATGTGTGAAATCTATAGTTGAAAAACATAACCTTTCTACATGAAGATTTCTGAATTCAAAAGCAAACCATAATCAACTCCAGATCATTCCACAGAAACTACTGTGGAGAAAACTCACAGTGTTTCCAATGGATACTACCACACCTAAATATTTTTAGAACCAACTAAGAATAGCTTTTGTCTTTAAACTCTAGCTAATCTGCATCTACTATGCAACAAATCTGATGCACTAACAATTTTTCATGCAGTTTTACAATAGAAATACGTAAACAAGTGAAAAGGAAATTATGAATATAGATTATGATTCAGTTATTTGTTTTTATTAGATATTTGTTTGACTTTCTAACATTAATCTATGATAATATCGAGTGAATGACACTTAATGTGCTACAAATAAAGTATTTAGGGGAAAGGGTAAAGTAGATATAAATTCACAGAATATATTCACAAAAAATGCATTTTTATTTTCATTAGTTTGGAATTGAGGCTAATGGACAAAGGGATTGTCCTCTTTGTGGACAGCGGTTAAGAGCACCAACTGCTCTTGCAGAGGACCCGGGTTCGATTCCCAGCACCCACATGGTGGCCGAGAACAATCTGAAGCTCCAATTCCAGGAGAACTCCAGTTCCAGGGGAATCCGACACCCTCTTCTGACCTCCGCGGCATTGCACAACACGGGTGCACGAATCTACATGCAGACAGTACACTCATACACATACAAAAATAAATAATAAAAAAATTTTAAAAAATGAGTGCCGACTGCTCTTGCAGAGGATCCGGGTTTGATCCCCAGCACCCACATGGCAGCTAAAAACCATCTTTAACTCCAGTTCCAGGGGAATCCGAGACCCTCTTCTGACCTCTGTGGCATTGCATGACACAGGTGCACAAACCTACATGCAGACAGTACATTCATAAACATAAAAAAAATAAATAAAATTAATATATATATAAAGGACAAATATCAATAATGATAGCTTTAAGTTGGAAAATATGGAATAAAATCTTTTTATTTATTTTTTAATATATATTTTGTACAAGATTATCAAATCTAGACCCGTGTTCCCCACCCTACCCCCCCACCCCACCAGAGCTCATATATTCTGTCAAACATGCTTTTCATCTCTTTCTCAGTCTTTCTTGATATTCTCCATGTGGAAGTTGACTGTTTTGAGCAGAAGCTCACTGTTTCAGTCAGTTCTTTGATGCAGTCCTTTCTGTTGTTGTTGTTGTTGTTGTTGTTATTGTTGTTGTTGTTTCCAATATGCATCACTCCCAACTGCTTGGACAAAAGCTCAAAGGGTCGTGCACGAGAAATACTTATAACTAGATAATTGGCACTAAGAATAAAATCTTATGCAAAATACAAAAATACCCTAATAGGAATTAGTATATTGTTGGTAAAGAACACAATTTACTAAAATGTAAAAGCTCTAATACTTAGGATCATCACAGAACTACAGAATATAAGTAGATTTACCGCCATGGGTTATTACACTTGAGTTATGACATTGAGAAGATAGTTTATTTGGTAAAGTGCCTGATGAACACGCATGAGGACCTGAGTTTGGACCCCTAGCACCTATGTTAAGTGTCAGGTATGGTTGCATATTGGCTGTAACCCTAGAGTGGTTGGGGCTGGTCAGAGACAGGTGGATCCCTGGAGGTCACTGTCCACTCTAGCCAAAAGGTGAGCACTGAGATCAATGAAAGCCCCTGTATCATAAGACAATGTGGAGAGGTATCGAGGCACAGAATATTGATCTCTGGCCCCCACATGCATGCATGCTCACACATACACATCACCCACATATGTGCATACATATACAGTACACATACCAGGAACTTGAGCTACTAATGTGCTAGTTTTGCAATTCTTTACACATAACACAAAGTAAAAATACAGTAAATCCATGTGCAATTTGTTATATGTCCAGTGACAATGAGGTGGCCATCCAGTGTCTATCTGCCCACCACGGTGGCCTCGCTTGTCCATTTGGACATTTGTTCAGATTAGCAATGATCTCTACAAGATGGTTTAGTCTTCCTATTTCCCCAAGGTTTATTTGTTAGAGACTGAGAGAATTTTTTAAATGCTAAAACGAAACTGATTTCTCCCTCAACAGCCTCTTCACTTTCTCAATTTCCTGGTTTTCTTTCCTTTGCATTAACAGGAACTCCAAAGGAGTGGTTCAGGACCGTGGACAGCATCGAGAAGGGGCTCTACCAAAATATTCTAGTGTCAGTAGAAGAGGCGATCCTGGAAGTATCATTTAAAGAAGATATTAGGACTAGAGAGATGGTTCAACGGTAAAGAGCACATATGTTTCCTCTTCCAAAAGACCCAAATTCAATTCCCAGCTCCCATGTCGGGCATGCCCACATGCTATAAGCAATGAATGTAAGTAACATTCATGTAAAACCAATTAGCAAGTATCTATGTCCAAATTTTGAACAACCCAAGGTTCCCACAGACAGGTACTAACACAGACATACACACACACATAGACATAACTTTTTTTTTTCTAGAGTGTAGGGATTTCTTTTTTTTTTTTCTTCTATTACTTCTTTTTTTCATTTTTTTAACAATAAGTAATAATTTATGAGTACAAACATCCTTCATGTAAAACCAATTTGCAAGCAGTTGTACCCAAACCCACACAGCCCAAGGGTCTCACTATCCAGCTGGGGGGGGGGGCTTGTATGTACAATCAAATTGATCAAATAAGTGTCCAGTCTATATTGCTGTAGTTTCACCATTCACCCCAATCGCAGCCCTTACATTCTACCACGCCCCCTCTTTTGCAGATTGTTCCCTAGGCTTAGAAAAGGGGCATAGGTGGATGAGAAGCAGAACAGTCTACTTTCTCTGGAGCTGTCGTTTTGGACTCTGGTCAATTATGGCTGTTTCCTTTCATGGGCTGACAGTTTGTCCAGGAATAACCTTTGAATCCTACTAATGAAGCACAACCAATTAGATATATAGGTATTTAAACAGTGCTAATTGTTATGGTAGGTTACTTTGGTACAGACACAGATGGTATGTTAATCCATGAATTACATTTTTTTCTGTAAAATATGACAGCGTCTTACTGTGGCTTATAACATCTCCCAACCTATGGTGATGCCGCCAAGATTTGTGATGGGATCCACTTAATCCTGGGACGACCCATGTGGAAAACTTGCACAGGAAAGCACACCACATGTACACAGGTTGAGGGCCAAATGCAGAGAGAGATTTTATTCCAACATGTCTGCTTAAATATCCATCATGACTCAATCCTCAGGGCCAAATGCTAAATATTTTCATCACTACACTCCACCCCATTGGTGTGGCCAAGGAGGTACCATTGCCTTAGGAATGCTACCCATCTTAACTAAGTTTTCCCACATCTCACCCTTTTAATTTTATTTTTTTAATTTTTCTGAGAGGCAAGGGAGCCTGTGGGTGAGGCTAACAACCCAAAGGAACCTGAGTGTTGAATAGACAGCTGCTCAAGTCTGTTTTGAGTGCTAGGCAGTGGGGGGCAAGTCAGACCTGAAACTTTATTTTCACACTAAGGCCAATTAATATCCAAAAATCCCAAACATGAAGTAAACTGATTGTCAAGCATAAGCAATGAATGTAAGTAACATTCATGTAAAACCAATTAGCAAGTATCTATGTCCAAATTTTGAACAACCCAAGGTTCCCATAGTCCAATTGGAGAAGCTTGTATGCATCAGAATGTTGATCAAATAAGAGTCCAGTCTATATTGCTGTAGTCTCACGATTCACCCCAATCTCTCTGCAGCCCTTACATTCTACCTCGCCTCCTCTTCCGCAAGTTGTTCCCTAGGCTTTGGGAAAGGGGCACAAGTGGGTGAGAAGCAAAGCAGTCTATTTTCTCTGGAGATGTCATTTTGGACTCTAGTCTGTTCAGGTTGTTTCCCTTCATGGATTGACAGCTTATCCAGGGTACCTTTTTAATCCTACTAACAAAGCACAAGGAATTAGATGTACAGGCATTTAAACAGTACTATTATGGCAAGCTAAGCTGTGAGCATAGACACAGATGTTTGGATGGTATGCTAATTCACAAACTGTGGTTTCTCTATAAAACATGACAAGTTCTTATTGTGGCTTAGATGATCTCCTAACCACTAGAGGACATAAGCTTGTGGCATCAGCCATGAATTATTCCTCCAAGGAGAGAACTAATAGCCAATTAGATTTGGGATCTTTATAGACACATGGCTGCCACTGTTGCACAGTATTTCCAGGCAGTTGAGGTGTAGCTGACACTGACGGAGGAGTCTTGCTTGACTCAAAGAGACCAATATTTTGCTTTATTTCTTTAGTGGCCTTTGGTAATGCTCTCTGGCATTTCAGAGGCCAACTGTACATTGGCAAGTGACGTCTCAAAACATTTTCATGCTTACACCAGGTCTTCAACAACAGGGACTTACTGCCTTTCTCCTTGCAGATATCCCATTTTTACAGGCAAAAGGCCTTTATAATTTTGGGGGCTTAGATCCCTTAGCCAACATCTCCTTGGCAGAATAATTCATTGCTGATATCAGAGCTCTCCTGTATTAATATATTTTGCTTAATTACACAGCTTATAAACACTTTACTATTATATTTGGCTCTAAATAGAGAATTATCCTTTCACAGTTCCTATGTCTATCAGTCAGGTAAAAAAGGGTAGTTATACCTGTTTTATAAGAAATTACCACTATAACAGTTGGCTCCAGTTTACAGTTAGGGAATGACTTCAGTACCATCATGTTTTTCTTTTTCCTATAAAGGGGAGAGGTAGGAAGGTTTCTCAGCATCTGGAAGGTAAACTTCATTAGGGCCCATTATAAACAGTTAACCCCAATAGAATTCAGAGAGATTCTCAGTGTCTGTGACTCAGGCAATCTGAGGTTCCTTTTTCTTTCATGTTCAGATGGGTCAGCCTCTCTGCTGGCATTTCCCAGTCCATCCTACACAGCCAAAAGTTGTACGTTTTCAGGCATTTAGGTTGGTGTTTATACCTGTGGGAAAATATGAATCTCCCATTGTTAGTTTCAAGATCTCAAAATTGAAAATTTATCAAAAGGTTTGGAATACAGAAGGAATATTATACCACCTCCCTCTTTTTGTTTTTTAAATTTTTATGTTTTGACCTACAGATGCCAAAGTTGTGTTACACATACCCATAAACAGGAGCCAAGGCATAAGTTTTCATTAAATTCACCCAAATTGTTTATCATTGATTATATGCTACTTATTTGGGAAATGAACTTAAGCCTAATTACTTTAAATTGTCCTACAAGTAAAGGAAAAATGTTACAAGGTGATACCATATAACACAGAAAAATATAGAGACCATTTGTGTACCTTAACTCCAAAGTTATTGTTGGAAATTCAATACAAATTGGAAATAAAACAATTAACATTTTATATTCCCAATTAGTTCAAATGTATTACATTTTCAACTGCAAACCTAACAAAGTGGATTTTAATAACTATCTTCCTCCAAGCTCTTGGCCTTCTCCAGGCCTGGCATGAAAACCTGCTTTAAAGATTTTTCAATATCTAGCTCTTAATAAAATTTTCTTTTACAGTTCTTATGCCCATTAGTCAAATAAAGACTGGCTAGATATGCCCCATGAGAAGTTGTTACCATCATTACCATCTTGATTGTTTTAGTTGTTTTTTTTTGGTTTTTGTTTGTTTGTTTGTTTGTTTTTGTCTTTTTGAGACAGGGTCTCCCTGTAGCCCAGCTGTCCTGGAACTCACTCTGTAGACCAGGCTGGCCTTGAACTCACAAAGATCCGCCTGCCTCTGCCTCCCAAATGCTAGGATTAAAGGTATGCACCACCACACCCAGCTGTATTTTTGTTTTTGTGGGAGCTTCTAGGAAGCTTCCATTGTCACGAACAGGTCCAACGCAGTCCTGCTAAGGGGAAAGGGACACACGGTGCCCACTTTGTGGACAGTGTGGGGAACTGGCCTCATTGTGTAGAGGTCAGTCGGTCACTTCTGTGACCGGACCAGAGAGGTAACTTCCTGTGGGAAAGCTTAGTTAGATGGGTTGGATTCTAAACCAATGGTACCTCCCTGGCCACACCCATGGGGTGGGCTCTAAGCCAATGGTACCTCCCTGGCCACACCCATGGGGTGGAGTGTGGTGATGAAAAGATTCAGCATTGGGCCCGGAGAATTGAGTCATGATGGATATTTAAGTGGACATGTTGGAATAAAATCTCTCTGTGTTCGAACCTCAACCTGCCTACACGTGGTATGCTTTCCTGTGTGGGCTTTCCACATGGGTAGTCTTAGGATTAAGTGGGTCCCACCACAAATCCCGGCAGTGACCCCACAATTGGCGTCCGAACCTGGGGCAGAAGGAAACCTTGACAACTTAGGTATGCATACCCCTAAATCTTGCCCTTTTCTTCTTTTTCTTCTCTCTCCTGATATCTATCTGTTGTGGTGGAGCTGTCTTTCCTGCTGGTTTCTGTGGATGGGACAGCAGTCTGAGGGCATGTGGCTTTGTACATGTGGAGAGCCTGCCTCTGATTTGTTTCCAAGGGAGCACCCAGTGCCTTCCAGGCATGTGCCTCCTGGCATGGTCACTCCTGCAGGTTATAAAAGCCAGTGACCTCAAGGCTGAATTTAATATTAAGCCTTAGCAGTTATGTTTGGCTGAAAATCTTTCTGGTTTTAAATTCCATCCCCCCCAAAGAAAGACTCCTGCTGCAGGCTCCTCAAGTTCGGTTCCAATCTTGTTCATAAGTAAATTTTCTCCTGGTAGTTCTCTTAGACTTGAGCCCACTTCTTTTCTGTTTCAAACTAAGGCCTTTCACAAACCGCCCTCCCCCAAGAGCAGCCTCTTCCAGATAATTTCAAGCATTGGTCATTTTTCTCTTAAATTCTGTATACAAAATCTGTTTTTAGATAAAAGTGTGTCACTCTCTTGTCTTCTTATGGGTTTTTTCTAAATCTAACTCTTACCTAAAACCTGCTGGCTATTTGTAGATCCAAGGTTGGGATCTAGTTAATAGTAATTCAAATCCATCTCAGCAAGTTTAACTTAAAGTGTAATATTTTTACTTAATCCCCGGGTACCCTAGATATGGTTGATTTAATTTTATCTTGCTCCATTTAAATGTGTTTCACCTTAAAAATCTCTTCTCACAGAATTCTAGATCACACGTGGTCTGAGCTCTGGCCTGGCACCATAAGCCTGCCTGCTGTGCATGCATATCAGCTTGCAGACTCAGCACATGGTATCTAAATCATGCCCACTGAATTTTGAATTTAGGTAACATCCTTTTGATTTCAGCACTTTGGAAACAAGATAGATGGATTTCTAGGAAAATTTACAGGCCTTGAAGTTCTAACAACAAACTTACTCCAGTAAATTGTCTTTTTTAAGGACCATTGGTAAAAGTCTCTTTAACAATGTAAATTGATATTTTGGTTCAATTTAAATAAGAAAATTTTTGAATAAAACTGTTTTATGTTTCTCTAAGCCCATCTTCAATTTGCACGTATGCATGAGTGAATGTGAGTTCCTGCTTTTAATTCATTATAATCCTACAGGTTTAAATCTATTTAGCTAACTATAAACAAAAATTGATTCAATTCATAAAAAATGTTTATGTTATACCCCTTAGTGTTAATTTCTAATTCAGGTTTATAGTATGCATATTATTCAGTTTAATAATAGATAGTTGTTAATTATTAGTAATTGTTATTAATGGTTATAGTTATTGTTATTAACTATAATTAATAATAATTGATAAAAATTCAGTCTAATGGTAAATTGTTATCTATTATTGACAATTATTCATAATAATTATTAGTGATTGTTGTGACTAATAATGGTTAATACTAATTATCAATAATTAATAATTAATAATGGTTGTAATTGTGATTATGGATTATTATTATTATTCCAAAGTCCTTAATAATAAGACATGATGGATCAGGCCTGTCTCTCCAGCCCCTATTTTAAATTTTTTAATAGATAACCCATAACCTTTGTTGAAATTGAATTATGTTTTGGCTGTTTAATATCAATTTGCGTCTTGAGAAGGAAGGGCCACATTCCAACTCAGAGGCAATGTTTTTACTGGTATCATGGCTGTTAACATTAAAACATACTTAGATTACACGTGTGCATGCACATACATACATACACACATACATACATAAGAAAGATTTGTTAGGTTGACCTGTGAGATAAGAAAGCCATATTGTTTGACGTCCAATGAAAAACATGAAATTTTTATAATTTGTTTTAGGGTTATTTTTACATAATTAGAATAAATGTCCTAGTAATGCATGAAACAGCTGAGATCCATATGCCACCTCTTAGGCCCATTTCCAACCATTTGCCTTTAATGAACTATACCTAAAGTTTACTATTTTTTCCCTATCCTGTCCCTTCTGGTTAATTACTCCTAAGCTGTCCCTCTGCTAAGCTTAACTGTGCCTATGCTATTTACAAATCTAAAGATTGAGGATTCCCAAAAGTAGACAGGCCAAAGTTGTTTGTAGACTTGGAATGATCCATCTTGTCTTATTATTAAGGACTTTGGAAGAATAATAATATTTAGCCACAATCACAACAATTACAATCATTATTAATTATTATTAATTGTCAATAATTATTATTAACCATTATTAATCACAACAATCAATAATTATTATTATTAATAATTGTCAATTATAATAGCCAAGAAAAATGAACAATTACCATTAGACTGAATTTCTATCAATTGTTATTAATAATTATATCTAATAACAATAACTATAACTATTATTAACAATTACTAATAATAATTAACAACAATCTATCATTAAACTAAATAATATGCATACTATAAACCCAATTAAAAATTGTTAACAAACATTTTCCATAAATTGAATCTATTTTTGTTTATAGACAGCTAAATAGATTTAAACCTGTAGGATTATAATGAATTAAAAGCAGGAACTCGCATTCACTCACACATACACACAGCTTGAAGATGGACTTAAAGAAACATAAAACAGTTTTATTCAAAAAATTTCTCATTTAAATTGAACCAAAATATCAATTCATGTTGTTAAAGAGACTTTTACCAATGTTCCTTAAAAAAAGACATTTATCAGACCAAGTTTGTTTTGTTAGAACTTCAAGGCCTGTAAATTCTGCTAGAAATCCATCTATTTTGCTTCCAAAATGCTGAAATCAAAAAAATGTTACCTAGAATCAAATTTTAAAGGGCATGATTTAGATGCCATGTGCTCAGTGAGGCAGCTGGCATGCATACACAGCAGGCAGGCTTATGGTGCCAGGCCAGAGCTCAGGCCACGTGTGATCAAGAATTCTGTGAGAAGAGATTTTTAAGGTGAAACAAATTTAAAAAGAGCAAAATAAAATTAAATCAACCAATTAATTTTAACTGTGCACATATATTTACTCAAAGGATATCTAGGGTACCCAGGGGTTAAGTAAAAATATTACATTTTAAGTTAAGCATGCTGAAATGGATTTGAATTACTGTTAGCTAAATCCCAATCTTGGATCTACAAATAGCCATCAGGTTTTAGGTAAGAAGAATTAGATTTAGAAAAAACCCATAAGAAGACAAGAGAGCAACACACTTTTATCCAAAAACAGATTTTGTATACAAAATTTAAGAGAAAAATGGCCAAGGCTTGAAATTATCTGGAAGAGGCTGCTCTTGGAGGAGGGAAGTTCTGTGAAAAGCCTTAATTTGCAACAGAAAGAAGTGGGTTCAGGTAGAGGAGAGCTACCAGGAGAAAATTTACGTATGAACAAGTTAAGATTGGAACTTGAGGAGCTGGTTCCTCACAGCAGGAGTCTTTCTTTGGGGGGTGGAATTTAAAACCAGAAAGTTTTTCAGACCTTTAGAATTATGAAAAATTGTTTTTAAGGCCAAGCATAACTGCTAAGCCTTAATATTAAATTCAGCCTTGAAGTCGCTGGCTTTTATAGCCTGCAGGAATGACCATGCCAGGAGGCACATGCCTGGAAGGCATTGGGTGCTCCCTCTGAACCAAATCAGAGCCAGGCTGCTCTCCTCCACGTCTACAAAGCCTCATGCCCATCCACAGAAACCAGCAGGAAAGACGGCTCAACCACAACAGATAGATATCAGGAGAGAGAGGAGAAAAAGAAGAAAAAGGCAAGATTTAGGGATATGCATACCTAAGTTGTCAAAGTTTCCTTCTGCCCCACGTTTGGATGCCAATTGTGGTGATACCGCCGAGATTTGTGGCAGGGCCCACTTAATCCTGGGATGACCCATGTGAAAACTCATGCAGGAAAGCACACGTGTACACAGGTTGAGGTCCAAATACAGAGAGAGATTTTATTCCAACATGTCTGCTTAAATATCCATCATGACTCAATCCTCAGGGCCAAATGCTAAATCTTTTCGTCACTACACTCCACCCCATGGGTGTGACCAAGGAGGTACCATTGGCTTAGGAGTGCTGCCCATCTTAACTAAGTTTTCCCACACTAACCACTAGAGGATATAAGCTTGTGGCATCAGCCATGGGTTATTGCTCCAAGGAGAAAGCTAATAGCCAATTAGATTTGGGATGTACAGACGTATGGCTACCACTGCTGCACAGTATTTCCAGGCAGGTGAGGTGTAGCTGGTGCTGATGGAGGAGACTTGCTTGACTCAAGGAGACCCATATTTGCTTTATTGGTTTAGTGGCCTTTGGTAACACTCTCTGTATTCCAGAGACCAACTGAACACTTGCAAGTGCGGTCTCAATACATCTTTCCCATGCTTACATCAGGTCTTTGACAGCAGGGCCTTATCGCCTCTCTTCTTGCAGATATCCCAGTTTACAGGCAAGAAACCTTTACCTTTTGTGGGGGGGCTTGGATCTCCTGGCCAACATCTCCTTGGTAGAATAATCCATTGCTGATATCAGAGCTCTCCTGTATTAATATATTTTGCTAAAGTGCATAGCTTACGGAGACTTTAGTATTATAGAGAATAATCCTTTTCACAGTTCCTATGTCTATTAGTCAGTTAAAGAAGGCAGTTTTACTGGTTTTATAAGAGATTACCTCTATAACATTTGGCTCCAAATTACAGTTAAAGAATGACCTCATCATCATCATATTCCTCCTGGTTCTATGAAGGGGAGGTAAGAAAGTCTCTCGTATTAAAACTTTGCGGCACCTAGAAGGTAAGTTTCGTTAAGACTCATAATAAACAGTTGTTACAAGTAGGATCCACAGAGGGGTTTGATGCCTGTAGCAGACTGAGGCTTTTATTCCTTTCAATGTTCAGATGGGCCAACCTTTCTGCTGGCACTTCCTGGTGCATCCTACACAATGCAAAGCTGTATCTTTTCTTTCTCAGCCATTAAGTTGGTGACATTTTGACCTGTGGGAACATACAAATCTTTTCCCATAGTTAGTTTTAAGATTTAAATTGCAAAGTTTTTGACAAAAAGGTTTCATATATATCTGTATCCCCCTTTTTATTTTAGGCTTTTATTTTTTGACCCATGAGTCTCAAAAAGGCAGTTGTAGTACACATACCTATAGGCAGGAATCAAGGTGCAGATTTCATCAAATTCACCCAAGCTGTTTTGGGTGACTGTATGTCATTAACTTGGGAAGCAAACATAATTCCTTAAGTTAAATCATCCTACAGGTAAAAGAGAATGCTACAAGATTATACTGTACAACAAAAAAATTATAGAGAACATTTGTGTGTGCCTATCCCAAAGTTATTGTTATACAGATTTTAAGTAAAACAAATGTGGACAATTTATATTTCCAATTAACTCAGATGCATTACTGTTTTTTATCAAAACCTTTAAACGAATGTTGTTTAATATACACATATTTACTTTTACTAAGTCCTAAAACACCATGTAATCTATAGACAGAGTCCTGGCAAAATTGGATACTTGATGAATTCACATCAATTAAATATACATTAATCGAATATAGACCCATGTCCCTCTCCCACCCCTCCCATCCCTCCCGATTCACCATTTCAGTCAGTTTTCTGATGCAGTCTTTCTGTTGTTGTTCTTTTAATATGCATCCCTCTCCACAAGAAATATTTACAACTGGGTTATTGGTGCTAGCATCCACAGTTGAGGGATACCATTCATTGTTTGTTTCTCTGGGACTGTGTTACTTCACTTAATATAATATCTTCTAGCTCCATCCATTTACCTGCAAAGTTCATGATGTCTTTCTTTACTGCTGCATAGAACTCCATTGTGTACATGTACCACATTTTCTCTATCCACTTGTCAGTTGAGGGGCATTTGGGTTGGTTCCAGCTTTTTGCTACTGTGAACAGAGCTGCAATAAATATAGCCATGCATGTATTTCTGCAGTAAGATGAGTCTTGTGGGTAAATACCCAGGAGTGGTATGACTGGGTCAAATGACAAGCTCATTTTGAGTCTTCCAAGGGTTCTCCACACTGCTTTCCATTGTGGCTGTACAAGTTTACATTCCCACCAGCAATGGATGAGTGTTCCCCTTTCCCCACAACCTCTCCAGCACTTGATATCGATTGTTTTCTTGATCCTGGCCAGTCTTATTGGAGTGAGATGATAGCTGAGAGTGGTCTTAGTTTGCATTTCCCTGATTATTAGTGACGTTGAACAGTTTTTAAGATATTTCTCAGCCATATCTAATTCCTCCTCTGTGAAGTCTCTATTTGGTTCTTTTCTCCGTCTTTTGAGTGATTCATTTGTTTTCTTTCTTCTTTGCTTTTTGAGTAGCTTGTATACTCTGGAAATCAATGTTTTGTCGGATGTGTCTGTAGTGAAGGTTTCCTCCCACTCTGTGGGTTTTCTCTTCACTTCCTTTATTGTTTCTTTTGATGTACAGAAGCTTTTGAGTTTAATGAGGTCCCATTTGTCAATTGTCGATCTTATTTCTAGTGCAGCTGCTGTCTGATTTAGGAAGTCTTTTCCTACACCTATGTCTTGTAGTCTGCTGCCAAGTTTCTCTTCTATCACCTCCAGAGTTTTGGGTTTCACGTTGAGGTCTTTGATCCATCTGGAATTGACCTTTGTACAGGGTGAGAGGTAAGGGTTTAATTTCATTCTTCTACAGGTGGTGTTCCAGTTTTGCCAATACCACTTACTGAAGATGCTGTCTATCCTCCATTGTGTCTTCTTAGTCCCCTTGTCAAATATGAGGTGGCTAAAATTGTATATGCTCAGGTTTGGATCTTCAGTTTTATTCCATTGGTCAACTGGTCCGTTTTTGTGCCAGTACTAAGCTGTTTTTATGACTATAGTCCTGTAGTATAGTTTGATGTCTGGTATAGCAATCCCCCCTGTATTGCTCTTTTCTCTCAGGGTTGCTTTGGCTATTTGGGGTCTTTTGTTTTTCCAAATGAAATTGAGGATTTTTTTTCCAAGCCTATGAAGAAGCACTTGGGGATTTTGATTGGGATTGCATTAAATCTGTACACAAGTTTGGGTAGAATGGGCATTTTTACTGTATTTTCCCAATCCATGAGCATGGGAGGTTTGTCCATCTTCTGATGTCTTCTTCAATTTCCTTCTTCAGGGGTTTAAAACTCCTCAGAATCCCACCACTCATCATTCACTCTTGTGAACTACCCAGAGTCCCTTCAATAATTTATCTTCCCATTTCACAACACATTTGAAATGTCCTTATGATAGTTTCACTTGAGTTTTGTTACAAGTCCATCTGTATTTCAGTGGGATTAGGTAGACTAACAGCCAGTCCTTGGTGGAGTACAAGAGTGTGACATAGAGCTTTCTGGAACAGTGAGAAAACGGGCTTAAGAAAAGATAGTAGATTATAAGGAATTTAGTTAAATAACTTTTCTCACTACAATGTAGTGTCTAAATTACTTGAGAGGGCAGCTGAAGAGCTATAGTTACACACATCTCTCAAATGTGTGTTTCAGTTGACCCAGAAAACCCACTAAGAAGAAATGAATTCTGCATAAAAAGATACAAATGTACTTTGGTTATAGAAAATAAATGGAAAAGCAACATGCATGAACAGAACTTGCTAAATGGATGCTACATGAATTAATGAAATAGCATGTAGCTGTTAAAAAAAATATAGTACATCTATCTATATATGTGCTGATATGGAACAATCCACACAGAAAAAAAATGCAGAGTGCAGAACCATGATATAAATGATCTCATTTACAATCTTCCATGAAGACATGTATATGTTTTTATATACTTAAAATATTCTAGAAAAGCAAAAAATACTTAGAAGTTACTTTCTCTCAGAGGAAGATTGAAGTTTAAAAAATATTCTCTTATATTCCATGCTTAGATTTTAAAAACCACATTTGTATATTACTACTTGAGTTAAATCACTTTATATAAAATCAAAATATAAAGCAATGTTCCTAAACTACTCCAATTAAGTATAGAACAATGAAAACCTTAAAGATGCACACACAGGAATTTTTTCTTAAGCATTTCTACATAGGCCTTGTGCATACATTACATAATTCTCACAGCAACTGTATGAGTCAGTCATCCTCAGTTGTAAACAGGACTACCAAAGCTCAAAGAGGAAGGATCCTGTGATTCCAAACTCTGACTCCAAAGCCCTTAATTTTAACCAGGAAAAAGGAAACTATTTTCATCCTTCTGCTAAACTGACTTTGCTGGAATACTCATGAGAAGGGATTTCTATGGATAGAAAATCAAATTTCATTGCAATCTGTCATAACATTCAATAAAGTATTCTCTTAGGCTCAGCAAGTAAAAGTACCTGCTGCCAAGCCTGACAATTTGACTTCAATTTCTGCGATCTGCATGGTGGAAGGAAGGAACTTATTCCTGAAAGTTGTCCTCTGTCTACCAACCCTCTCCCCCCAACCACAAAATGTTAAAATTTTTTAAAGGGGGATTATTTTATGTCAGGTGTGGTATTACGTGACTTTAATCCCAGCATTTGAGAGGCAGATGTAGGTGGATCTCTCTGAGTTCGAGGCTATCCTGGCATACACATAGCAGCCTCCAGGCCAGCCAGAACTACATAGTGAGGCCTTATCTCAAAAAAAAAAATTATCTTCATAATGCCTAGTAAAGCAAGACATGAAGTAAACTTTTCTTTCTGTATCTAGTGCTTAAATTGTTTCTTGCCTAAACTAATAAGATAAACACTACCTCATTACGCATTACTGCGCCTGCTTGAAGATGTGAACCTCAGCTTTTAGTTCCCCCCTTACCACCATGGCTGCCCATCATCATCGACTTTAATTCCCCTGGAACCGTCAACCATAAGCTCGAATAAAATGTTCCTTTTATAAATTCCCTTGGTCATGGTGGTTCCATCACAGCATCAGAAAAGTGACTAATTAAGTATTTTATTGGGAATTTTTGTGTGTATGTTCCAAAGAGAGATTGGTTCATAATTTTCTTTTTTATTGGGTCTTTTTCTGGTTTTGATTAGAGAGTAATATTGGCTTCATAGGAAGAATTTGAGAGTGTTCTTTCCTTTTCCATTTTATGGAATAATTTAAGGAGTTGAAGGTTTGGTAGAATTCTGCACTGAAATCATCTTGTCCTGAGCTCTTTATAGTTAGAAGATGTTTAATTACTATATAACTATCTTGTTGGTTTTAGTTGATGCACTTAAATTATATCATTTTGATTTAACTTTGGAAGGCAAGACATATCTAGAATTATACACATTTCTTTTAGATTTTCCAGTTTAGTGAAATACAGATTTTTTTACAATGTCCTTACAGATTTCTGAATTTCCTCAGGGTCTGTTGTAATGTTTCACTTTTTATCTCTGAGTTTGTTAGTTTGGATCCAATCGCTCTTTCTTTTGGTTAACTTAGCTAAAATTTGTTAAATCCTATTAATCTTTTCAAAGAACAAACTTCTTCAAGGCCAGCCTGGTCTACAGAGCGAGTTCCAGGCCAGCTGGGGCTACAGGGAGACCCTGTCTCAAAAAAAGACCAAAAAAAAAAAAAAAAAAAACTCTTTCTTTCATTAATTCTTTGTCTTTTTTCTTTAAATTTTATTTATTATTTTAATTTTATATGAATGAGTGTATTGCCTGTGTGTACGTACTGCACTCACATTGTGCAATGCTCACAGAGGTCAGAAGATTCCCTAGAACTGGAGTTAGGACAGTTGTTAGCTACCATGTGGGTGCTGGGATTCGAACCCAGGTCCTCTGTAGGAGCAGCCAGTGCTTTTACCTGCTGAACCATCTCTCCAGGCCTTGTTTTCTTTATTCCTAATTCATTGATTTCAGTCTTGATTTTATTTATTTCTTCCCCTATACTATTTTAGGTGTTGTTTGTTCTTGGTTTTCTAAGGCCTTCAGGTGCATCATTAATTTATTTGTGTTATATTTTCTGGCATAGGTACTTGATGCTATAAATTTTCTTCCTAGGACTGCCTCACTGTGTCCCATACGTGTTGATATGTTGTGTTTTCATTTTCATTCAATTTTAGGAATTTTGAAATTTCCTTCTTGATTTATCCATTGACACAACCTTCATTCAAGAGTATGTTCTTTAGTTTCCATGAGTTTGTCTACATTTCCCCATTTTTATTGTTGTTAATATATGTAGATTTAGTCATTCATGGTCAAATAAAATACAGGATATTAGTTTTCTTAAATTTGTGGAGACTTGCTTTGTGTCCTATTATGTGATCAATTTTGGACTAATTTCCATGGGCTGATGAAAAAGTGTAGTTTTTGGGTGTGGATGGAATGGTCTGTAAATAGATGTCTATTAGGTCCACTTGATTTCTGACGACATTTAACCATAAGGCTCCGTATTTAGCTTTTGTCTGGTTGAACTGTCTATTGGTGACAGTAGGATATTGAAGTCACTCACTAGCATTGTTTTGGGGTCAATGTGTGACTTTGGATCTAAGAAATTTTATGAAATTGGGTGCCTCTCTATACAATGCATATATGTTTGGGACTAAAATATCTTCCTGGTGTATTTTAACTTTAATAATTATGAAGTGACCTTCCCTGTCCCTTCTGATTAGTTTTAGTGTGAAGTCTATTTTTGTAAAATACTAGAATAGCTAGCTACACATTATTTCTTATTTCTGTTTACTTGGAATAACTTTCTTCCATCTGTTTACCTTAGGATAGTGTCTATCATGGTTGGTGAGGTGCATTTCTTGGAGGCAGAAAATTGATGGATCCTATTTGATAATCCAATCAGATAGTTTGTGTCCTTTTTTTAAAGAAATTTTCGGCCGGGTGTGGTGGCGCACACCTTTAATCCTAGCACTTGGGAGGCAGAGGCAGGTGGATCTTTGTGAGTTCAAGGCCAGCCTGGTCTACAGAGTGAGTTCCAGGACAGCCAGGGCTACAGGGAGACCCTGTCTTGAAAAGACAATAAATAAAGAAGTTTTCTTTTCTTTTTTAAAATTTTATTTTTTATATTTTTATGTGTATGAATGTATTGTCTGCATATAGGTTTGTGTACTCGTGTCGTGCAATGCAGAGGAGGTCAGAAGAGGGCATGGGATTCCCCTGGAACTGGAGTTAAAGATGGTTCTCAGCTGCTATGTGGGTGCTGGAGATCAAACCCAGGTCCTCTGCAAGAGCAGTTGGTGCTCTTAACTGCTAGGCCATCTCTCCAGCCCCAATCTGTGACTTTTTACTGGGGAGTTGAGACCATTAATATTTTTTGATCCATTTTCTTCTTTCTTTTTTTGATAAGAACATACACAAAAAGAAAATTAAAAAATAGAAAGAAAAAAACAAAAACCTTACTCAGTATAGTGCATGATTGATTCAACATAGTTGCCAGGGAAGAGTCTGGTCACTCAATCGCAGACTCCTTCAAACCAGCCATCATCATTCTTCTTTATATAGATGATTGCACCCTCCTTAAATGATAACTCATCATCCTTGTCTTTTGTATAATCATATATTGCAACAACTTTCTCAATACAGTTCTTAGGGGGCCCATGCAGGATCCCCATCTGCATAGGGATCACTGTTCTGAACTACTGCAGCTTCCTCATCTTTATAGTCCACTGGAGGAGGTGGTGGTGGAGGTGGAGAGTCATCAAAAATGGGAATGTCATCTGGTGGAGGTGGTGGTGGTAGAGTTGGGCTATCAGCAATTGAATTCTGAGAATAGAGTGGACCTCCATTAACATGAGGTTGAGCAGAAAATTGGGTAGTCACAGAAGGAGTTCATCTATATCCACCAGAAGACGTCGAAGAAGTGGTAGAGTTGTGTCAAGAAATCTGCCTGGTCATTGTGCCATACTGGGACCCAGGAGCTGAGCCAGGGGCTGCTGGACCTACAGTAGGGGGGTGGGGTGGGGGGGAGAAGGTGCAGGCACAGCAATGGGAATGCCGATGCTACTGCTTCCGCTGTTCTCTCGACTCCCACTTCCTCCACTACTTCCATGTGTCCTCGGTCTCTGATTTAAAGAAGCCATCCTGCCTGGGCTATGCTGGCTTCCAAGCCTTGCAGGACTAGTCATGCAGTCATTAGGAACTGTTGGGGGCTTAACAGTCTCTAGGATTTTTTAAGTATTACGTCCCAAAGTTCCTCGACCTGACATGGGAGGACTCAGTGGCTTCTGAGTAGGAGGATTTGTTCTCGACAATGTGTCAGTTCTTGCAAGCTGGTTATTTCCATGCTTAACTCCATGGCCCACATCATCCAGAACTGTGTAGTCAATACGCTTCCAAATATATCTTACAGGCCGCTCCATATTTGTAGGTGCTATTATTTTGTGAGTTCTTGATGTATTCTTATTTGTTGTCAAAATACCAATGTTTCTTTGAGCCACTTTTCTTTATGAATATCCACAGTCTGTGAGATATGATTGGCGGAAAATTCCATTCTCTGAAGCTGAGAGGCTTGGATGCCCAGCAGCTGGAGAACATTGTTGGCCAACGCATTTATTTGATAAGCGACACTAGCTAGAGATTGGGTTGTACATGCTTTGGCCTGTTCTAAAGCTTTTCTCTTGTCTGTAGCATGGATAAATTATTAAAATTTCAATGACTGTGATGAAAAGGTTGGAATGCTGCCTTTTTTAAAAAATCATTTTTAATATATATCTTGTACAAGATTATCAAAACTAGACCCGTGTCCCCCACCCTATCCCCCCACCCCACCAGAGCTCATGCATTCTGCCAAACATGCTTTTCATCTTTCTCAGTCTTTCTCAATATTCTCCTTGTGGAAGTTGACTGTTTTGAGCAGAAGTTCAGTTTCAGTCAGTTCTTTGATGCAGTCCTTTCTGTTGTTGTTGTTGTTGTTGTTGTTGTTGTTGTTTCCAATATGCATCACTCCCAACTGCTTGGACAAAAGTTCAAGGGGCCATGCCTAAGAAATATTTACAACTAGGTAATTGGCACTAGCATCCACAGATGAGGGATACCATTCGTCGTTTGTTTTTCTGGGACTGTATTACTTCATTCAGCATGATGTCTTCTAGCTCCAGCCATTTTCCTTCAAAGCTCATGATGTCATCTTTCTTTACTGCTGCATAGAACTCCATTGTGTAGATGAACCACATTTTCTCTATCCACTCATCAGTTGAGGGGAATTTGGGTTGGTTCCAGCTCCTTGCTATTGTGAAGAGAGCTGTGATAAACATGCTCATGCATGTATCACTACAGTGGGATGAGTCTTGTGGGTACATGCCCAGGAGTGGTATGGCTGGGTCAGGTGGCAAGTTCATTCCAAGTCTTCCAAGGGTTCTCCACACTGCTTTACATAGTGGCTGCATGAGTTTACATTCCCACCAGCAGTGGATGAGTGTTCCCCTTTCCCCACAACCTCTCCAGCACTTGGTATCATTTGTTTTCTTGATCCTAGCCAGTCTTATTGGAGTAAGATGATATCTTAAAGTGGTTTTGATTTGCATTTCCTTAATGATTAGTGATGTTGAACATTCTTAAGTATTTCTCATCCATTTGCATTTCCTCACTGAAAGTGTCTCTGTTCAGTCTTTGCTTCAGTGTATTGAGTGGGTCATTTGTTTCTTCTTCTTTGCGTTTTTTAGTGTTTATTTGATGTCTGGAATCATGCTTTGTCAGATGTTTCTGCAGTGAAGGTTTTCCTCCACTCTGTGGGATCTCTTCACTTCTTTGTTTCTTGTTGAAACAGAGCCTTTTGAGTTTATTGAGGTCCCATGTGTTGTCAATTGGCGACCTTATTTCTTGTGCAGCTGCTGTGTGATTTAGGAAGTCTTTTCCTATGACTATGTCTTGTTAGTCTGCTGCCAACATTTTTTTCTATCACCTTCAGGTTTGAGGTTTCAGTGGGGATGTGTTTGAGCGTCTGGAGTTGGACTTTGTAAGGGCAAGAGAATAGGGTTAATTTGCATTCTTCTACAGTGGATGATCCTGTTTTGCCACCACCACTTGCTGGAGATGCGGTCTTTCTCATTGTGTCTTCTGGGCCCCTGTCAAATTTTGTATGAAAGGCGTGAAAAATTGTTTGTGCTCAAGTTTGAATCTTCGTTTTGTTCCATTGGTCAACAGGGTCTGTTTTTGTGCCAGTACAGGCTGTTTTAATTTGACATATAGCCCGAAGTCTTATTCGTTTGAGAGTTGGTATAAGGATCCCCCTGGGTAGGTAGTTTTCAGTCAGGGTTGTTTGTGCTATTCGGGGTCTTTTGTTTGTCCAATGAATTCAAGGACTTTTTTTCCAAGCCTGTGAAGAACTTGGGATTTTGATGGGAGATTGCATTAAATCTGTTACAAGAGTTTCGGTAAAAATGGACACATTTTTACAAATGTTAATTTTCCCCATCCATGAGCATGGGAGGTTTTTTCCATCTTCTGAATGTTCTTCTTCAATCTCTTTCTTTAAAACGGTCTAAAATTTTTTGTTGTAGAGAATCTTGGTGTCTTATGGTTACGTTTGTTCCTAGGTATTTTTATCATTTTTGAGGCGCTATTGTGAGTGGGAAGTTTTCTTTGAATTCTTTCTCCAAGTTGCTTGTTTTTGGTGACAGGCCATTGAGTTTTTAAGTAATGTTGTGTCTGCCACTTTGGTTTGAATGCTTTAATCATTTCTAGGAGTTTGTCTGGAATGGAGTTTTTATTCATCCATAAAGAAACACAATCATATCGATCAGCAATAGGGATAGCTGTACGTCCTTCTTTAATTAGTTCCCTTTAATTTCCTTTTTTCTTGCCTTATTGCCATAAAGAATGTTTCAAGCACTATATGAGAAAGATGTGGAGATGGTGGACAGCCTTGCCGGAGTTCCTTACTTTAAAGGAATGTTGTCTGTCATTCTCCATTTAGAGTGATATGCTGTGGGTTTGTTGTATGTGGTTTTGATTATATTGAGGGATGATCCCTCCATCCAATTCCTCTAGGACTTTTAAAGCGATGAAGGGATGCTGAGATTTTGTCAAAGGCTTTTTCCAGCATCACTTGAGATGAGAGTGTGGTTTTTGTCTTTCCATCATTTTATGTGTTTGTGATGTTTATTGATTTTCGTAAGCTGAACCATCCGCGGTAGCATCTCTTGTATGAATCCAACGTGATCATCGATGGATGATCTTCTTGTGTGGGTCGTATGGGAATTGCATAACTCTGTTAAATATTTTTGGCAATCTGTGTTCATGTGAGGAGATGGGTCTATATTGCTCCTTTTTGGTTGTATCTTTGCCTGTTTGGTAATAGAGTGGATGCTGGCTTCATAGAAGGGAAATTTGGGAGAATTCCCTCTTGTTCCTTCTAAACAGTTTCAGTATAACGGTTGTAGGTCTTTGGAATGTTTTTGTAGAATTTCGTTGCGATAAGCGCATCTGGGCCTGGACTTTTTTTATTTGGGAGGTTTCTTATTTCATATTCATTTTCTTCATGTATTATTGGTCTCTTTAAGCTGTGGATCTGCTTTGGTTGAGCTTTGTGATTCCCAGGATTTCAGGATATTCATCCATGTCTTCTAGGTTTTCAAACTTGGTAGAGTATAGGTTTTTAAAGTTTCCCAATCTTTGATTTTCTCGGATCTTTTTCCTTGTTTGTCGTGATATTTCCCTTTTTGTGATGGATTGTATTGATTTGGAGTTGTTCCCTCTTTCTTTTGGTAACGCGGGCTAGAGTCTGTTCTATCTTGTTTATTTCTTTTGAAAGAACCACTTTTGGATTCATTGATTTTTTTTTTTTTGTGTTTTGTTTTCTTGTTTTCTAGTTTCATGGATTTCTGCTCTGATCTTTTTGTTATTTCTCCTGTCTGTTGTGCTTAGGTTTATTCGTGTTCTTGTCTCTCAAAGTGTTTTTAGTGGCAGTGTTAGATCATTCACTTATGTCCTTTCTGTTTCTCTAAGTGTAGGCACTCCAGGGCTATAAACTTCCCTCTTAGGACTGCTTTTAAGGTATCCCATAGGTTTTGTTTTGTTGTGTTTTACTTGTCCTTGTCATCAGCTTCCCGGAATGCTTTGTATTGTCTTTCTATTATCTCTTCCTTGACCCAATTCATTATTCAAAAAGTGTGTTGTTTAGTCCTCTCTCCATGTGTACTTGTAGGCATTAGGGCTTATCTGGGTTTGATGTTGAGCTTTATTTGCACTGTGGTCTGACAGAATCATTGAGATTATTGCAATCTTTTTGTATTTGTGGTTGCGGTTTGCTTCTGCTGTCCCAGTATGTGGTCGATTTTTGAGAATGTTTCATAGGGTGCTCAGTAGAAAGTTCTATGCTCTGGAATGGGGTGAATATATTCAGTGAGGTTGATTTGGTGTATCATATCATTGCACGTTCTGATGTCTCTCTGTTAATTCTTGTTCCTGTTGAACTGTCCAAAGGAGCTCAGTGGGATTGAAGTCCCCTACTATTGAGTGTACTGGTTTAGTGTGTGACTTGTGGTTCTGGAGAATGTCCTTTATAAAGTTTTGATTGCCACCAGAATTTGGGGCATATATAGTTTCATAATTGTGAAACCTTCTTGGGGGGTGAATTGTTCCTGTGTGATAAAAATTGTAATGGCCTTCTTTGTCTCGTTCTGATTTCTTTTTACTTTGAAGTCTATTTGTCTGATATTAAATAGAACACCTGCTTTCCTTTTTGGTTACCATTTGCTGTGGATATTTTTTTTCCATCCTTTCAACTTTAAGGGTAGTGCCTGTCCTTTGAAGGTGAGATGTGTTCTTGTAGACAGCATAATCGATGGTTCTGTTTCCTAATCCAAGTTCCCAGTCTATGTCTTTTGTTTAGTCCATTAATATTTTAGGTTATGCCTGATAGGTTTTTGTTGCTTCCTTTTGCCTTACTATCCATTTGCGGTTTAGGTTTAAGTTTCTACTTCTGCAGTTATGCTTTTACAGATTTCTCTTTCTAGGTGCCTGGGGATTTGTTGCTCCTTTCTTCTGCTGCCATTGAATTGCTTCAAGTAGTGCTTCCTGAGGGGTTGGTTTGCTGGAATGCTGTTATTTCTTTCATCTATGTTTATTGTCATGGAAGGTTTTTCTCTGCTCCTCAACTATAATTGACATTTGTGCTGGGATATAACCTGGGTTGCATCTATTGTCCTTTAAAACACTGGGAATGCTTTACTCGCACATACCTCTTGCTTCATAGTTTGCACTGAAAGAATGCTCAGTTGTAATTTGATAGGTTTCCCCTTATAGGTCCACTTGTTTTTCCTTTGTGGCTTTAAGGTTTTGTCTTTGTTTTGGGTTTTTTTTTTTTTTTTTTTTTTTTAGTTTGTGGAAGTTTTCATCTGTTATTTTGTTGATGATCTGATCAATACGTTTTCTTGTATTTTGATTGGTTTGTCTTTTTTTCAGTTTTGGGGAGTTTTCATCTATTATCTCTGTTGAAGATCTGACAATACCATTTCTTTTTTTCTGTTTTGGACTTCTTCTCCTTCCTTCATATTCCTGTGTGTGGAGATATGATCTGTCCACAGCTTCCTGGTTGTGTCCACTTTGTGTATGGGTTTAAATTTTTCATAAGTCTTTCACAGTACGAGGTTTTAGTTGTTTTGTGTTATCTTCCAGGTCTGATATTCTTTTGTCTGCTACTTCCATTTGCGTCTGAGGCTTTTTCATTCTTTCCTCTTGATTGGATGAAAGTGTTTTTATTTTCTTTTCATTTCTTCTTCTGATTTCTCTAGTATCTACACTTCCTTTTGGAGCTTCTCAATCGCTTCTGTCCATGTAGCTCTTTGCTTTGATTGGTTGGTTTCCTTATCTTTTTCAGCATGGGATCTTTCAGTGTTTCTACTTCCTCCAGAGTTTGTCATTCTCTCATTCTACGTGAAGGTCCTTCTTGAGTTTTTTCTCTTTTCTTAGTGTCTTTGAATTTGCTCCTTAAATCTTGTACTTCTTTAAGTATGTTCATAATTGTGTTTCTGATATCTGTGATGCCTGGTGCCATCACCACAGGAGGCGACGGCCACTGTAGGAAATACTAATCCAAATAGGGTTAGTAGAGCTTGCTGTGGAATTAACCTGCACCTTTCCGCGATTATGTCCTCTATCTCGGGTTTTCGGAATCACTGGGCTCTTCCTTGCCTCGAACACTTAATTCCAATGTAGCTGATCACCCCAATGCCTCTTCACTGCTGTTGGAGGAGGAGATCTCAAGAATCTCAAAGACTTTCACCAACCTACCATCTTTATGACCAGCTTAGGAGGATAACACTAACTAAGCCCCCACAGCCACAAAAGCCACAATTAAAGCAAACGACAACGTACACAATTTAAATCACACAATGATCAGCCTTGCGTGACAGTCACCAGCTCCTTACCTACCATCTCCTAGTGACTTCAACAGGTAGTGGGAAGATTTCAAGACTTGAGGACCATTACTATTAAGAGTTATAATCAACCAATGTTTATATGCTGTTATGTTGGTGTCTAGCTGCTGTTTTTTCTAGACGTCCTTTGCGCTTGACTGTTCTGGGATTGTGATCTTTCGTTTCGCCCTCCTTGATCAGTGTTTTCATCTGTCTCTTCTCAAGACTGAAGAATATTCTAATTTGATACTTCTCATGTCAGAGTTGTTTTCATGAATTCTAGCTAAAAGCAGACCGTATTCGTATTCTTTTACTTCTTCAATTAAAGCTGTGTATTTTATGACTGGGACTAGTTCAGTATCTGGGTTGCGATTCATTTAGTTCTTTCATCAACTTTTAGGACCATTGTGCATGAGCCTTCTGGACTTTCAGAGTTGCTCCAACATGAAGCAGCTGTGACTTTATTGGCCCGAGCTGCCCTTTATATGAAGGGATTCTGTTCTCCCTCACTCTCATCTCTCTCTCTCTCTCTCTCTCTCTCTCTCTCTCTCTCTCTCCTCTTTCATTTCAATATCTTTCCTTTTTTCTTTACATTCAATGTTTTGACAATTTTATGAAATGGGAACTTTTCCTGGTGCTGTCTACTTGGTGTTCTACAAGCCTCTTTTACTGTGATAGGTATCTCTTTCCCTAGATTTGAGAATTTTTTTCTCCATGATTTTATTAAAAGTACTTTCTGGGCCTTTGACTTGGGTTTCTCCTCCTCCTCCTCCTCTTCCTCCCCCTCCTCCTCTTCCTCCTCCTCCTTCTCCTCCTCCTCCTCTTTCCATGCCTATGGTTCAGAGGTTTCATCTTTTTATAGTATCTCAGAGGTTTTGCATATTACATTCCTGGCTTATTTTGCATTTGACTTTTGGTTTGATCTGCTGATCCATTTCCCCAGGTGTGTCTTCAAGCCTGTTATGGTCTGTTCCATTTCCTCCACTTCCTATTTTGCTTCTTTCCTCTAAGTTTATTTTTTTAGTTCTTCAATTTGCTCTTTCAAATTTTATTTTAGTTTAGCTTTTCTTCAGAGATTCCATATCTTTATGAATTCTATTTTTATGTTTTCAATTGTTTTTCACTATTTCATTCAACTCTTTGTGTTTTTATGGTCTTCAGTTATACTTTTATTCATACGTTCTTTTGAGTTTCTTGAACATATTTATAATTGCTATTTTGAAATCATCATCTTGTATAGCCACTAGGTTGCCATTCTCAGAAAACATTATGAGAGAGGTGTTAATTTCTATAGTGGACATATTATCTTGGTTATTCATAGTTGTATTTTTTTCAGTGAGAATTATATGGCTGGATTTCTGTCAGTGGTGGTGTTTCTTGCTATGGGGAGGCCATCTTGTCTTTGTTGAATGTTATTTGTATCTTGTTTGTTGCTTCCCCAATTTGTCAAGTTATGGCTCAGCTGAGTGGTGGGAGTATTCAGTTTGGGGGGGCACTTTATGTTGATATCTCAGTTAAGCAAAGGATACATACGCCTTTTGAGTTGAGGCTCCAGGGTTGACCCCTCATAGTTCTGGAACAGTAGAGTAGGCTGGGTGGTTGCCAGTTGAATAGCTTGGCTGATAAGTCAGGATGGGAGAGCTCATAGGTCTCAGAGTACAGGATCCTAGTAACCTGGATAGGTCGGAGTGAAAGGTGGGTCTGGGGAAGCTCTCAGTGGCACCCCTTCTGGCAGAGCTGAGAAGGCAATGTCAGAGCGCACAAGGAGAAGGAGACATACCAGGATATGTCAGGAAAGATTCTGGGTCTGGGGCTCCACCAGGGTCATAACAGAGCAGAGATGGAAATGGCAGGTGCAAGGAGTGTGGGAAAAGGAACACACCAAGGCAGGTCTGGGAAAGCCCCCAGGGAAGCCCAAGGGTCCTGGCAGAGCTGAGATCACGGAGCATAGGAGTGTGGGGAAGACGTCCAAGGTAGGTCTGGTAAAGCTCCCAGATCTGGGGGTCCACAAAGATCCTAACACAGCAGAGATGGATTAAGGCTTCACATTTTTATTCTAGATCCTCAACAATGGAAGGCTAAATTTTCTAGGAATTCTTCAAAATGCAGTTTTTAGGATTCTGGTGGCCAAAGCTTTATTTTCATTTTTCTTTATGTTATAATATATTCATGAATCTTTAAGACATTAAAATAAAGGTCAGCAATTTGAGGTACAGGAGTAGAATATTTAAGAAGGCATTTAAAGCCTGAAGTGTTTTTAATGAGTTTCCCTCCTTCCCCCACCATTATGTGCAGGCTGCACAGGTGGAACTTCCCATATTAAGGCATCTGGCTTCAGCTCAAAGCTGGATTCAGTGTAATTCTGCTGACTGGCAAGCTACAAAGCTTCTGATTAAGGATCATCACATCAGGCACCTGATTTGAAGTCAGCCGCTGACCTTCTTTTCACCTTCTTCCCATAGAATTCCTAACAGTATTTCTAAAGCTATTATGCCATACTGTTTTGCTGACTTAGATGAGGCAGTGACACAGTCAATGTTACTTCACCTCTGCTAGGATGAATTCAAAGCCCATCCCTGTGCCTGGAAACCTGATAGGATATTTGAATATTCTGAACTACAAGCCTCCTCCTTGTATTCACTAGAAATATATGGAAATGATGGAAAAAGACAAGCTGTACAAGAAATTATCAGTTCATCTTCTGGAGAGGGTTACCTCAGAGGTCATAGACTACTTCTGCCTAAAGATGCTTAGGGTGGTTTAAGAAAAAGCCTACTTGTGATCTATGCTAAGTGACGAAAAAAAATCCTTTAAACTATGCTCCATTTCCAAGACTCTGTTGTTTACAAGGTGTGAACACAAGATAGAAAACAGCAGGTCTAATCCCTTTTCCTGACCTCAATGTTTTTAAAGGACCATTTGCATTTTGGCCTACTTTTCACTGAAGCATAATAGCAATTTACATTTCAATTGTGGTTTTCCCTAGGCATATTAAAAGGTATAGTTCCTTGAACATTTCAGTCCAGCAACATTTTCTACAGCTACTGTTTCCAGAGTCTAAAATGAAGTGACAAATTGTATGTACCATCTCAGGATGCTATATTTGTACTCTGTACAGGTGCATTATAAACTATAAGCTCTTTGTTTATGTATATGAGGGTATTGCCTGAATGTATGTGAGTGGACCCATGTCATGCAATGCCCACAAAGGTCAGAAGAGGGGGTTCAGATTCCCCTGGAACTGGAGTTACAAATCGTTGTTAGCTACCCTCTGGGAACTGAATCCAGGTTGTCTGCAAGAGCAGTCCGTGCTCTTAATGGCTGAACTATATGGTGTTATCTAGGATGTGCACTCTCTAAAGTTAGGAGCAGGCAAGGTTGGGAGTTATATTAATTATTTGTAGATAGGTTCATATGGTCAATGCTATCCAATAGTTTACTGAATGCTACAAATTAGTTCACTTTGTTAACTTAACTAAAATGCCTAATGGGTTAAAAGTAAATGATTGTTCAGTTCATTCAGACAGTTGATCTGGTAGGCCTAGGTGACAGTATTCTAATTAATGCATTACAATAGTCAATCAAAAATTACTTACTGAGCACTGATCAGGTACATTACACAGATACTCAGCAGGGAGCCAAGAGGAAATAACCCCGTAAGGCATTAGCTAAATGAAGGCATAAACCGAAACTACAAACTAGAAGCTAATGAGGTAGACATTTGTCATTATAAGCATCAACCTGTAACTGTAATTGAATCATCCAGATGCACAGTTATATCAGGATCATACAGTTCAGAAGGGATCCAGAAGCTCCAAAATTTACTCCTCTTTAAATTGGGGCTGTTTCTGCCTTCTAGACTAAGGAAGATACAGAACTATGGCTGGCAGTGAAATTACCATATACTTAGTATGTTCTCAATGGGAGAAATACCACTGCTTGTGTTGGAATCTCTTGGAGATAGGTATAGATAGAATCAGCTTCTTGGGACTCACGTGTGATTAAAAAACATGCAAATGAATGTGTACTTTTTACACAAACTTCAATTATAGTGTGAACTTCACACATTGGAAAAATACCTTATAGTTTTTCATAGCTTCCACAATCTTTCCTTTGTTTTGGTAACATGTAACAAGTGTAGATTTATGATATATAAAAGTTTAAATTTTCAAGTCATCAGGCATCAACTAAAGTCAAATGCATCATCTGATATTGGAGTTGAAGAAAAAGAAACTAGTGTTTCAAAGGAAGATACTGATCATGAAGACAAAGCCAGCAATGAAGATGTGACTAAAGCAGTCGACATAACCACTCCAAAAGCTGCCAGGCAAGGAAGAAAGAGAAAGGCCAAGAAACAAGGAGAAACAGAAGATGGGGAAACAGCAGCAACAGCATCTGTTCATCTGAAAACGAATCCTAAAAGAGGACGACCTGCAGCTACTCAAGTCAAGATTCCAAAACCAAGAGGCAGACCTAAAATGGTCAAACAGCCCCGTCTTTCAGAGAGTGACATGGTTTCTGATGAAGAAAAAAGTAAGAAAAAAGAGCCGGAGGAAAAACCTGAAAAGCAGCTTAAAAAGGATGAAGAAAGCCAAGAGGAATAAGATAAGCCAAGAAAAGAACCAGATAAGAAAGATGCAGAGAGAGAAGTTGAATCAAAACTGAAAAATTTAGCGAAACCAGGGGTTACATCAACCTCTGATTCTGAAGAAGGAGATGAGCAAGAAGGCGAAAAGAAGAGAAAGGGTGGGGGGGCTGGAGAGATGGCCTAGCGGTTGAGAGCGCCGACCGCTCTTACAGAGGACCCGGGTTCGATCCCCAGCACCCACATGGCGGCTGAGAACCGTCTGAAACTCCAATTCCAGGAGAACTCCAGCTCCAGGGGAATCCAAGACCCTCTTCTGACACATCAAAAACAGAAAAAAAAAAAAAAAAAACCGTTACTTTTGTTTTACCGCTGGTTTACTTAAAAAAAAAAAAATCAAATAAAAAAATTTACTAGATACTTTAAAAAAAGTAAAAAAAAAAGAAATCTACTCCCTGGTACTTGAATTTTTATTTAATAATTGTACAATTAAAAAAAAAAAAAAAAAAGAAATGAGAAAAAAAAAAAGAATTACCCCTCCCTTTAGCCTGGGGACCAACCATACAAAAAAAAAAAAAACAAAAAACGTTTCCCAAACTCCCTTTGGCTGTGACTTTTCCCTTTCCCCAAACCACCGTGTCCAGAGAATAAGAAATCAAAAAGACAAAAGAAGAAATCAGAAAAATCAAAAAGAAACACAAACCATAAGAAAACAAAAAAAAAACGGGTTTCACAGGCTGTATGGCAATGATAAAAAAAAAAAGGGCAAAACAATGGAAGAAAATCTTCAGCCCTATTGATGTGTTCCCTCACAATGTCACAAATATTCAAACCATACCCAAGCTATTCAAGCTGGTTGTCCAGAGAAACTCTTTTTTCCAACTCACTAAAAAAAAAAAAAAAATCCCAACTCATGGCCACCAAAACNACTCCGCGAGCGTTTGCACGACACGGGTGCACATGACCTCCGCAAAGAACAGTACATTCGATAACAAAAAAAAAAAAAAAAAAAAAAAAAAAAAAAAAAAAAAAAAAAAGAAATTATTAAAAAAAAAAAAAAAAAAGAAGAGAAAGGGTGGAAGAAACTTCCAGACCGCTCACAGGAGGACCATGCTGAAGGGCCAACATGAGAAAGAAGCCACAAGCAGAAACTGAAATGTCAAGAAGAACAAATGGTTAAACGGAGCGCCAAACAACATGTTAATCCACAGTAATAAAAATATATCTCGGTTTTGGTCTCAAATTCATTAATCCAGTTTACTGGAAAAGAGAAACAAGTGGAGCAAACAAGCGATGAAGATCTTGAGACAGTCGCACTGGACTGAATTTCCCCCTCCCCCTTTGATGGAAGAATGTTCCAGATTCTAAATTGAGAACTTCACTATTAAACATTATTACTGTGTTAATGATTGTTAACAAAATGTCCTGTAAGGTGCACACTACATATTAAGGTCAGCTATTCATTCCTGTGGTTTTTTTGTTTTTAACCAAGCCTTAAATTGAAGCTTTGTGTTTGAAAGTTGTAACAAGATAGATGAAGATGGTGAGTTGTACATGATCTCATTTAGAAAATATAAACTTTTATTTTGTTTTGAACTTAGGTTTAAAACTGGAATAGCTAATACACCTTTGTTAGAATGGGGCCAGATGTGCCCGTCCTTTGGCATTTTTTTGTTGTTAAATTCTTTACAATCTCTCTTTTTTTTTAATCCTGAGAGATTAAACAGTAGACTTGTTAAGTAATAAATGAAACTATAACCAAATTTTAAATAAAGCTTTTTTTTTTTCATTTTTATTTAATTCTCGTACTGTTTATGAATTGTACTGTTGTTGCATGTGTAGGTTGTGCACCTGTGTCATTGCAAGCCAATGTTGAAGACGTCATAAAGAAGACATCTGTATTCCCCTGGAAACTGAGGGAATAGATTATCAGCTGCCATAAGGGTCGATTCTGAGGGATTGGCAGAACCCGGGTTCCGTGCTGCTCAAGAGCAGTTGGGGTTTTTGGTGTGGGTGTTATGTCTTCCAGCTGCCAAATGGAATTCAGCTTTTTTTTTTTAATAAAAGTCATAGTTTGAGAGGTTATAATGTGAGCTTTTATCTTCGCACGCATATGTACAGTATTGATTTGTTGTTGCCTTTAATTTTTAAGTAGCCTAATTAGTTTTGTTGATATATGTCATACAATCATTGCAATTCTTTTAACAACAAACTTTAGTTGTTTAAATGTCGCATGAAGTAGGCAGATCATATCATGACCTCATGTATGAACTCACCTATATGGGTCATATGTGGGACGATTGCTATCGGTAAAGACAGAGTCCATGTCATTGATTCCCTGATGTTGTTAAATGTCGTGTATGTAGTTAATTGTGAGACTTCTGTATGTGCCTATGAAGGCAGTGCTCACCCATATGATGAATATGCATAGGCATTAAACGGACCCCAAGTTTAAAGAGACCTCGTATAGTATCACCCTGAACTCGAGTACAGGTTGATAGCTCTCCTTTGAAGAATAGGCATCATGAGAGACCTCGTAATGTAGCCAGTGCTCTTCGGAGCATGAACCATTCAGTCAGTGGTTTAACTGGAAAAGAACATGGTATTCTTGTGAGTCATATAGGTCTGACTGGTGTAGTGGGAGCCCCTATCGGGGCACTGGTATGCACTGACTGTAAGTAACTCGAAGGAGCTGGCTTCCAATCGTCACAGAAGACATGCTCACAATGCCTACTGCCGTCCCGAAGTACTGAGGAAATTAAAGGCATGGGCGGGACATGCCAATATCTCAAATACATTGTTCTATTACGAATGGATCATAGTGCCCCATAAAGAATCTCACGATAATGCGTGATTTCTTTTAAAAAACATCTAGATGACAGTTGTGAGGAATGGATGTTAAGTGAAGTAAGCAGACACAGAATGACAAGTATCAAGTGTTCTCTCTTATGTATAGAAACAACCAAAAAAAAATGTTTTGACACGGAAAGATAACTAGTATTATTTCGTATTGAGAGCAAGAGAGATGAAATTTAGTAAAAAGACCTAATAAAGATAGTTAATTTGGAATGAAGGAAAATAGTCGGAGTGTGTATTTAGAGGTGAATAGGGTGGTAGATTACAATCAATGTGGGTATTTGTGTGCACTTATATGCCAAATCACAATATTGAATCCTATCATTAACATGCATTCAATTTATATGTCACTTACTTTCTAGTAGGATCAATAAATATAATAAATCTAAGTTATTCTGCAGGCGCATTGGGACCTTTCTTGGCATGCTATGGGGGGAAGCCTATGGTCCATAGGTCAGTGAAAATTGTAAAAGCAGCTGGCTCCTTTTATGAATGGTACAGATTTCCTTTTCCTGAGCACATCATCTCCCTGACAACCAAGGCCAAGTGTCAAGGTAGCAGTTTTGTCCACTTTACAGTGCGTCTTACGCAGTGCTCCTTCTGCACGCCGGCCTCACTTCAACTCATTTTTGCATCACCTGCTCTAGATACTCATGGTCAGTTAGGTTTATGATCCCCTGTCTTAAGAGTCACTCAAAGTCTCTAATTGCTTTTGAACAGTATTTGATGATGAAGACAAAACTTATTTGTCCATTCAGACTATCTCATATGCATTCCCTTGGTACCCTTGTGCTCCGTGGTGCTGACTCTGGACTAATTCATCTAAAGAATGTCCCATGTAATCAAAAGAAGTCAATTAACTCATAGCCTTTCTAAGAGGCTACACAATTCACTACCTCTAATGCTCGTGATTTTAATTTTGTTTTCTGCAACAAGGGAGGCTATAGCTTACAGAGACTTTTGTTTTTTAGGAAACAGTTAGCTTCATGATTTTAAAATCAGTCTGAAAAACTTGTCCTTGGTTAATCATGATACATCAATGTAGGCTCATCCACTGTAGCAAGCATGTTAAGATTAACAGAGGCAGAGGCTGTATGAGGGACAGGGACTATTTTTGAGGTCTGTGAACATGCTGAGACTGCTCTAAATAAGAGTTGACATTTTCATTTAAATCAATCACATGTGTATATTATACCAAGACTATCCAATGGATAGCATGTCCCAATGGTTCTTCCATTCCATAAAAATAAATAGCCTAAATATTTAATATTATTTGCTTGAGTGGGGCTTGAAACCTCAATATGTGTTGCCTTGTCCTCAAATGAAATGTAACCCGCCCTAGAAAAATGAGCCTTTTCCCTTATTATATTTCCTTCTTTGATAGCCGCATTGAAAATAAACCTTCGAGACCATATTGAAGTAATAAAGTACATAAAATATTAAGTTTGTCAGTTTTTTTATTGGAAATTACACATTGTCATGTGGTTTTTCTCCTGTAAGTCTGTTAGCTAGGGCACAAAAAAGAAAAAAGAAAAAAAAAAAAAAAAGAAAAAAAAAAAAAAAAAAAAAAAAAAAAAAAAAAAAAAAAAAAAAAAAAAAAAAAAAAAAAAAAAAAAAAAAAAAAAAAAAAAAAAAAAAAGAAGAGAAAGGGTGGAAGAAACTTCCAGACCGCTCACAGGAGGACCATGCTGAAGGGCCAACATGAGAAAGAAGCCACAGAGCAGAAACGAAAGCAAGAAGAACAAATGGAAACGGAGCGCCAAACAACATGTAATCCACAGTAATAAAAATATATCTCGTTTTGGTCTCAAATCATTAATCCAGTTACTGAAAAGAGAACACAAGTGGAGCAAACAAGCGATGAAGATCTTGAGACAGTCGCACTGGACTGAATTTCCCCCTCCCCCTTTGATGGAAGAATGTTCCAGATTCTAAATTGAGGACTTCACTATTAACAGCATTATTACTGTGTTAAATGATTGTTAACAAAATGTCCTGTAAGGTGCACACTACATATTAAGGTCAGCTATCATTCCTGTGGGTTTTTTTTTTTTTTTTAACCAAGCTTAAATTGAAGCTTTGTGTTTGAAAGTTGTAACAAGCATAGATGAAGATGGTGGTTGTACATGATCTCATTTAGAAAATATAAACATTCATTTTGTTTTGAACTTAGGTTTTAAAACTGGAATAGCTAATACACCTTTGAGAATGGGGCAGATGTGCCCGTCCTTTGGCATTCTTTTGTTGTTAAATTCTTTAAACTCTCTTTTTTTGTTAATCCTGAGAGATTAAACAGTAGACTTGTTAAGTAATAAATGAAACTATAACCAAAATTTTAAAATAAAGCTTTTTTTCATTTTTATTAATTCTCGTATGTGTATGAATGTACTGTCTGCATGTAGGTTTGTGCACCTGTGTCATGCAATGCCATGGAGGTCAAAAGAAGGCATCTGATTCCCCTGGAACTGGGGATGGTTCTCAGCTGCCATGTGAGTGCTGGGGATCGAACCCGGGTCCTCTGCAAGAGCAGTTGGCGTTTTTAACCTCTAGGCCATCTCCCCAGCCCCAAAATAAAGCTTTTTTTTTTTAAAGTTAGTTTAGAGGTATAAGAATTCAGAATGACAAGATTGTTTTCAGGTATTATTTGTTATTTTTTTATTTCTTTAAAATAGAAATTGCAAATGGGCAGTTCGATGACTAGATGTACTAGGTCAATTGGTAGTTGTTTAAAAAACCTTTTATTTTTTTAAATTTCTGTGTATGAGTATTATGCCTGCATGTATGAAGTGCACCCATATTGTGTAATGCCTGCAGAAGACAGAAGAGAGTATCAGATACCCTGGAACTGGAGTTACAAATGGTTGTTAGCTACCTTGTGAGGAATGGCATTCGATCCCGGGACCTCTGTAATGATAGCCAGTGCTCTCAACCACTGAGGCATCCCTCCAGTCTCAGTGTCTTTTTAATTGGACAAAACATGTTTTTTGAGTCATAGTCTGACTGTGTATGTAGCCCTATCTGGCCTGGTATTCACTGTGTAAACCAAGCTGGCTTCCAACTCACAGAGATCCACCTGCCTCTGCCTCCCAAGTACTGAGATTAAAGGCATGGCCCACCATGCCAAACATAATTAAATAGCATTGTTTATTAGAAGATAATCCATAAAAATATGATACTGTTGTTTCTTTTAAAAAATCATGACGTGAGGATGGATGTTAAGTGAAGTAAGCAGACACAGAATGACAAGTATCAAGTGTTCTCTCTTATGTATAGAAACAACCAAAAAAAGTTGACACGGAAGTTAACTAGTGATTAGTAAGATAATTAGGAAGGGTGTGGTGATGTATAGAGGTGGAATAAGGGTGGTAGGATACAATCAATGTGTGTTGTGTGCATATATGCAAATCACATATTGAATCTCATTAACATGCATAATTAATATGTACTACTTTATAGATAATAATATAATAAATCTAGTTATTTGAGGGCATTGGGCCTGCATCTTGGCATGGCCATGGTCAGTGAAAATTGAAAAGCAGCTGGCCCTTTTTGATGGTCAGTCGGCCATCATCTCCCTGACACCATGGCCAAGTGTCAGGTGCAGTTTTGTCCACTACAGTGCTTTCCATGCTCCTTTGCACCCGGCCCACTCAACTCATTTGCATCACCTGCTCAGATACTCTGGGCAGTTAGGTTTATGACCCCTGTCTTAAGAGTACTTCAAAGTCAATTGCTTTTGAACAGTATTTGATGATGAAGACAAATATTGCACATTCAGACTTATTCTACTGCATTCCCTTGGGATACCCTTGTGCTCCTGGGCAGACTCTGGACTAATTCATTTAAAGAATGCCCATTAATCAAAAGAAGGTCCAATTTAACTCAAGCCTTTCTAAGAGGCTACACAATTCACTACCTCTAATGCTCTGTGTATTTTATTTTGTATTTCTGCAACAAGAGGAAGGCTATAGCTTACAGAGACTTTTGTTTTTTAGGAAACAGTTAGCTTCATGATTTTAAAATCAGTCTGAAAAACTTGTCCTTGGTTAATCATGATACATCAATGTAGGCTCATCCACTGTAGCAAGCATGTTAAGATTAACAGAGGCAGAGGCTGTATGAGGGACAGGGACTATTTTTGAGGTCTGTGAACATGCTGAGACTGCTCTAAATAAGAGTTGACATTTTCATTTAAATCAATCACATGTGTATATTATACCAAGACTATCCAATGGATAGCATGTCCCAATGGTTCTTCCATTCCATAAAAATATAAATAGCAAATATTTCATATTATTGCTCAGTGGGGCCTTGAAAACTCAACATGTTGCCTTGTCCTCAAATGAAATGTAACCCGCCCTAGAAAAATGAGCCTTTTCCCTTATTATATTTCCTTCTTTGATAGCCGCATTGAAAATAAACCTTCGAGACCATTTGAAGTAAAAAAATACATAAAATATTAAGTTGCAGTTTTATTGGAAATTACACATTGTCATGTGGTTTTTCTCCTGTAAGTCTGTTAGCTAGGGCAAGCTGAAGATTGGTGCACGACTTCCGATAACTCACATTTTGGTTTTGGAGCTAGAGAAATGGGCTCAGTGGGTAGCAGTGCTGTGCAAGCACAAGGACCTGAGTGAGAATCAGCACCCGTGTAAACAGTAACAGGAAGCCCAGTGCTCCGGGGACAGAGGCGGGAGTATCACCATCACAGGGGCTCGCTGGCTGCCAGACAGTGAGAAACCCTGTCTCAAGGGAAAAAGCAGAGGGCGATAGAGCAGGAAACCCAGTGTCCTGCCCTAGCTTCTGCACTCGCACAGACTCAGGTACCTCCTCCATTTGCATGCATCACACACACACACACACACACACACACACACACACACAGATACACAGACACACAGACACACACACACAGATACACAGACACACAGATACACATGCACAGACACACATACACACAGACACACAGATACACAGACACAAACACACAAGATTTTGGTTTAATGTTTCTTTCTTTTTTGGCTATGTGAACTTGAAATAGCTGCTCAGTTTCTGACCTCCTTCTTTACAAAAATGAAATGATTCTGTCTCCCAGGCACTTTAAAGAGGACCCATGGCACGTGGTGTGATGGACAGAGTGCATGGTACAAACTCAGGAAATGCTAGGCTTCATCTTTTTTGGGGGGGGGGTGTTTTGGAGACAGGGTCCCCCTTTAGTCCCAGCTGGCCTGGAGCTCGCTATGTAGACCAGGCTGGCCTTGAACTCACAGAGATCCACCTGCCTCTGCCTCCAGAATGCTGGGATTAAATGCATGCGCCACCACACCCAGCTAGACTTCATCTTTTTTTTTTGGTCTTTTCGAGACAGGGTCTCCCTGTAGCCCCAGCTGTCCTGGAACTCACTCTGTAGACCAGGCTGGCCTTGAACTCACAAAGATCCACCTGCCTCTGTCTCCCAAGTGCTAAGATTAAAGGCATGTGCCACCACGCCCGGCAGGCTTCATCTTAGTTAAGGTAAATGTCTTCAGGTACTGACTAAACAGTAGTTTCAAAGGACCTAGGAAAACATTCTTAAGAATGAAAGTACTGAACTCATTTCTATTTTTCTTTTAAGCACCTTTATTCATCCAATGAAAGACAGGACAATTGAATTTCTTTTCCATGACAGAGCATGTTTAAGCTAATAGCTAGTCACTACTCTTTCCTAAGATTCTATCTTCATGGTATTTCTAGGGTATATGCACTAAAGAATTTCACAGAAAAAGGAACTGCTTAGTTTTTAACTTTTTATTTTGAAAATAAAACTGGGGTGGGGGGTGAGGGTACCTGGAAGTTAGCTGGTGTCTCAAAGAGTAGTGTTGAAATTTGGCCTGTGACTGGTCCAGGAAGGTGAGCATTGGTTGTCTCTTGGGCTCTTCCCCCCGGCTTCTTTTCCTCCCATCTTCTGTCAACAAGCTCTTATTTTTTTTAGCCTTAAGATAGAAAGTTGAATACGAATGGTGACAACATTGGTATTATGGTTTACATTTGTTGAGCTCCATGCCAGGCATGGAGCTGAGTTAATAGGTTTTTATGTGCTTTGCCTCAGTTAATCCTGACAAAACCCCACAGAGAACAAAACGATTACTCTATTTCAGAAGTTGGTCCCAAAGCTAAGACTGAAATGGAACTTGAGTTTGTCTGACTTCAAGACACTTAATAATGCAGTAGTAGTCCAAATGTTTAAAGTTTTCTGTTTGTCCAGAAATATGATTCTCTGTCACAGACATCATGACACAGGATGTATTTACTAAGCCCCTGTGATGTGTAATCATCTCACTGAATGCTTTTTGCTTCTATTTTCTTTATTTGTCAATATAACAAAGCTGTATATTTTATTATTTTCACTTTTCTATATGATCTAAACTTTAATAATACTTATATGAGAATTTAAATTATAATGACTTCATGGTTGCACATGTAGCTCAGGGATAAGGTACTTACTTGCATAGCACATGGAATTATAAATAAGTAAATAAATAAGATCCTAGAATAAATAATATATAAGTAAATAAATAATATGCTTTATCTGTATCTCAAAATTTTGCCTTCCCTTTGTCTCAGTAACTCCTTCTTTCTAGCCACATTTTAATATATTTTTAAATTCTTTGGATTTTTTCCTGCATGCCATTTATATTTTCTTCTCTATCTTAGAATCCTGAAATACATGAGTTAGAAGAGGCCTAGCAATAACAGAAATAATTTAGTGCTAGTCCATCACCTTTGAGTTGAGAAGATTATATTTCAGAAGATTACACAAGGGCATAGAGCTCATAGTATCGCAGAAAATCAGTTTTTCTACACTCTCCAGTTTTCTATACTTTTTTGCTCAATGTATGATAAAAGGATTAGAAACAAAAACATCTATTAGGTCCACAAATAGCTTAATGGGATGGTACTTTCTACCAGAGCCTATTAAGCCACACCTGCTTCTATTCTCCCTCTTCACTGTGCTTTTTTAGCTTATATTGTATCCCTTCAATCAATTAATTTTAAGGCTCTGGCTATTGTTTAATCAAATTTAATTTTGTTGGGAGGCTTGTTGATTTGTGCATATGAATAAAATGTTTAAGGGTCATGTCGGCAGTTTAAATCAAATGGAATATTATAATCAGAGTATCACTATCAAAATTCTAGTTCATGTCCTACTTAGTATCTGGATTTCTGCTTTAGAGCAGCTCTCTACATTTTCTTCTATCTGAGCCCCAGTACATTTTGATGTGGAGAACTTAAAATGGATAGAGAGATATACTACATTTACCCTGAAAACCAGAGACTAACACTGTAAAAAAAACAAAAAAACAAAAAACAAATCACTGTTCTTTATAAAAACAAACGCATCTTGATGCAAAAAGGCATATTAACTAAAAAATATTTATATGAATTGGAAAAAGGTAACTGTGTACACATCTGTCATTTATCATCTATATAATTAGCTAGTTAGCTATCACTTTAATTGTCCCTTTCTTCTCATTTTATCATCAGTGGCTAAAAGAAGCCAATAAGCACTTTGAGCATTTTGCTTTTCTCTTTTATGCAATTTACTAGTGAGGTCAGAGGCCAACAGTGAAGAGGCTCGCCTCATATTCCTTCAGTTTTCCTCCAGGCTACCATGGCCTCTGCCCAGGACAGATTTCTTATCACATGTAGCTGCCTCTGCAGCTGCTTGCTCATACTTCCACCCTTGATGTGCTACTCCCAGGGCTTGCAATGTCTGCTCTATACCTTCATTTGTTCTCAAAGGATCTCCATACTCCTGTGGTGGACCACACTGGTCAAGCAGGTGTGCCACTCCATATCACCTACAAGAGGACTGCCATCCCAGGATTTCTCCCCTTGACATCGTCCCCCTAGGTGAACCCCCTCCCCCATTACACATCTCACAACCCATATCACTGCTGCTACCAGGCCTATGGAGATAGTCCACCATGTCAAAATCTCCTCTCCCAACACTATTCCCTCAGTTGTTGGTTTCCTTTGCCATATCAAAACAACACCATTGTTCTTCCCAAACTCATCCTCCACTTTGTTCTATCTTTCTCAATTATGCCAATTGCTGTTAAAATCCCTTCTGGGAGGCATGAACAATCTCCAATCCCCTACTCCCTTGGTCCCTAAGGACAAAGCAAGGTCCAGTTTCTTCAAACTGCAGTTTGGAAAACCAGAGTCTATTTGGGCTTACTTACAGAGCAGTGGGTGAGTTTACTTACAGAAGTATAGACATTCCCCATAAGAATGCAAAGGAGCCGGGCGTGGTGGCACATGCCTTTAATCCTAGCACTTGGGAGGCAGAGGCAGGCGGATCTTTGTGAGTTCAAGGCCAGCCTGGTCTACAGAGTGAGTTCCAGGACAGCTGGGACTACAGGGAGACCCTGTCTCGAAAAGACAAAAAAAAAAAAAAAAACAAAAAAAAGAATGCAAAGGAAAGTCTTTATCCGGGCCTGGATCCTGGCTTTCCTGCAGCCATGCAAGATAGCAAGAGAGCAAACCTTTCTCTAGATTCCTCTGCTTATGCCCTTAATCCCTCCCCCATGAGCGACTCAGGCCAACTGGTTGGTTGGAAGGCATGACTGACTCTCCCTACCCTTCACTTTTTTGTCGGAGATATCCAGTAACAAGTTTTTATGAGAGCAAGACAGGTGCAACCAAGCGGAATAAGAGGCTGCCATGCTTGATGGTTGGAGGATATATATATATATATATATATATATATACCACCTTTCAGATATTCCAATTCATTGTTCTTAAATTTTCCCTTCCATGAAGTCCTGGACATGGACACAATGTTTGCACAAGTTCTCTGCAAATCTATGGCCAGATTAGCCTTCACTACTTTCTAATGCCTTGCTTCTCATTTCTCCTTGAGACCCCATGAGAAAGACCTTTCCTTCCTTACCTTTGCCAGAACTCTGATCAGAACCATGTAAGTAATCTCTAGGAAGATCGCAGATGCTTCTTAGGACTCTCCTGAGTCACTCACTAGTTGATGTAATTTGCTTCTCCATTGCTGTGACAAAGCACTCTGACCCAAACCAACTTGGGAAAGAAAGGGTTTATTTGGCTCACATCTCCTGGGTCACAGTTCATCACTCACAGACTCCAACATAGCAACTCAGGGCAGGAACCTGGAGGCAGGAGCTGAAGCACAGGTCATGGAGGAACAGGCTTACTGGTTTGTTCTCCCAGCCCATGCTCAGCCTGCTTTCTTGTAGAGTACAAAACAACCTGACCAGGGGTGGCACCACCCATAGTGGACTGGGCTCCAATATCACTCAATAATAAAGACAATATTCCACAGATGTGGCCACAGGCCAGTCCAATGGGGGCAATTCCCTAATTTAGGCTTCCTTGGAGACATACACACTTTAGTGTGTCAAGGTGACACTGAAGTTATCCAACACTAGTAACGTCTTCCCTGCTCCACTCACACAACCTAGATTTTTGCCCAGTCTGCCTCTCTACCTTCTTCTACTCCTTTACCTATTTCTTACTTCCAAATCCTTTTCCACATTTTCAAGTATTCATTAGAGCCATAGCCTGACTTCTCAGCACAAATATTCTGTCTTAGTTTGCTATGTGCTGCTCCCACAGTCTGGGAGATTGATTTGGCTCATGGTTCTGAAGTCTAGGAAGTCCAAGATTGAGAGGACACGTCTGGTATGGCCATTCTTCTGCAGCATGGTGTAGAGGAATATATCATCCAGGCAAGAGAGAATAACAGAAGGCCAGATGGTCCTAAACTTGCCTTTATAAAAAGCTCATTTCTACAGTGACAAAGTACTCCTAAGATAATGACATCAACTTATTCATGAGAGTAAGGTCCTCATGACCTAAACATTTTCCAGTAAACCCTGCCTAAAAATACTTTCTTTGTGGATTAAGTAGTTAACATATGAAATTTGGGAGACACATTCAAACCAAAGCAATCTGTTCAAGAATTTTCACTGAAATAGTATATATCACACATATATATGTTATATGTATACATATATATCAGCATAGACAATTTTCCCATGTATATATTCATAGATATTATATGTAAGATATATAGTCATTATATATAATTATGAATACCATATATTTTGTATGTATACATTACATACTACATAGTATCCATTATACAACATATACCTATACAATATACATCATGTAATATGTAACTATATAGTAAACATTATAATATGTGTAATAGAGATAACATGAATCTGATAGAGCAAATGTTAACATTAAGGCAACTTGTAAAGATTATATAGGAATTCTTGGCTATATCCAAGACTATTTAGTAAGTGTTCCTTCATTTCTAAATATTTTTTAAATGATTGGCAGCATTAAAAGTTATATAATCGCACTTTAAAACTGGTATTCCCATGACCTAAGAAAAATACACACAACCACTAAAAAACTTTCACACTTATATATGAATCAGCTTAGATAAATGGCAGAGTTTAGTTTATAAAGCTAATTCTCAAATAAATCCTGGGGGAGGTCTCCTCTTAGAAGTCAGGTGTGCTTAATTAAAACCGAAAAGGAAAACCATCAAATTTCTGGGAATTAGAGCTATCTGTGAATATCTTTGCTACCCCAAGGGTTCTATTTTTCTAGCCAGAATTAGGTAGAACTGTAACAACAATTTTGCAAATTTTTCAGGTGACCTTTTATCCCTGGCTCCCTCCAAGATTCTTCCCAAATTTCTTTCCGATTACTACCCAATCCTGTCATTTTTTTTTGACAGACTGACCCACTGAACTGAAATTCAAACTTTGAGTTTGTGTTAGTCAAGGTTGTCTAAAGAAACAGAATCAGTAGAGATGGCCTAGCAGTTAAGAGCACCGACTGCTCTTGCAGAGGACCCAGGTTTGATCCCCAGCATCCACATGGCGGCCGAGAACCGTCTGAAACTCCAATTCAAGGAGAACTCCAGTTCCAGGGGAATCCGAGACCCTCTTCTGACCTCCACGGCGTTGCACGACACGGGTGCACAAACTTGCATGCAGGCAGTACATTCATACACATACAGAAATAAATAAAAATTAATAAAAAAATTTAAAAAAAGAAACAGAATCAGTAGAATGAAGATGATAGATAGATAGATAGATAGATAGATAGATAGATAGATAGATAGGGATCTATTAGATTAGCTCACTGGTTAGAGTACGAGTAGTCTGACAATAGCTGTACCTCACTGAACAGGCAGAGAATCCATGTAGTTGTTCAGTCCACAAGGCTGAAGGTCTCAGTAGTCCCAATCTGGCGCCAAAGGCCTGATGGATTCTGGAAGATCTGCTAGTCTTCAATCTGTGCTGGAATCTGATGAGTTGATCACAGCAGCAAGACCAACTCACCAGTGAGAGAGAAGCCAAGCAGAGAAAAGGGACAACTACCTTCTGCCATGGCCTTTTATACCGGCTGCCATCAGAAGGTAATGCCCACATTTATGGTAGGTCTTCCAGCTCTCAATAATCCAATCTGAATATCTTTTTCTCATTTTATTTAATCCCAGATCCAGTCAAGATGACATATAGGATTAACAGGATTAACCATTACAGAACTAAAATTCATTCAGGGTCAACATCTCTAAGTACCCCCATATTTTTTGACATTTTATTTACTTGTTATTTATGTGTGTGTGTGTGTGTGTGCGTGCATGCGTGCGTGCGTGCGTGTGTGTGTGTGTGTGTGTGTGTGTATGCCTGCAGAGATCAGAGGATAACTTGAAGGATTCATTTCTCTCCTTCTACCATGTGGGTCCTGGGGATTGAATATTGAACTCAGATTGTCAGGTTTGATGGCAGGTGTCTACCTGCTTAGCCACCTCGCTGGCCTAATTTAAACATGTTATACCCAACTGTGAAAGGACAAACTCTTTTTAAGAGAGTTTAACTCTTAGCAAGAAGTGGCAGAAATATAGTTGGGTATAGATCTACGTACAAATGTCCAGAAGAGGCTTTTAAAAATCACTTTCAGACCACAGACTGACAGGAAATCTAAGAGAAAATGCCCGAGGCACCTTCCACTGTCTTCAGGACCTGATTTCCTGGATTTTAATGCAAGTTCCTTTTACATATTCTTCCTAGTAGAACATTAATAGACCTTCCTTCCCTAAGAATTCATCATATGAACTAGTTTTTCATACAGCACGTATTTGCTATTCATGAACCCTTCTGCCAAGTTTTAGGAACTGTGATTTAAGAAGGTTCCTTCAAGATTTCAAATGGCACCCAGAAAATGAACTTGGGGGTTGCAGTAAAAATATTCATTGTAGTCATTGGAAGCCTCGGAATTGTAGTTGATATAAAAATAGAAGTGGTAGCTGAAATATAAAACCTACTTTAAGCCAATGATATTAAAATAGAGTATTTATTTAATATTTAAAAGAATCATGACCCCCCCTCAAGCTGTATTCTGTTACCCTTTCAACTCAAGAGTAATGAGATATCTGAAAACTCAAGTGAATTTGTAGATAATGATCATGATGAGTTAAAACAAGATCAAATGGAAATTTGTCACATTCAATACAAAAATATTCTCTAGAATAGAAAAATGTAGAAAATGGAAAGAAACATATTATTGAAAATAATTCAAAAGTAAATATTAAGTAGTTACTATTTTCAGTATTTGTAGTCCTGAAAACTTTCAAAAGAAGCATGTAAGTAAAAACAAAACATAACTCTTTTAAAAATATTTTCTTTATATATTTTATTTATTGCTTTTATTGTAAGCATATGAGTGTTATGCCTACATGTATATAAGTGCACCTGTGTTGTTCAGTGCCTGTGGAGGTCAGAGGGTATCAGATTCCTTGGAATTGGAGTTATAAACAGTTTTAGTTACCATGTGGGTGCTGGGAATAGAACCTGTGTCCTTTGCAAGAGCGGCCAGTGCTCTTAACTGCTGAGCAATGTCTCCAGGTCCAAAATATTTTATTCTTTTTTATGTGTATTAGTGTATTGCCTGCATGTGTGTAAATACACCTGTGTTGTAGAATGCCCAGGTAGTTCAGAAGAGGGGTTGGATTCTCCTGCAACTGGAGTTACTGATGGTTGTTAGCTGCCATGTGGGTGCTGGGAATTGATCCTGTGTCCTCTGCAAGAGCAGCCAATGCTCTTAATCACTAAACCATCTCTCCAGCCCCCAAATTAACTCTTTTTTTTTTGTTTTATTATTTTTTTGTCTCCCTGCAGCCCCAGCTGTCCTGGAACTCACTCTGTAGACCAGGCTGGCCTTTAACTCACAAAGATCTGCCTGCCTCTGCCTCCCAGTGCTAGGATTAAAGGCGTGTGCCACCACGCCTGGCTCCAAATTAACTCTTATACACAGGATCATGCAGACCAATGCTACCCAGTCCTAGACATTTAATGTTCAGAAGAAGAAATGATATATTTGAACTACTTGTCACAATGTCCACTACCTACAGAATTTTTTGCAAATTATTGAAGTATCTCTGAGAGTCTGTTACCTTTTGTAAACTCGGATTATATTTGGCATGTAGTAGGCTCTTAACAATTGGAACCATTTCCCTTAAAGGCAGGAACCCAGCAAGGCTGCCCCCTCTCACCACTCCTCTTCAACATAGTGCTTGAAACACTTGCTAGGGCAATAAGACAAGAGAAGGAAATCAAAGGAGTACTAATCAGAAAAGAAGAAGTTAACCTATCCCTTTTTTGCAGTTGATATGATAGTTTACATAAGGGATGCTAAAAACTCCACCAGAAAACTTCTAGAAACGATTAAGAGTTTTAGTAAAGTGCCAGGCTACAAAATTAACCTAGAAAAACAGTAGCCTTTCTTTACACCAACAATAAACAAGGGGAGAAGGAATAAAAGAAGACCTTCCCACTCATGATAGCCTCAAAAATAATAAGATACCTGGGAACAAACCTAACCAAAGATACCAAAGACCTCTACAACAAAAATTTTAAGCCCCTAATGAAGGAGATTAAAAATGGCTCCCATGCTCATGGATTGGGAAAATTAATATAGTAAAAATGTCCATTTTACCCAAATTGATAAACAGATTCAATGCAATCCCAATCAAAATCCGTATGAGCTTCTTCACAGACTTGGGAAAAAAATCCTTAAATTCATATGGAAAAACAAAAGACCCTGAATAGCTAAAACAACCCTGAGTGAAAAATGCAATTCAGGGGGGATTGCCCTACCAGACTTCAAACTATATTACAGGGCCATAGTCATAAAGACAGCCTGGTACTGGCACAAAAACACACCCACTGACCAATGGAACAAAATTGAAGATCCAAACTTGAGCTCATACAATTTCAGCCACCTCATATTTGACAAAGGTGCAAAAAAAATCTCAATGGAGGAAGGATAGCATCTTCAGCAAATGGTGCTGGCAAAATTGGATCATCATCTGTAGAAGAACAAAATTAAACCCCTACCTCTCACCCTGTACAAAAATCAACTCCAAGTAGATCAAAGATCTCAACGTGAAGCCCAAAACACTGAAGGTGATAGAAGAAAAAGTTGGCAACAACCTATAAGACATAGGCATAGGAAAAGACTTTCTTTTCTTTTCTTTTTTTTTACTGTCTGCATGTAGGTTTGTGCACCTGTGTAATGCAACTCCATGCAGGTCAGAAGAGGGCATTGGGCTCCCTGGAACTGTAGTGAAAGACAGTTCTCAGCCACCATGTGGGTGCTGGGGATCGAACCCGGGTCCTCTGCGAGAGCAGTTGATGCTCTTAACCGCTAGGCCATCTCTCCAGCCCTGGAAAAGACTTTCTAAATCAGACAGCAGCTGCACAGGAAGTAAGGTCAACAGTCGACAAATGGGACCTCATAAAACTCAAAAGCTTCTGTACAGCAAAAGAAACAATCAAGGAGGTGAAGAGAAAATCCACAGAGTGGGAGGAAACCTTTACCAGTGATACATCTGACAGCGCATTAACATCAAGAATATATAAACTACTCAAAAACCAAAGAAGAATACAAATGACCTATTCAAAGATGGAGGAGTAAAGAGCTGAACAGAGTTTTCACCAGTGAGGAATTAATAATTAAGGAAATGCAAATTAAAACCACTCTCTGATATCATCCCATTCCAGTACAGCTAGCTAAGATCAAGATAACAAAAGACAACAGATGCTAAAGAGGTTGTGGGGAAAGGGGAACACTCATCCACTGCTGGTGGAAATGTAAACATGTACAATCACTATGGAAAGCAGTGTGGAGAACCCTTAAAAGACTCGGAATGAGCCTACCACTGGACCCAGTCATATTACTCCTGGGTATATACCCCAAAGACTCATCCTACCACAAAGATACATGCACATCCATGTTTACTGCAGCTCTCTTCACAACAGCAAAGAACTGGAACCAACCCTGCCCTTCAACAGAGAAGTGGATGACAAAAATGTGGTACATCTACACAATGGAGCACTATTCAGCGGTAAAGAAAGATGGCATTATGAACTTTGCAGGTAAATGGATGGAGCTGGAAGCCATTATGCTTAGTGAAGTAACACAACCCCAGAAAGACAAATGGAGAATGGTTTCCCTCATTTGTGAATGCTAACACCAAATCCCCCAGACAAAAAGCAAGCTGAATGACCTTATTCTTATATTTCTGTTTATCTGAAAGCAACTATGATGTTATAATGTGAATCTCTCAATGGACGCTAGAATCCACCCACCAATTATTTTCAGACTCTGTAATTACTGTATATGGGTGAAGAGTATGTATCCATATTTTAGAGTAATATAAAATTAATGGAGGAAAATGTGAATTCCTAAGCATTAAAAAAGACTGAAAGATGCAGGACAGTTACGGCAGAATGCATGATCTGGGGTGGGGTGGGGTGGGGTGGGGGGAAGGGAAAGGGGAATATGCCCGACCTGAATTGAAAAATGATGTATGAAATACACAAAACATCAATAATAATAATAATTTAAAAGTAGAGCAATTTTCCACAGAGATATGAAGGGAGGTTTTAGAAGATTTTCTGTGTTAAACAATTTGTAGTCAAACAATTAGCCTATGGAAATATTACCTAATAATGACAATTCTGTTTAAAAGAAAATTGACTCCTAGAATGTCTGACAACCCTTGTAACATCAGCAGTACATTCCCACTACTGACAGCAGGATAAGTTTCTGTCAAGATGTGATAGAGATTTGGTGGAAATCTGCTGGAGAAGTCATGCACCCCTGAGACCTTCCATTGCAACACACCTCACCAAAACTCAAGGTGTTGTTGTTGTTGTTATACAGGAAATAAACTTTATTCATCAGACCTCTGAGATGATGTGACCAACAGTCACAAATCCAGATCTGCATCCAATAAGGTTATATATTGACTGTTTACAATTTTTTAATTGTTTACAATTTACAGTAATTTTTTCCTCTGAAAAATATAGATACAAAAGATAGGTACACAATGGGGTGCTGGCATTTGGAACTTATCATATCTTAAAGAATTAGGCTTAAGCAAATACTCAAAAAATAATCTGGGTAATAGTCAATTAAATTTTCTAATTTAACAGAAAAAATCCACTGTTTCATCTCAATATGTATTGCACAAGTCTTTAACAAAGAAAAAATAAATCATCCTAAAAATAAAAAAAATTAAGATAGCTATATATTTCCAGAATAGAAAGGATAATGAGAATATTTGAGCAGTTTTGTTAAAGGTCTGAGCAAGATTACAGAGATACAGAGTTAGTATTATAAAAATTACTGTCACGCCAGGCATGGTGGCGCACGCATTTAATCCTAGCACTTGGGAGGCAGAGGCAGGCAGATCTTTGTGAGTTCAAGGCCAGCCTGGTCTACAGAGTGAGTTCCAGGACTGGGGCTACAGGGAGACCCTGTCTCGAAAAGACCAAAAAAAAAAAATTACTATCACAGACAAGAGTTTCAGTCTACTCCTCTGTCTCATACTGGACACCCAGTTACAGATTTGGATTAAATGGACACAGACAAGTATTGGGTCACCTATGGCTGCTGAAAGATGTTCTTTATGTTCCTCTGTATTATGCAAGTGTTACTTATGATAATTCTTTCACCCATATCATGGTAATTTAGTTCAAGGGAAGTTAGACTTTACTTCTCTGAACCAGAGGCATATAGTTCAGGAGGAGACAGTTTTGGTAAACTTGGTTTGAGTCCTCTTAGCCTATCTCCTGTCTATATGTATGTGATATGGCTCCTCCCTTCTCAAAAAAAATCTGTAAATCAGATTATGAGGTCTGGGAAAGAAAAAGACTGCTTCTGTTTGTAGTAAAACAGCCTTCATTTATGATAGACCTAAAATGGTCTTAAATCTCTTTCATGGGCTATGCCACTGTGGTGGTTTGAATGAGCATGTCTCTGATAGGCTTCAAGTATTCAGACATTTTGTCCCCAGTTGGTGGCGCTGTTTTGGGGGATCTTAGAAGCTGTGGCCATGCTGGAGGAAGTATGTCACAGGGGGTGGGGTTAGTGACTTTAACAAGCCTTGCTAGTCTCCAGAGGCTCTCTTGACTTCCTGTGCCCATTGGAGATGTGAACCTTGGCTTTCTGCTCCAGCCCCGGCCACTATGCCTCCCTCCACAATGGACTCTAATTCCCTGGAACCATCAATTGTAAGCTCAAATAAACTCTTCCTTTTATAAGTTCCCTTGGTCATGGTGGTTTTATCACAGCAATAGAAAAGTGACTAATACAGCCACTAAGGGAAAACGCCAATCATTGATCCAACATCAGCCTCAAGACCAAGTATCCACATTGATGACCAGCACAGCATATGACATCAATGCAATAGCAGCACTTCTATCTTGGGGGAAATCAATGGCTATAACCAATTCGACCTAAAGCCCTCTCAGTGGTAAGAAACTCATGTGTGGTATTGTTAATATAGTCAGAAGCACACAACTGGAGAAGTCATAGATCTTAGACAATTCCCCAAGGTTGACACATCCCTAGGCTAAGGTAACATCTTACCTACTACAACAGAAGTATTGTTATATTTACAAATATCCCAGACACCACTCAGAAAAGAAGCTTCTTTTGCACCAGATGAGAATAGTACCAGGTCCCACATCCTGACACACAGAGACATGGTCTATGAAAGGCTCATGCCTAGGTGACACATCTATAATGCAACCTGTACACATAAGCCCCAAGCATAAGAGAACAAGGACATAGGAAGGCATTAACTACCTCTTAATTTTCATTAAGGACACTCCTCCATGCAACAGGAGACCAGGAACTCAAAAGAACCTGAATGCCAAACAACGAAAATTAAGAGTCTACAGAGTGTGGTCCCACAGACAAGCTCTCTATGTTTTCAGCTTCACCCATCCAGGACTCAGGGAACATTGTGGAAGAGGGGGCAGAAAGATTATAAGAGCCAGGGATGTGGTGCAGATCCAAATGGAAATGAATCCTAAAAGCTCCTGGGACCCTATTCACATGAACTTACAGCATTGGTATCAGCATGCACAAGACGCATGCAAACTCAGCTGAACAAAATCCCAACACAGATCTGCAGGAATGGGTAACAGAGCCTGTCCTAGTTTGTCTTCCATTGCTGTGACAAAACACTCTGACCAACACCAACCTGGGGAGGAAAGGGTTTATTCAGTGTGGAGAGCGGGTGTGGTGACAGTCCCAAGACGACGCCCAGGACTTTAGCCATGTCTTATGGCTAACACCTGAGTCTTATGACTAACACCTGAGTCTTATGACTAACACCTGAGTCTATGATCAACACCTGATTCCCTCCTACCTCAAAGTAAAGCCACGTCCACCGTTCGAGCTGCACAGGTGCACCCTGTATACAAGATCAGGCCAGATGATACCAATAGACTGAGGCCACGCAACCTGGGCTGGGAAGGTGGATAAATAGAGGGACTTTCTGGTCTTGGGGGGAGGAAGAACAAGAAGAAGAAAAAAGGAAGTAAAAATACTGTAAAAGGCCTGAATAAACCGCATTGAGAAGAACGAGCTAGAGGTGCTTTATTTCTGCTGGTCGGAATTAAAGGCATCAAGTGGCGGCCCTCACGGGGAACGCGTTCTTCTTCCTTTCTCGTTCAGAACTCATTGCGGTCAGGGTGACTAGTCGGTAAGCTCCCAGGTAAGCGGGACAATTAAGGTTCTCGGAAAAGAGACAATAAAAGCTCCCCGGAAAAAGGGGACAATAAAGTTCCCCGGAAAAGGGGACAATTAAGGTTCTCGGAATGAGACGATAGGCTCCTGGTTCCGAGACAGGCTCTAACTAGCACTATGGGAAACGCAACATCTGCTCTGACGGTGCGCCGCGCCCTTAAGGCTCTATTGAGGGCAAAAGGAATTGAGCTGAGGAGAGAAACTCTAGACAGATTTTTGGCAGCGGTAGATCAGGTCGCTCCATGGTTCCCAGTGACGGGATGCCTTACAATACCTAGTTGGGAAAAGTTAGGGAGGGACCTAAAGTTTGCTGAGGAACAGGGAGACTTACACAAGGGAGTACTGCCGGTGTGGAAGTTGGTAAAAAATTGCATAAGGGATGAGGAACGGTGCGGAAAAGAGATAAAAGAAGGGAGTGAAGCCTTAGACCAGGTTAAGGAAGAGCGCTCTCAACACTCTGAAATTCAAGAAGAATCTAGTGAAGGGGACATGTCAGACGGGGATGTGGAAAGCCTTGCCGCCAGCTTGGAGAAAGTGAAAGTAAAGATAGAACCGTCAGCCCCGGAACTGCCCCTGCCACCTCCTTATGCTTGCAATGGAGCAGGAGGGAATAGTTTACATCCTGAAACTTGGAGAGAACTAGAGGCTCAGTGCTTCCCTGTATTTCAAAATCAACAAGGGAACCGCTATCATGAGCCGTTAGATTGGAAGATTGTTCAAAGGCTGGCGGAGGCAGTACGTGCCTATGGAGCCAATGCTGCCTTTGTTGTGACTCAGCTGGAGTCTTTGCTTCGGTATTGTATGACTCCGAGTGACTGGCAAAATCTGGCCTGAGCATGTCTGACTACAGGCCAATATTTAGATTGGAAAGTATTTTATCTTGAATTTGCCACCGGACAAGCTGCTCTTAATGCTTGCAATGGTCAGGACGCTTGGGACCAAGATATGCTTATGGGACAAGGAAGGTTTGTGGCAGCGCAGACAAACTATCCAGTTCAGGTCTATGATCAGATTAATGCATTAGGTGTCCGAGCATGGGAGTCTCTCCCAAATAGAGGCGAGGTGAGGGGCAAAAGAAGGGGGAAAAAAAAAAAAAAAAGGAAAAGGGGTTGGGCCGCTCTTTACAGGGCAGAACCTCCCCTGTGACAAGAGCAATTAAGCAAAATCATGATAGACCCGATGAGAGATATGAATGGACTGTTTTACCTCAAGGCATGGCCAACAGTCCCACAATGTGTCAGTTGTATGTTGATGCAGCCCTAAAAAAGGTTAGAGAGATTTTTCCGAAAGTAAAATGTTACCATTACATGGATGATATCCTTCTCTCAGCTCATAAGGAAAAGATGCTTGATGAAGCATATAGTTTAGTGATTACCCAATTGCAGAAGTGGAATCTGGTTGTGGCTCCAGAAAAGATCCAAAAGGATTCAGTTGTTAATTATCCAGGAACCAAAATTACTATAGATTCAGTAACCCCTCAAAAAATTCATATACGTACTGATAAATTAAATACATTAAATGATTTCCAAAAGTTAGTAGGAGATATCCAATGGGTTCGACCTTATTTGTCTCTTACCAACAAACAATTACAACCACTTTATGATATCTTCCCCGGTGATCCTGACCTAAATTCTCCTAGACGACTTACTGAAGCCACTAGAGCAGCTCTACAATTGGTGGAACAAGGTATTCAGACTGCTTCCTTGAAGCGCCGTGATGAGTCACATCCTATTATGCTGTGCATTCTCCCTACTGAAACACAGCCCACGGGAGTCCTGTGGCAAGGAGCTCCTTTGCTTTGGATACATCCTAAGATTTCTCCTGCGAAAACACTTGTTCATTACCCCACTTCAGTGGCCCAATTGGCTTTACTTGACTTTCAACAGTGCATACAACATTTTGATGTTCTTCCCACAAGCCTAATAACACCTTATAATGTAAAGCAGTTGGAAGTATTGACAGCCTCCATAGATGATTGGGCTATTCTAAGATGCAGTTTTCAGGGTCATATTGATAATCATTTCCCAAAGGATCCCATCTTGCAATTAATTACATCCCATCCTGTGATTTTCCCTCGTATCACTTCTAAAAAACCCTTACCGG
>VZQC01014627.1:678019-702478 GCA_009823505.1 Rhizomys pruinosus | reverse complement strand
TAGGCATTCAATGATCTTCCCAGCCCAAAGTTCCAAACGGTTCCACAATCCTTCCCCAAAACACCAAGGTCAGGTCTGTCACAGCAATACCTCACTCTTCTGGTACCAATTTCTGTCCTAGTTTGTCTTCCATTACTGTGACAAAACACTCTGACTGACACCAACTTGGGGAGGAAAGGGTTTATTCAGCTTACATCTCCTGGGTCACAGTTCATCACTTAGGGAGCCCAAGGTAGGAACTCAGGGCAGGAACCTGGAGGCAGGAGCTGAAGCACAGGCCATGGAGGAATGCTGTTCACTGGCTGGCTCCCTGGCTTATGCCCAGCCTGCCTTCTTAAGTACACAACAACCTGCCCAGGGTGGCACCACTCTTGTGGGCTGAGCCCTCCCACACTGCTCGACCATCAAGACAATACTCCACAGATGTGGCCACAGGCCAATCCAATGGAGCCAATTCCCCAACTGAGGCTCCCTCAACCCACGTGTGTCAAGTTGACACTAAAGCTATACAGCACAGAGCCCAACCTTGGCTGAGGAAATATTGGGCAGCAGATGGCAGTCTGGTGAGGAAGACCTGGCCTTCTTTAGGAAAGGGACTCAGGATAGACTGACTATACAGCACAGGGGATGAGCTGGCACTGAGGAGTGAATGGGGAGAGTAATTTTGTGCAAATGGACCCTAGCACAGTTTACAGAAGGTGGGGGGTGGGGGGGTGAGCTATGGGGGGGTGAGCTATGGGAGTGTGAGAAGGGAGAAACAGGTATCATGCTTCAATTAAGACTGACTGAAAAATTATGTAGGAAACATAAAAAATTCAATAAAAAATGTTTATTCAAGGCTGCTTGTGCTTTGTTCAAGCTTTATCTAAATATTACACATTAATCATAGCTATCGGATTGGTGCAACTAACCTTCTGGTGTGGTTAATAACCATACTTTAAAAGCCTATACCATGAGCTGGAGAGATGGCCTAGTGGTTAAGAGCGCTGACTGCTCTTGCAGAGGACCCAGGTTCGATCCCCAGCACCCACATGGCAGCCGAGAACCTTCTGAAACTCCAATTCCAGGAGAACTCCAGTTCCAGGGGAATCCGACACCCTCTTCTGACCTCCGCGCATTGCACAACATGGGTGCACAAACCTGCATACAGACAGTACATTCATACACATACAGTAATAAATAAAATTTTTAAAAAAGCCTATACCAAGGATTTTCCAAGATAGCAGTCCCCCAGGATGGTGGGTGCATTCTGAGCAGCTAAGGCTAAGTTGGGGAGGGGGCTTAGAGGCCCCCAAGAGCATTGGGAAGTGTCAGAGGTGGTCAGAGGGCATTTAGATCCTTAGTGACAATTTGACCCTATAGACATTCCCTGAGGGCACTGGGAGACAACAGGAGGCTGAGCCTTTCTTCTACAAAACCAAGATACAGACCTTGGCTCCTGGCCCTGGGGGATCTGTGGGCAGATTACAGGTGAGTACATCTTACCAGATTGGGACTCAGTCCACTCGGATGTGGGGGACTCTGGCTGTACTCCAGTTAAGGCATTGTGACCTACCAGCCCACAGACATGAGTGCCTGGGGCCCTCAGGGTACAGGTTCCACAGACCTGGGGTGTTCAGGTCAGCTTGGGTGCTATGTGGCTTAGCCCACTGCAAAAACTGTTTGCTGGTTGGGTGAGGGGTGCTGGTCTATACAGTGTTAGGATATAGTTGAGATTATTTTTGTTTGCTTGCTTGCCTGATTTTTTTTCAAAACCAATTTTTATTGAAGCTTTGTACATTTCATACAAAATTTCAAATCAAATCTGGACCCATTCCCCTTCCTTGGCCCCCACCCCACCAGAGCTCATGCAATCTGCCAAATGTTTTTTCTCAGTCTCTTTTAAAATTTTCAATGCAGAAGTTTACTGTTTCGAGCAGAAATTCACCATTTCAGTCAGTTTTTTTTACCCAGTCTTTTGTTGTTGTTGTTGTTGTTGTTCCTTCCAATTTGCATCACTCCAAAATATGCATATATGCATGCCACATATATCATAGGCTTTAGCATCTTCAGTTTTTTTCTTTATTAGGCTGAAAGATGTCATGTTTCTTTTTTTATGTGTATGAATGTACTGTCTGCATGTAGGTCTGTGCACCCATGTCATGCAATGCTGCGGAGATCAGAAGAGGGTGTCGGATTCCCCCTGGAACTGGAGTTCTCCTGGAATTGGAGTTACAGATGGTTCTTGGCTGCCATGTGGGTGCTGGGGATCGAACCCAGGTCCTCTGCAAGGGCGGTCGGTGCTCTTAACTGCTAGGCCATCTCTCCAGCCCCAAGATATCATGTTTCAAGGCTCCTTCTTGTCAAGGCCAAACAACCATCAATTCTTCCTTTGTGCTCCACACTGGGGTTTTACCTTCCCATGGTCACCAAATGAGGTCCAGTAAGCACTGTATCCTGTCTTAATATTCCTGTACTGGTCTCCATGATACACCCTGGGTAGTCCAACAATGACAGTCTATGCTCTGAAGAGGCTGAAACCCCAGTAGTAGCTCAGTCCAAAGGTGGATGTCTTAGCAGTCCCCATCTGGCACTGAAGATTTGGAGGATTCTTGGAGAGACATGAGTCTTCAGTCCATATTGGAAGGTTGGAAAGCTGTGTCTCATGTCTTTGAAGGATGGCAAAAGCAGTGGCAGCCAAAGGGTAGCTACACTGGCCAGTAAGACAGGCAAAACAACTGTGCTCTTTTATTCTTTTTCTTTTTTACTTTTTGTCTTTTTAATAAGATCTCAAGTTTTATACCTGAAGTACAATTTCTCAGGCCTTAGTAATTATTTATTTCTGGTTATACTTTCCTTTTGGATGTTTAAGGCCACACAGTTAGCCCAGATTAACCAAGGTTTTTGTTTTATCAAGGTCAGTTGAGGATGTGGTCCTCAGGGATCACTCAGATTTGTAGGGGGGAGCCCCTGGATCCTTTTGACTTTTAATTTACAAGTTCCATACACTCAAGGACAAAATCAGGTCTTGCTAGACCAGTCTTCCCTTTTTGAAGCATGAGCAGACTTTCCTCTTTATAGACTGGACACTGGCTGAAGTCCCATTAGTGGATCTCCAAGACCTTCCTGCACAGGAAGACTGGTGACTCACATTTGCAGGACATTTCAAGAGTTGCCCCCATGCATAGTCCTCTGGGACTTAGTTGACCTCTGAGAGCAAGGAACAAAGTTATCCCTTAAGACCCTAGGCCAAACTGGTATGGGAGAGTTGAGATTTTGGAGCCTAAAATATCCACACCTGTACAATAACAACTGAGGAATATAACCAAAATCAGTGTCAGCTCAATAAACACCTGTTTCATTAGAACCATTCCTAACAGAAGCTACCCAAATGCTGAAAGCTCAATGAAAAAAAAAAGCAATACAAAAGACTCAAATGGATCTCTGCAAAATACTAATACTCCTATTCAAGTACCCAATAGTGAAGACCCCTTGGATATAACTCAGGTCACAGATCTCAAAAGAACAATTATAAATATTATTAGAGAAATTAAGGAGTTGAGGGAATTTAAGGATCTTATAAAAAAGGAAATCAGGGACCTAAAAGAGGACAGGGATAAATTGAAAGAGGACAACAACAAATTGTGGCACAAAATTACAAAAGATATAGAAACACTGAAGAAAATTCAAGTTGAAATGAAAAAAGAAATGCAACATTCCACAAACAACTTGGAAAGGATGGGAGTAATTCTTAATAATAGAATGGATGAAGTAGGAAATAGAATATCAAGATTAGAAGATAATATGGAAGAATTAGATAAATCAAGTAAAGATTATGAAAAAAATTTAAAACACAGGAACTATGGGATACTATGAAAAAAAACAAACCTATGAATTATAGGGATAGAAGAGGAAGAAAACTCACAGGATAACAATATGGTTCAGGTCTTCAACAGAATTTTAGAGGAAAATTTTCCCAAATTAAAGGGAGAGATATACCTATACAAATACTAGAAGCATATAGAACACCAAGCAGACAGAACCAAAAAAGAAACTCTCCATGCCATATCATAGTAAAAACCACAAGATGTTCAAAGCAAAGAAAGGATACTGAGGGCTACAAACAAAAAACAACAAGCTACCTACAATGGGAAACCTATCACAATTACAGCTGATTTCTCATTGCAAGCAATGAAAGCCAGAAGAACTTGGTCTAAAATATTCCCACTTCTAAAAGACTGTAGATTTCAACCCAGAGTATTTTAGCCAGCAAAAATGTCTATTGTAATTGAAGGTGAAAGGAAGATGTTCCATGATATAAATTACAGGAATGAAACTTTGGCTCGAGGCAAAGAACTGCAGACTCTGTCCCAGGGCTTCTTGAGTTTTATCTCTGTGAGGTTGGGATAAGGCAGTATTCCTGCTTTGCCTATCTCCACAAAGTTCCAGACCTGGATGGCCCCTTTCCCTTAAGGTATTGAGCAAAATGTCACACCTCTAGTTTACTGGTTGCACAAACAGGAGCTCTGCACACAAACACCGCCCCCCCCCCAGTAGGAGCCAAGGTGGCTCTCCCTTCCCTTCCTCCTGTCCCCCACTTCCTTGCTCAGAGCACAGTAGCTTTTAGTATATAAACACACTGCTGGCATGAATAAAACAGAGTCTATCTCCTGGACCTTTCTCTGAGTCTGTTTCTTTATTCCTCATCGGGTAACTTCTGGCACTCCCCTCCCCTCTCCTTGCCAGGAGCTCAGCCTAGGAACTGTTAGCCTGCTGGCAGGAAATAGCCCTAAGGCTTACAGCCTTGTGGATCTGCCAGCCTGATTCTAGGAGGGAAGAACGTGTGGATTTTGGCCATACATGATTAAAGGACCAACAGACAATATATTTAACCAACAATAAATAAATTGAAAGAATTCCTCTCCAATAAGCCATCCCTGCAGAGAATATTTCAAGCAATACAAAGTGCAGAGGGCATGGATGACTATAACCAATCAACACCAAAAACAAATGATACTACCACTATGGAAATAAAAACCTAGGGTAATAATGTACTAGAAATCAAAGTTATTGGAGGCAATTAATTCTCTGAACAACAGTTTTAAATATCAATGGAATGAATTTTCTCCAGTTAAAGAGACAGAGACTAGTAGAATAGACTAAGAAACAAAACCCATATTTCTTTTTTTTTTCTTGTTTGCAAATAATTATCTCACCTTTAAAGATAGACATTATCCCAAGGTCAAAGAATGGTAAAAAAAAAAAATACAAGTAAATAGTACTAAGAAATAAAGAGGAATTGTTATGTTAATATTGGATAAAATGGGAATTCAAGGCCTTTAGTTGTGTTTTTTGTGGGGCATATTTGATCACCAGGTGGAACATCTTTGGAGCAGATAGACAGGCTTTTGCCAGGCCTATGTGGTGCATCTCTGAATATCTGGAAAGATTCAGTTGTCCAGAGTCTGCACTGGGACTTATGGGGTCACTTTAAGGTTTTTATTTTGTGGTTGTGTGTTTGGGGGGACTGCTCCATTCATTTGGATGGGTATAAATATTGCAAAGTTTAGTAGAAAATAAGATACTTGTATTGGATTGAAGGGGTTAAATGTTTTACAGTAGAATGGCATAAACACTAAAGCCAGTTTAGTAAGGGTCTAAATGGGATTATAACCATAAAGGGTTCTGTTTGGTTTTCAGCCCATTCCTGGCTTGTACTGGACTTCTGGTTCTAGATTCAGATTAAAGGGCACAGACAAGTAATGGGTCATCTTTGACTACTGAAAGATATTTTGTGTCTCTGTCTATTATCCAAGTGTTACTTTTGATATATGTTCTGCCCATTTCAAGATAACTTGACTCAAGAAAAGCTAGGTTTACTTCCCTGAACTAGCGGCATGCAGCCCAGAAGGAGACAGTTTGGACGAACCTCTTAAATTCTATCAGCTTAATTCTGGTCAATAGGTATGTTCCCTGTAATTGGAAAAATTACAAACCAGGATATGGGGTTTGGGAAAGTAAAGAGACTGCTTTTGTTTGTAGTAAATCATTTATATTTAAGATACACCTAAAATTGTTTAAATCTATCTCATTGGTTTTGCCTGCTTATCCTATGTTGTTAAATCTCTTCCAGTCAATGTTTATGCAAGGCTCCTTAGGCTTTTCTTCAAATTTACCTCAATATGATACAGTACTTAAAGGTATCAGATTGGAGTAACTTAATGTTTTGGTGTAATTTGCTATATTCCTTTTAAAGCCTGAAAAATTGTGCCTCCAGATATTAGGCTTAAAATTATATGAAATAGTGTTAACCAGGCATAAAATCTTAGATCTTGGCCTTGATTAACAGTGTAGGATCACCTGCAGTCAAAGGACAAGTCCACTATTGTTGTGAATTAATGCTCAATAATAAAATGTCCTTTTTCTTTCTAGCAACTATCTAAGTGGAAACTCATACCCTGACTATTAAGGCACCTGAAAAGCAGATCCTGAGTCCAGACATCATGGCCAAATGAACAGAAAGAGAAACCTAGAGCTGTTGCCTTGGACTCTGGTCAATTCTGGCTGTTTCCTTTCATGGGCTGACAGTTTGTCCAGGAATAACCTTTAGATCCTACTAATGAAGCACAAGCAATTACATATATAGGTATTTAAACAGTACTAATTGTTACGGTATGTTACTTTGGTATAGACACAGGTGTTTGGATGGTATGTTAATCCATGAAAATTACGTTTTTACTGTAAAATATGACAAGGTCTTACTGTGGCTTATAACATCTCCTAACCACTAGAGGATGTAAGCTTGTGGCATCAGCTGTGGGTTATTCCTCCAAGGTGAGAGCTAATAGCCAATTAGATTTGGGATATACAGGCATATGGCTGCCACTGCTGCACAGTATTTCCAGGCAGGTGAGGTGTAGCTGGTGCTGATGGAGGAGTCTTGCTTGACTCAAGGAGACCCATAGTTGCTTTATTGGTTTAGTGGCCTTTGGTAACACTCTCTGGTATTCCAGAGACCAACTGTATACTTGCAATTGCGGTCTCAATGCATCTTTCCCATGCTTACATCAGGTCTTCGACAGCAGGGCCTTATCGCCTCTCTTCTTGCAGGTATCCCAGTTTATAGGCAAGAAGCCTTTACCTTTTGTGGGGGAGCTTGGATCCCCTGGCCAACATCTCCTTGGCAGAATAATCCATTGCTGATATCAGAGCTCTCCTGTATTAAAATATTTTGCTTAAGTGTATAGCTTAAGGAGACGTTGGTATTATATTTGGATCTGAATAGAGAATAATCCTTTTCACAGTTCCTATATCTATTAGTCAATTAAAGAAGGCAGTTTTACCAGTTTTATAAGAGATTACCTCTATAACAGTTGGCTCCAATTTACAGTTAGAGAATGACATCATCATCATCATATTTCTCCTTGTTCTATGGGGGGGGGTAAGACCAGAGTCCAAGACAACAGCTCCAGAGAAAGTAGATTGTTTTGCGTCTCGACCACCTGTGCCCCTTTTCTAAGCCTAGGGAACAATCTGCGGAAGAGGGGGCATGATAGAATGTAAGGGCTGCAATTGGGGTGAATGGTGAAACTACAGCAATATAGTCTGGACACTCATCTGATCAATTTGATTGAACATACAAGCCCCCCCAGCTGGATGGTGGGACCCATGGGCTGTGTGGGTTTGGGCACAACTGCTTGAAAATTGGTTTTACATGAAGGGTGCTTGTACTCATAAATTATTACTTATTGTTAAAAAAATGAAAAAATAAATAAAAAAAGAGAAACCTAATAAATGGATGCTTTGAAACCCCTCGTCGAGAAATTCTAATGGACTTTTAAGTTGGACATTGGAATTCACTTGCAGGGTGTTCCCTGCCCAGATCATGTACCTGATGATTGCTGCCTTCATTTTGCTTTTGTGGGCACCAGTCAAGGTTTTTTCTCCCTCTATAGTTATCTTTTGGGGCTTTATGTTTTTTATTTTTTTTTTTTTTTTTTGTCTTGTCGAGACAGGGTCTCCCTGTGGTCCCAGCTGTCCTGGAACTCACTCTGTAGACCAGGCTGGCCTTGAACTCACAAAGATCTGCCTGCCTCTGGGCTCTCTTATATAGACCCTCTGAATAGGGTATGCCCCAGGTGCCACACCCAATGTCCCTTTTCAGCATGGAGGAAGTCAGAGTGGTTGGCATCTTGATTCTCTTCTGAAGATTGGGGTGACCCTTTTCATATGCTAACATAACTAAACAGGAGCTAGAAACTGACTAGGCAGTTTAGGGATGAGACACCCCCCCCCCCCCAGAAACTAACCAGACTCTTTCTCAGCTGAGATCTCAAAGTTTCCTGGACCAGCCAAGAAACACTTATCCCTCTGGTAGCCCTGAAAGAATAAGAAAAGAAAGAAAAAGGGGAGGGAATTACATACCAAGCCTTGCAGATTGATTTTTTTATTTCACCAGAAAAGAAATGAAAATTCATCCCTCCTTTTATTCTCTGTTTTTTCATTTTGTATTTTTTTTTCTTGTGGAAAAAAAGCCCATACCAATCTGGTCTAAGGGAATTAAGGGACAGTTTTGATCCTTGCCCCCCAAAGTCAACTGAATCCCAGGGGACTATGGGGCACCTCTCAAAATGTCCTGTAACTCTGGTGAGTCATGCACGTGTCTTCTTGTTCAGAGAGAATATGAGGACACTGACTCAAACCAGTGTCCAGTCTATAAAGAGGAAGGTGTACACAGAGGAAAGGCTCCTCATGCTTTGAAGGGAAGCCTGGTCAAGCAAGACCTGACTTGTCCTCACATAGATGAAAGTGGTAAAAGACAAGTAAAGGGAGCCAGTAGTTCCCCCCAAATCCCAAGTGACCCCTAAGGATCAGATCATCAACTGACTTTGAGAAAAACTCAATGTGGTTAATCTGAGCTAACTGTATAGTCTTAAACACCTGAAAGGAAAGCATAACCAACGATTATCAATATTTTTCTTTTAAAGCCCCAGAAATTGTTCTTTCCAAACATTAGGCTTTAAAGTTCATATGAGATATTAACAGGTATAAAACTTCAGATCTCAGCCTTGTTCAACAATCTGTGAACCACTTACTTACCATTTATGATTATTTGCTCTTTGCTTGAATTTGTCACATGGGTATAAAAGTCTCCCCAAAACTCAGTCGGGTGGTGACCCTGCTAGTTAGGTTAGACCAGCTAGTGGGAAATAAACTTCTCCTCACCTGACTTTGGTCTCATGATTTTCCTCTAACATCATTTCCATATCATGCTTAATATGATACTCAATAAATATCAGAGGAGCCCTTTATTTAATATACAGTTCTGAGGGAAGAGATAAGAGAAATCAGAGCCTCTCAGAATAGATTGGGCTCATTCTTGGTTAAACAACTCCAAAAGTGAAGTTTTCTCCTTAATGTGGTGTTTTAGTTAATTGCTGTGACAAAACACTCTGACAAAAACCAACTTGGGGAGGAAAAGGTTTATTTGGCCTACAACTTCTGGGTCACAGTTCAACACTGAGGGAGCCCAACATAGAAACTCAGGGAAGGAACCTGGAGGCATGAGCTGAAGCACAGGCCATGGAGGAACGCTGCTTACTGGCTTACTCCCCTGGTCCATGCTCAGCCTGCTTGCTTATACCATACATAAAAACTGGCCCAGAGGTGGCACCAGCCATAGAGGGCTGGGCCCTCTCACATCACTCAACAATCAAGAAAATACTCCACAGACATAGCCACAGGCCAGTCCAATGGAGCCAGTTCCCCAATTGAGGCTCCCTCAACCCAGGTGTGTCAAGTTGACCCTAGGGTGCATGTGGCACTCACCACACTAGAGTTGTCTTTCTAAGAAACTGCCTATTTTACAAATAGATACATCACTCTAAATCCTGACAATGAAAATGAGAGCATTCTAGTCTCTACACATTCTTGCTACTTTGTCCTCTTTTATTATAGTAATTTCAAGGAGTACAGGCTATATAGATCATGGTGCTTTAAATTTGCATCATCCTGTTAATCTACAGTATTGGCAATATTCCCATGTGTTTATGAATTTATTCATATATTTTATATTTAAACTGTGGTGTTTTAAACAGTTATTTTTATTTTTGTGTATTTTATTGTTCTGCTTGCAAGCAATACCTGTGGAGGCCAGAAGAGGGAGCTACATCCCAGAGAACTGAAGTTGTAGCCCATTATCAGCAGCCACGTGGATGCTGGGAACTGAATCCAGATCCTCTGGAAGAGCTGAAAGTTCTCTTAACTGCTGAGCCAACTCTCCACACTCTCATATATTTTTCTTTAGTGAATTATCAATTCAGATATTTTTCCCATGATTGTTTTGTGGGAAGGGGTTGGAGGATAAACCAGGAGGAGCACATGTGCCAGGCCAGTGCTCTGCCACTGAGCCAAGGCCTCTGCCTTTTCATCTCACTGAACTGAACAATTTACCTTCTTCTTGAGTGCTAACAGTACTCACTTTTTTTTTTAATTTAATTTTTTTATTGATGCTTTGTGCATTTCGTACATCATTTTCCAATTCAGATCAGGCATTTTTCCCTTTCCCTTCCCCCCCACCCCCACCCCATCCCTTTTTTTTTTTTCTTCCTTTCCTGTCTTGCATCTTTCTCTTTTTTTTTTTTTTTTTCCTTTTTTAGCTATAAGTGATAATCCATGAGTACAAGCAGTACTCACTTTTTAAAAAATGTATCTTTGTAAAATAGGATAGCCGCAAGTATTTTCTTCCAATCGCTTTTCATTTTCTTAGTGGTATCCTCTAATTAGACACTATTTTTTAGTTGTAAGAAGTTAGGTAGTTCCCCTGGAACTGGAGCTAAAGATGGTTCCTAGCCGCCATGTGGGTGCTGGGAATTGAACCCGGGTCCTCTTTAAGAGCAGTCAGTGCACTTAACCGCTGAGCCATCTCTCCAGCCCCATAGAAACAGAATTATAGATGGTTGTTAGTTGCCATGTGGGTGCTGGAAACTGAACCCTAGTCTTCTGCAAGAACAGCCAGTGCTCTTAACCACTGAACAATCTTCCACTTTGCTGTGTTAATACAATACTTCACACTGATTGTTTTAAATTTTTATTTTGCATGTGTATGAATGTACTGTCTGCATGTAGGTCTGTGCACCCGTGTCATGCAATGCCGCAGAGGTCAAAGAGGGTGTTATCTTCTCCTGGAACTGGAGTTAAAGATGGTTCTCAGCCACCACATAGGCAGGGATCAAACCCAGATCCTCTTCAAGAGCAGTAGGCGCTCTTATCCGCTAGGCCATCTCTCCAGCCCCTCACATTGATTTTTTTTAAATGTAAAATTGAACTTGTACCTATAATGTTATGTTCTTTATATATATTATTGGATTTGTTTTGCTAATATTTTGCTTGAAAATTGTATATGTTTGTTTATCTGTAGCTTTTTCTTAAAACATCTTTATTATGTGAGGTTAATAACACCCTTGTTGAATGAGAACTCTCTTCTAGTTTCAAAAAATTCATGGTTTTACCATTTCTTCCTTAAATGTGTGATTGAATTCACTGGTGACTCCATCTGGGCCTGGGCTTTCTTTGTAAGCAGATTTTAAAATATCAATGTAAATTCTTACTTGTGATAGGTCTATTATGTGCTGCATCATGTCACCCAAAAAGATGAGATCCTAATGTCCACTGCCTTGGTGCTGGAACCCAGACCAGATGCTGCAAAGGTGGTGCTCTTCTGTGGCTGTGTCTCTCCACCTTGTAGCTGTTTCTGGGTAGTCTCCAGCTGCCAGTCTCCAAATTGTCAGTGGCTACTCCTCTGTGATGGGTTCACAGTAAGCAAGTGGGTCCCTCTTCTCTACCTCCCCACATCCTCATGGTCATGCATCCCCTTGTCAAAAAAAGGAAGACCCTTCCACCGTTCTCTCCCACCTGGGAGTCAGAGACAGCCTGACCACAGCTGTACCATGAGCTACTTACTCCTCAACCACATGGCATGGGACTCCTCCTTCCTCTGAAACCTACAAGAGCTCTCCCACTGCCATGGGCCTGAAAGCTCCTCACACCTCCCACCATGCTGGCTTTCCATGCTATTAATAACTCTTCTAATCTCTTACCAAAAAGGACAGTTTGCTTTAACATCACCATTGAACCCCAAATCCAAGACTTTACACTTGGGATGTGTTATTTGGAAGTAGGATCATTGCAAATGTTATGTTAGATGAGGTCATATTAGGATGAGGTTGGACGTTCCAACCTGTGTGTGTGTGTAAGTTGTTAATCTTTTTTCTAGTTTTAAAACCAAATTATTGGGGCTGGACGGATGGCTCAGTGGTTAATAACACCAATTGCTCTTGCAGAGGACCTAGATTCGATTCCCAGCACCCACGTGGCAGCTAACAACCCTGTGTAACTACAGTGGTAGGGGAATCCAACTCCTTCATCTGACTCCTAGGGCACTGTACTACATGAGTGTGCACACAATACACTCATACACATAAAATTAAAAAAGTAAATACTAAAAATAAACCAAATTGTTGAGAATGTTTTTCCAATATAGTGCTTAAAAGCAGTAAATATCTTTATAATCATGATTTCAGATGGAACTTGGTAATTTAAATATTTTAATTTTCATCCATCAAACTACTTTCTAATTTTCTTTAGACCATGAATAATTTAATTTCCAAATACTTTTCCAAATATATATCCATTGTTGATCCTTAATTTAATTTGTTACCAGAGAGTATACTTTGTATGATCTTAAGCATTGATGGTTTCGGCACAGTATTTGATACAATTTTTCCCTTTTACGGTTATTATACTTGTTACAAGATTTTACATAAGAATGCTAAAAATTCCTAGATCAAACATTTACCATCTTTGAGAACAGTTTAGGTGTAACGATATATTTGATCCATTAGAAGCAATCATTAAAGCATAATCCAGATTTTGCTGTGTTGTTGGAGCTTCATTATCTTTTCACCGCAGGCTGTATTTTGAAAGCTGGGACTACCTAATTACCTTCCTGCTGGTTCCCATCCTTGACTTATGAACTGTACAAAGGTTGTTACAATTCTATTTGAATGTAAGCGCATTGTAGGAACAGCAGTTTGAGCCATAATTCTAGGAATTGTCTCTTCATCAAGCCTTAGATACAATTAAAAAATGTTTTAGACCCTAAAGATATGCCATATATTAAATGGAGTGGGCATAGCAATGTCCTTTCTGACTACTAAAATACTTTTGAGCAGTCAAGAATCATTGTACAATTGTGTGATTTTTTTTTTAATGGTAAAGGACTTCTTCTGGCATTAATTCTTTTGCATTTTTTTAAGTCTTGCTTTGATGAAAGCATTCTACTGACTGGCCCATATATTACTATTTAACATGAAATTAACCCAGGTGATTTGTCAAGTTAGGTGAGATGTGACCTTGATGTGGCATGTTTATTTCAATGGGAACTTTGAAAAAAACTAGTCTGTTCAACAAACCATTTCATACAGGGTAAAAGAATTTTAAGACTTGTCTCAGGTTCCCTCAGACTTGCTATGTATCAGAGGGTAACCTAAATTCTGATAGTCTTGCCACTCTTCCAAGTGCTGGGAATACAGATGTGTACCAACATGCTTAGCAAGATCACTTATTATTTCCCCTCTGTCCTTCTAAGTGTTTATAAAGTTTTGTTTACATTTAAAACTAGAATATGTCTTATCCCGATAAGAACTCAGGTAGCCTAAACTGGCCTTGAACTTCTGATCTTCCAGCCTTCAACCTTCAAGGTGAAGGGGTTACTGCACGCCCTGCTCCCTAGGCACACTCTTAATCTCTCTATATAAATGCATTTTTATGAAATTACTATACTGAGTCTTGATTTGTGGGATTGTTAAAAAAATCACCTGTATATTGGATTATGTGTTATATATAACTCTAAACATGGCATAATTGTAGAATGGTGATGAGGTGATGGAACAGAAGACAATGGAGGCCCAGGATCATGGATCAGAAGGATAAATGGGGACTCCTTCCCTTTTTCCCTTTTGAGAAATTACCTTTTTTCCCCCTAAGGAAATGCATTTCTATAGGTAGGTTGCCTCCCTCCAACTTCACTTGGAGAATTCATTTCGTTTCTCATTGCTGATCTTTGATCAACATCTTTTAATTTTTTATTTGTTTTTGTTCTTTTTTTTAAAACGAGAAACTCTCTGTAGCCCCAGTTAGCCTAGAACTCACTATGCAGACCAGGCTAGCCTTGTTCTCAGAGATCAGCCTGCCTCTGCTTCTGGAGTGCTGGGAGTAAAGTCATGCACCACCACACTTAGCTCAACTTACCGTTTTTTACTTTAAAGTTTAAGTTCTAAGGCTCAAGGAATTCACTTTTGAATTTGGTAAGGATTTTATTATTTGAAAGTCATATATCTAAAAATGTATCTCTCTATCCATCTATCTCAGTCTCCTATGAGTCAAATTTTCAATTAAATTTCAAATCCAAGATGAATATTTCTACAAGTTCCAGCATTATACGACAAAAGATAAATTTCTGATTTAGAAGCTTTTACCATACTAAACACAGCCACTACAGTTTTCAGTAAGTCCCAAATTGCCTGAATCTACCTGCATTCAGATTCCTCGCTGAAAAAAGTGCATCGTTCCTCTAGTTACTAGAAAAAAAGTATGACACAGTTTTTCATACGAAATAAACACAGCCTTGCACGGAACTGAAGCTGGAGCAGACCCTGCCCAGGAGACAAGGTGCAAATTACAAGTAAACGGCAAAACTGAATCACCGACCTAGGTACTCAAACACCCAGAGCCCTTGAGAGACTCCAGAGAGAAACTTTGGCTTGGGCAGTGGTGTGCACTTGGGCAGTGGTATGCACGCGTGGCCGCGCCCTCCAGGCCGACTTTCCCACGTAGATGAGAAGCTCCCACGCCGTCGCTTCGGCAGGTTGGTGACTCTAGCCACAGCTCTAGAGCTCGCAGGCCAGAAAAGGACATCCTCCCTCCCCCTTGGGCCCGGCCCGCGGGTCCACTCGTTATTCACTGTATCATCATCCCTTATTCTAAGGGCCCTAGGAAGAGCCAGAGAACAGGAAGAACGAAGCAGAGGGCGGACCAGGAGCCTCCGGCGGCGCGCCACTGAGCATGCGCAGCCGACAGAGGCTGCGTCACAGACTGCCGGAAGTGGAACGTCTGGAATCAGATTCCGGGCGGGAAGTGGAGCCACGACGATTCGGTGTCCGTGCGTGGTGACGCAATACACGCTGAGACGTGGGGACGCAGGCGGGTTTTAGAGTGAGTTTTCGCGTCTGTACTGCAGGGTTCTCAGCAAGCGGCCAGTGTCACAAGTTCTCAGGGCGGACGGAGAGCGGAGGGTCGGGGCCGCGGGGTCCGGGCCGGGAACGGGAGCAGGGCGGGGCCCAGGTTGGGGCCGGGAGGAGGCGGTGCGGAGGAAGCCGCGGCTGGTCCCTTGGTCCGCGGCGTTGCAGGGGGAACTCACTGGGGCCGGCGGCCCGGGGTGCTGAGGTGCTGGAGGGCCGGGCTGTCCTGCGGCATTTGGGACGATTTTAATGAAGTTGAATCAGCCACACACCTTGCAGTGCCAGGCGTCCTGCGAGGAGGGTCACTTCCGTGTCTTGGGTGCGGAAGACCCAACACTAATTCACCCTTGCAGTTCCACTTGATGAGAGGGCAGAGAAGCACCCAAGGGCATCTCACACGTTTCTGCCCAGACAAAACATCTGTATCGTTTGCGTCTGTGTTGTTCTTTTTGGAAACTTAGGGTGACTATCGTATTGCTCCATGGCTAAGATTCTGTAGTCAGGCTGTGCCCAAGGCCATTTTAATAGGTTCCTGACACCCAGATCTCTTTCTTTCTTTCTCCCCCTCCCCCTCCCCCTCCTCCCTCTCCCTCCCCCTCCTCCCTCCCTCCCTCTCCCTCTCCCTCTCTCCCTCTCTCCCTCTCCCTCTCCCTCTCCCCTTTCCCCCTCGCTTTGTGTGTGTGTGATCTAAATTATTCCTCTTTCCTTCACACACCTTCCTAACGTTCTTTGCCATTTTCCTGCGTCTGTTGCAGTTTATGCTTTAAACTTTCTGGTGTTCTGGCACAGAGTGGGAGGTGATGATCCTCGGCAGCAACCCTTTGGTTCCTGAATTACCCGCCAACATCAGCATCACCGGGGATTTATTGGAAAACAGATATTGGGGTCTTAAGATTTACTGAACCAAATTATTCAAGCAAGCCTCCTGAAATTAATGGGCGCTAAAGCTTAGGAATGACTGGCATAGCCACTGTAGAGGTAATGGGATTTCAATGAGTCGTATTTTCTAGATGCAGAGCCTTGGACAAATGATTTAACTGTGACTTCATAATGCTGTGGGTATGCCACATAAAAATAGAAAAGTGGGTAGCACCCACACAGACCAGCAAAGGTGAGGTGTTCTTACAGCTGAATGAAGTGACCACATACATGGTTCAGGAAGGGTGCTTTGTAATTTTAGTGCAGGATGTGGTGACGGTTTGGTTGGAGGACATTTTGTCCATTTACTTGTTCTATCTCAGTTATATTTTGAATAGTGGAAAAATTTAAATGCAAGATATTCTGGTAAAACTTGATCTCTATATGTGTTGGGTCACATCTGTAATTCTGGCATTCAAGATGCTGAGGCAGGAGAAATCACAAGTTGGATTACATACTGAGACCCTGTGCAAAAAAATCAAAACATAAAGCAGTATGTACAAATAGTATTAGGAGTCATGTTAGGGTAGTTTAAAATATTGTGGCCTTCTGGTTTCTTCAGTGTAGTTAAGACTTTTTTTTTAAACCCAGAATTTGACTAGCAGCCTGCAGCCTGGGTTGATACTCTGTATCTTTCATCCTCGCAGGCCATACAGCCCATGATAGCAGGGAAGGCCTTGTGTCTATTCATACCTGTTTCTGAAGGGATCACACGATTAACTTAGACATGCTTCAGACCTACTGTTTTTGTTGTTGTTTTCGTCGTCGTCGTTTGTTTTTTGTTTTCCCCAGATTGTCACCTGCAGCATGTTCTGAGAACTCTTCCTCTCAGTCTTCAAGGGCCATATAGGGGAGAAAGAAACATCGAGAATCTAAGCAGCTGCCTCTAAACCTAGGCTTGCCACATGTTGAGAAGGGTCAGTTATTTTCTGTGGCCTATGTAGCATGTGACTTCCATTAGAGAGCCCTGTCCCAAGGCCATGCTGGGGCTCCAGGATATTGTACAGAGGGAATTTTCAGTTGAACATGTTATTTGTGATACCAACTTCTATCAGTAGTAGTTAACTTTACCAGTAAAGTGTTACTGTCCGGTCATGAAACATTTATTTTGCTAAAGCCCCAAATACTTTCATATTCTGTACATAAGAAAGATCAATAGGAGTGGTTCTTAGTTGGGCAAACTCTGCTTGCAATCTGCCTCGGTTGCTGGATTAATTGAAATAATGTGTAAAGGATTTGTTATTACGTGTTACAGCAATGTTGCCTTTTGGAAAGAGGGGGGGTATTGGTGTGAATCTGACTGCCCAGTTCATTTCCTCATATTTTACACATGAGGTGATTTTATTGCCTCACCATGGCTTTCTAAGTGATGAAGATACTGAGCTAAAGTCAGAGCTTTCATAATACTACGAAGGAGAGAAAGCAACCACTTGGAGAAAGTTACACTTCAACCCAGTAGAAAAATACTAGTTTTAGCATACTTAACAGTTTCTAGAAATTATTTTGGTAGTTTCCTAGAAGAGTAGATATTACTGAAATATCTTCAGTAATCATTCCTTAGCTGACTTAAGTGAATACAGCCGTTGGTGATGCTGTTTCTGTTACAGGAGATAATACCTCTGAAAATAAATGCCAAAACGTAGAGCATGTTAGTTAGCCCTGAAATACCAAAACATAGAGCATGTTAGTTAGCCCTGAAATACCAAAACATAGAGCATGTTAGTTAGCCCTGAAATACCAAAACATAGAGCATGTTAGTTAGCCCTGAAATACCAAAACATAGAGCATGTTAGTTAGCCCTGAAATACCAAAACATAGAGCATGTTAGTTAGCCCTGAAATACCAAAACATAGAGCATGTTAGTTAGCCCTGAAATACCAAAACATAGAGCATGTTAGTTAGCCCTGAAATACCAAAACATAGAGCATGTTAGTTAGCCCTGAAATACCAAAACATAGAGCATGTTAGTTAGCCCTGAAATACCAAAACATAGAGCATGTTAGTTAGCCCTGAAATACCAAAACATAGAGCATGTTAGTTAGCCCTGAAATACCAAAACATAGAGCATGTTAGTTAGCCCTGAAATACCAAAACATAGAGCATGTTAGTTAGCCCTGAAATACCAAAACATAGAGCATGTTAGTTAGCCCTGAAATACCAAAACATAGAGCATGTTAGTTAGCCCTGAAATACCAAAACATAGAGCATGTTAGTTAGCCCTGAAATACCAAAACATAGAGCATGTTAGTTAGCCCTGAAATACCAAAACATAGAGCATGTTAGTTAGCCCTGAAATACCAAAACATAGAGCATGTTAGTTAGCCCTGAAATACCAAAACATAGAGCATGTTAGTTAGCCCTGAAATACCAAAACATAGAGCATGTTAGTTAGCCCTGAAATACCAAAACATAGAGCATGTTAGTTAGCCCTGAAATACCAAAACATAGAGCATGTTAGTTAGCCCTGAAATACCAAAACATAGAGCATGTTAGTTAGCCCTGAAATACCAAAACATAGAGCATGTTAGTTAGCCCTGAAATACCAAAACATAGAGCATGTTAGTTAGCCCTGAAATACCAAAACATAGAGCATGTTAGTTAGCCCTGAAATACCAAAACATAGAGCATGTTAGTTAGCCCTGAAATACCAAAACATAGAGCATGTTAGTTAGCCCTGAAATACCAAAACATAGAGCATGTTAGTTAGCCCTGAAATACCAAAACATAGAGCATGTTAGTTAGCCCTGAAATACCAAAACATAGAGCATGTTAGTTAGCCCTGAAATACCAAGACATAGAACATGTTAGTTAGCCCTGAAATACCAAGACAGAGCATGTTAGTTAGCCCTGAAATACCAAAACATAGAGCATGTTAGTTAGCCCTGAAATCCCAAAACATAGAGCGTGTTAGTTAGCCCTGAAATACCAAAACATAGAGCACGTTAGTTAGCCCTGAAATAATTTTTTAATGCAGATGACTTATGCCAGAACACCAGTTTTTTTTAAGTAAAAAGTCCTTTATATTTTTTTATGTATATTTCTGTGATTGTATGAACAAGGAATATACTTGAAGGCATCGATACCAGGTCATAATTTGTCTTTTATTATAACATAGGAGTGGAGACCAAATATAAAAATTGTCTGAACAGCACCTAAGTACATGCATGCATGTATATGTAAAATTATTTTTTTAAAGCTATTAGAAATATTGAAGCTATTCTTTAAAAATATGTCCTTTAATGGTGCCATTACTGCATTTAAGCAGTGATTCTTAGGTTTGTTTGTTTTTTTCTCTCATTTCATTTGTTTTGTTTGACTGTCTTCTCAGATTCTCACAACATTCAAGAGTTGAAAGACTTTAAGATCAATGACGTTAAAGGACACAGGCTCCTGAACCTCAAGCCTGGGATTAGAGTATTAAACACTCTGTGGAACAGAAAACCTCAGTGCATGCTCTGTATATACCTGAAATTTCATGGCATTAAGAATTGTAGTGAGCAAAATCCAGTCTTCTCTTGGAGGTTTTTTGTTGTTGTTGTTGTTCTTTTTGAGACAGGGCTTCCCTGTAGCCCCAACTGTCCTGGAACTCAGTATCAGTACCAGCATGCCTGGGTTCTCAGCCAAGGGCATGCAGGGTTTTTTTTTGTTTTTTTTTTTATGAATACAGCCTTCAGTCTGACCCATATTTTATGGAAATGGGATTTTCTGCAGATTTTTTTAAAAACCATTTTTTGTTTTCTTTTTTTGAAACTGATTCTCCCCATACCCCCAGCTAGCCTGGAACTTGACATATAGACCAGGCTGGCCTCAATCTCACAGAGATCCCCTCTGCCTTCCACTGCTGGGATTAAAGGTGTGGTCCACCATGCCCATCTGCAGATTTTTTTTTGAAAACAGCTTTTTAAAAATCCCTCTTAGATAATAACAGCTATATCATTATTAAAAGGTGTTTACTGTTTTAACTGTTCAGTATCATGGTAGGGAAGAGAAACAAGGAGTCAGAAGCATGCAGTAGTACTTGGGTACCATCTACAGGTTTTTTGTTATGTGAAAGCATCTGGTTTGCATTCATATGGTAAAGTGAATTTTTTTCTCAAAGACTTAATTTCTAGTTAATAATGAGTTCCCAAGAAAAATAACCCCAAATGCTAAGCATTTGTTAGATTGTTATTAGTGGTGGTAGTAATATTATATTGTCGCTTTTACACATTGAGGAGGGTTTCCTGGTGACAGCTGGAGGGTGGGGGAGGGCAAGTTGCTTTCAGTCAACCAGCTGCTCCTTGCAGCAGCATCATAGTGACATTTCTAAGCTGGGGGATAATTCTGGTTGCATTCAAAAAAGAAAATGTGTCATATTTCTAGGACGTAATAGATAGTGTATAAGAGCCCTTTGGAATCTCAGTGATAGCCGTCTAACAGTGTGTGCATTCAGGCTTGCATGTTAGTGTTATTTACCATCTAGTTTTTGACATTGTTACATGCACATCATAATTACAAAGCAATAAAGTCTAGTTCCATAGGGAGAAGTCTCATTACTTTATGGACAGGAAGGGAAAATGAAAAACAAACTTTAGTGGTGTGCTGCATGCTTTTCTGTAGTGTGCTGTTTCAGTTATTCACAGTGACTGCAGGAAGTGGGTAGAAATTCTCAATGGATGAAGAACCAGGGAGCCTTGTTCACAGCCACACACCATATTTGACCCAAGATCTGGCTTTAGCTTCAGGGATGTTATTACACCATCAGCTGTTTCTCCATGCTGCTAAATTGCTTATGTATTTTTAATCCAGAGTCACAATATTAGGATAGTAATGAGGAAAATTTATAGACATATTACAGTGACCAGTTTTGTACAAGTAATTGGTAGGAGTGTGTTTATGTGTATGTGTCTTGGCAGATATGCATGATTCTGAGTCCTTGAGGATAAAAGTATGTAGAACAGCACTGAAATTTTGACATCTTTTTTTTCTTTTAAATTACTGATACTAGCAGTTTTGGAATTGTGTTGCAATGAGTCAGTTCTGATTCCAGATTTGAGCCAATGTGGAAAGACTATGTCTACTGCCATACTAATGTATTAAAGGCTGTTCTTTTCTTCCTTTCAAGGCATGGTAATTTTGTAGTAATGAGTGACCTGTCAGCTTTGTAAGTTTCCATCTTATTTATGTCTATGGCTGAAAACAAAACAAGTTCTTCATTTTCATGAGCTGGTTCTACTGATTTTGATGAGTTTTTAGGAGTCCCACCTTCCTCATCCTTCCCACTGGATGATGCCTATCTGTCCTTCATTGTTACCTTCCCACTGGATGATGCCTATCTGTCCTTGCATTGTTACCTTCCCACTGGATGATGCCTATCTGTCCTTCATTGTTACCTTCCCACTGGATGATGCCTATCTGTCCTTCATTGTTACCTTCCCACTGGATGATGCCTATCTGTCCTTCATTGTTACCTTCCCACTGGATGATGCCTATCTGTCCTTCATTGTTACCTTCCCACTGGATGATGCCTATCTGTCCTTCATTGTTACCTTCCCACTGGATGATGCCTATCTGTCCTTCATTGTTACCTTCCCACTGGATGATGCCTATCTGTCCTTCATTGTTACCTTCCCACTGGATGATGCCTATCTGTCCTTCATTGTTACCTTCCCACTGGATGATGCCTATCTGTCCTTCATTGTTACCTTCCCACTGGATGATGCCTATCTGTCCTTCATTGTTACCTTCCCACTGGATGATGCCTATCTGTCCTTCATTGTTACCTTCCCACTGGATGATGCCTATCTGTCCTTCATTGTTACCTTCCCACTGGATGATGCCTATCTGTCCTTCATTGTTACCTTCCCACTGGATGATGCCTATCTGTCCTTCATTGTTACCTTCCCACTGGATGATGCCTATCTGTCCTTCATTGTTACCTTCCCACTGGATGATGCCTATCTGTCCTTCATTGTTACCTTCCCACTGGATGATGCCTATCTGTCCTTCATTGTTACCTTCCCACTGGATGATGCCTATCTGTCCTTCATTGTTACCTTCCCACTGGATGATGCCTATCTGTCCTTCATTGTTACCTTCCCACTGGATGATGCCTATCTGTCCTTCATTGTTACCTTCCCACTGGATGATGCCTATCTGTCCTTCATTGTTACCTTCCCACTGGATGATGCCTATCTGTCCTTCATTGTTACCTTCCCACTGGATGATGCCTATCTGTCCTTCATTGTTACCTTCCCACTGGATGATGCCTATCTGTCCTTCATTGTTACCTTCCCACTGGATGATGCCTATCTGTCCTTCATTGTTACCTTCCCACTGGATGATGCCTATCTGTCCTTCATTGTTACCTTCCCACTGGATGATGCCTATCTGTCCTTCATTGTTACCTTCCCACTGGATGATGCCTATCTGTCCTTCATTGTTACCTTCCCACTGGATGATGCCTATCTGTCCTTCATTGTTACCTTCCCACTGGATGATGCCTATCTGTCCTTGCATTGTTACCTTCCCACTGGATGATCCCTATCTGTCCTTCATTGTTACCTTCCCACTGGATGATGCCTATCTGTCCTTCATTGTTACCTTCCCACTGGATGATGCCTATCTGTCCATCATTGTTATCTTCCTACTAGATGATGCCTATCCGTCCTAGCATTGTTATCTTTCTCTCATCCCCGTATACACTCTCAGAGCTGTTTTTACTCATGTATGCACACACATGCACCTTTACAGTTTTGACATGGTTCTCTGTCATATGGCCATACTCGTTTGTCCCTTTGTTTCTGTATGACATGCCTGTTTAAATAGATGCACATTTGCTAGGTGGAGAAGTGAGGACTGATGTAATCATCATCCTAGTGCTTTTTGCTGCAATTTCACATTTATTGTTTTCCTTCCCCTCGGCTCATAATTGGAGAAATGTGATAGGTGTCCGTGAATGTACTGCAAGAAGTGAGAAGTGAACGGGTGATTGATTCTCTGTAGGAAGAGCCCCAAGGGCCATAAGATGGAAGGGATGGAAAAAGCCTGTTCATTTTGTTTTCTTTAATGAGACTAGGTGATTACCTAAAGTTCTAGCAAAACCTGTCATTAAGTGGTATTTTACTAAATGTAAGCGCTAGACTTATTTTCCCTGAAAGACAAAGGCAAGGAGATCCAGGGCTTAGAACATCACATCGACAATTGGAAGTACTATTTTTTTTGTCTTTTTTTTTTTTTTTTTTGAGACAGGATCTCCTTGTAGCCCTAGCTGTCCTAGAACTGACTCTGTAGACTAGGCTGGCCTTGAACTCACGCCTGCCTCTGCCTCCCAAGTGCTAGGAACTTGGTATAAATAAAAGACACATTTGTGAGCCTCTGGCTTTCCTCTTGAGAGTACATTCTTACTCAGTGCTCAGCTAAGTCTGTAACTCTAAGAGAACTTTCTCTGTGCAAAAGTTCTTGCTCGTGTTGTTAGATCCATGCACCCCTTTCTTTAGGACTAGCATTCTGGTAGCAGACTGCTGGATTACAGCCTATGAGACCTCCGTGTTCCGGTCCTTCCTTGGCTAGAGCCCGTGTTCAGTCAAAATGGAGATAGATGGTGATGTTTGAAATAAACACAGATCTGTTTGTGAGCACTTTGTAAACCTGTGATGTTGTGGGTAGTGTTCTTTGATTTCAAAGAGAAGATGCAAAACTATCAACTATTCAAGTAATTTAGTAAGGACAAGAAAGTTACTTGGATATATGTGGGTACACTCAGATTCAACAGAAAAAACAAACCACGCTGGGCATTGTTGTGGTACACATCTTTAATCCCAGAACTCTGGAGGCAGAGGCAGGCGGATCTCTGTGAGATAGAGGCTAGCCTGGTCTACATAATGAGTTCCAGGCCAGCTGGGACTGTGGGAAATCTGGTCTCAAAATCAAAACCACAAGAAAAACCATACCACAGTGCCATGGTAAAGGTCAGCAACAAGGAGAGCTCTCTAGGTTTGCACAGACTTGGCCTGTCTGAGAAGCTCCTTCAAGTGAGTGCTCCTTTAGTTTCTAACTTGTTGGTCGGAATTTCCCTCTATAGAAGTTATACAAGTTAAAGGTTCCAGGACAAGGTTATTGTTCCAAGTTTGCTCACTCTGACCTTGCATTAGTGAGGAAAAGGCACCCTGGATTGGGAGTCCCTCTTCCTCTAAGATCACTTTTTTTTTTTTTTTTTTTTTTTTTTTTTATTTTTTTTTTTTTTTTTTTTTTTTTTTTTTTTTTTTTTTGTTTTTATTTTTTT
>VZQC01014627.1:560020-677789 GCA_009823505.1 Rhizomys pruinosus | reverse complement strand
AATTTTATTTATTTCTGTATGTGTATGAATGTACTGTCTGCATGCAAGTCTGTGCACCCGTGTCGTGCAATGCCGCGGAGGTCAGAAGAGGGCGTCGGACTCCCCTGGAACTGGAGTTCTCCTGGAATTGGAGTTTCAGACGGTTCTTGGCCGCCATGTGGGTGCTGGGGATCGAACCCGGGTCCTCTGTAAGAGCGGTCGGCGCTCTTAACCGCTAGGCCATCTCTCCAGCCCCTAAGATCACTTTTAATGGGAGTGGGTGACAGATTGTTGTTACAAAAAGAATAGAGGTATTAATGCTAGACAGGCAGAGAATCCTAAGCTGTCCCATATCACTTGTGGTTCTGCTGTGTATTTGGGGGACATAACATGTCTTTGAAGTCTGACTGCTTCCACCACCCTTGGCTAGTTTTTGTGTGAGTGGATTTCACTTAACATAAATAATTCAGAAGTAGTTCACACAGATGAAATGAGGGGTGGTAGTGGAAGGTAGCACTTTGTCATTGACTTTGGTAGACAATCCGATGTGGAGCAAACACAAGCATAAAATTACTTAAGTCCCTTTGAAGAGACATCATGGGATGCTAGTCTTCGACTCCCCACATGCCCCTTGGTTTAAACCTACAGCTGAAGGGCCGTCAGTGGGAGAACTTTAATGAGCTCTCATTACTCCAAACTTTCTGGTCTGAGATCATGATTGTATTGGAAGTTAAAAATGGTGACGGGTCAAAATTGGAGTTGGCGCTAATTCACCTAGAGCTGTGGGCAAAATTGAGGATTATTGTATAAAATCTAGTAGTTTCATTTTTTAGTCACTTTTCATATGTAAATGTAGTCGGATCACTTCTGTTAAGCCAATAGCACTTTTTTAAAAAGTGGGGAAAAGAAAAATTTTGTCATCTGACATTGAGATTTTGCTTTTAATCTCCAAAAATGAAGTTCTCAAGTCATTAGATAATCTTGACAAAAAGTGGCCTGTGATTTTATACTATTTATCTTAATTTAAAAGTAGTAATAATTTACAGGATCAGCAAGATGGCCCAGTAGTATTTGCGTTTCAGGACCTAAGTTCAATCCCTGAAGCACATATACAGGTAGGAGGAGAAAACTAACCCCAAAGTTGCCCTCTGGTGTCCCCACTAATACTGTGCCCCATGGTCATGCACACATGTAATAATGGAAATAATTCATGTTCTTTTCACATACTCTGTTTAATATGTATAATATATAAATATATGTGTAACGGAGTCACAAAACATAGTTTTAAAATATAGGCTCAAAAAAGACAAAAAAATAAATAAATAAATAAAATGTAGGCTCGGTAGCCGGGCGTGGTGGCGCATGCTTTTAGTCCTAGCACTTGGGAGGCAGAGGCAGGCGGATCTTTGTGAGTTCAAGGCCAGCCTGGTCTACAGAGTGAGTTCCAGGACAGCTGGGGCTACAGGGAAACCCTGTCTCGAAAACACAAATAAATAAATAAATAAATAAATAAATAAATAAATAAATAAATAAAATGTAGGCTCGGGGCTGGAGAGATGGCCTAGCGGTTAAGAGCGCCGATTGCTCTTGCAGAGGACCCGGGTTCTATCCCCAACACCCACATAATGGCTGAGAACCGTCTTTGACTCCAGTTCCAGGGGAAGCCAACACCCTCTTCTGACCTCCTTGGCATTGCACGACATGGGTGCACAAACCTACCTGCAGACAGTACATTCATACACATACAAGAATAAATAAAAAATAAAAAAACAAAGGTTAAAAAAAATAAAATGGCTCATAGTTTTAAAAATGCTAATTAGTCACTATCTTATGAACACATTTCAGAACAACTTTAAAGTTTATTTTTATTTTAAATTTGTTTTTTTTTTTTTTTTTTTTTTTTTTTNTTGTCTTTTCGAGACAGGGTCTCCCTGTAGCCCCAGCTGTCCTGGAATTCTCTCTGTCGACCAGGCTGGCCTTGAACTCACAAAGATCCGCCTGCCTCTGCCTCCCAAGTGCTAGGATTAAAGGTGTGCGCCACCACGCCCGGCTTAAATTTGTTTATTTAGTTAAACACTCCTCAATTTATGATTTGTATGTGTGTGTGTGTGTGTGTGTGTGTATGTATGTGTGTGTACAGTATAGAGCTCTTACCAAGGATGATGCCCTTAATTGTACTGTCCTATATGTAATACATTAATACTGCTGGCCATATGTATAATTTTGACAGAAAGCACTGGGGCATTTCCTTTCCCAGAGATTGTCTGTTCACCTCCAGTTTGCTGACAACTTCTTTATGTTTTGAAACTTAAATGTGCCATAGTACCTATCATCTCGTGTGTCTGTTGCTGCTTACATGCCCACAATGTCTGTGCTGCGGCAGCATGCCCTGTGAAATCCTGTCTCCTTTGTGTCTTCGAGCAGCAGTGACAACCTTCAATGTTGAATTTAGCAAGATTGCTTTTTGTTGAACAAAGCTGAATGTTGCTTCCGAGGTGAAAAATAAATGCTTTTAAAGATGTATTTGATTAACGGGAAGCTTATCTGTATAAATTAATTATAACTGTAAGATGTCATAGCCCTTTCTTTTGTTATTAACTGGGTAATTGACCAGACATTTAGAAGTTTATTGTAACTGACCTTGTCTGCTGTCTAGAAGTGAAACATACACAATGAATGTAAATGCAGTTTGTTCAATGAGCTGTGTGTATTGTCAGGGCATGTGATCCCCGGGTCTTATTTTCATTCTTCCATTACTTTGTTGAAATTGCAGATCTACATTATATCCTCAAACTGAATATTATACTTATTTCTCTTACTAAAAGTGTCTAGCCAAATAGAGAAGTTTTCTGTGTCTTTGAATAACTATAATCAGACCTGAAACCTTGGCACTTTTGGGACATGTAGTATGGTAAACAAATACTAAAATTAAATGAGTCTGGTTCTTAAAGTCATGAAGAAATTAAACCAACTTTTGATGGAATAGTCATGAAGGGAGATATAGGGGCACATTGCTAGATGGAGAGTTGATTCCTTCTTGTTCATCTGACAAGGAAAGCAGAAGGCATGTAGTAGTATTTTGAATACTGGAACAGTGAGAACTTCTGCCTTTGGTGAGTTCTGTTAAAGATGGGAATGTGAGACACATAGAATAGAAGTGGCTAGAACTGTTCATTCCAGGGGTTATCCCCCTGCCCCATGCTAATAGTACTACCAGCTCTGCTAGAGGAGGACATAGCCATTCCTAAAAGTCACAACGCTATGTGGAAATCACTCCTTTTGGAAGCAAATGCTGTCAGGAACAACACTCAAAAACCAATGGCTGTGGCTCAGTTAAAAAATAAATGGGGCTGAAGAGATGGCTCAGCAGTTAAGAGTCCTGGCTGTTTCTGCAGAGGACCCAGGTTCTGTTCCCAGCATCCATGTGGCAGGTAACAACTTTCCTTAACCCCATTTCCAGGGGACCTGATGCCCTGTTCTGGCTTCTATGGTCATCTCACGCAGGGATGCACTTATGTGCAAGCAAAACACTCTTATTACATAAGAATAAAGTGGCACAAACATGCTGAGTGGTAATAAATATATACACACTACACTAAACCCAGTATTCCTGGATGCTTCTGGAAGTGGTTGTAAGGATTGTATCCTGTAGCTTACTGTCAAGTGGTGGGAAGAAGACAGAGTCCAAAATTAGAAGGCTGCAACTGCAGAAGTCTAGTGAGCTCTGTGAGCTAGCATAGCAGTGGGTGCGTGAGGAGTGTGACATCTGTGCCATTTGGTTCCTCTGGGTGTCATTGGTGTGCCCCCATCTGAAATCTATTTTCGAATTGTTCCCTAATAGATCAGGAGGATTTGAACCAATTTGCTCATTTCAAAAGATACATTTAGCACAGCTGACCAGACTTACTCGAACTGACCAGACTTACTCGAGTCTAGACATCTCTGGTGGTGTGTGTTACTAGCACATGCATGCTACTTCTTTCTTTAAAATTCCCTTTTTTCTTTTTATTTACACCTTTTCAACACATTGCTCAAGTGAAGAAACTTCACTAAGTTATTCTCTGAACTGAAATTTTGACATTTTTCTACATTGACACCTTTCTGTGTTATTTGCACATTGCTAAAGTGCATCTGTATTAGATGACATAAAACATAAGATTGTAGCAAAAGAGAATGATAAACTCAAATGACTGAGGTGCACTCAGTAGAAGAAAGATACCCGTTTATTAGGTGAATTTAAAACTTTTCTAGCTCTGATGAGATTTTTCACAAGAAACAGAAAGACACAGTGGTACTTTATACCACTACAGAGATGCTTCCTTCATTAGGACCTAAGCCAGGGCTTTACATAGTAAGGTTCATTTCTAGAATCTTCCAAAGCCAAGTCTGACAGAGCAGTTTTGGATGATGAGATATGGCACAGGGATCCATTCAAATAACAGTGTTTTGTACTAGTAAGGTGGGAGTTCTTGTCTTTTTGAGGCTTCCCTTTTAGATTAAACTTTACTGGGTAGGACTGGGAAAGAATGCCAAGGACATTTCACAGCTCATCCTGTAGCCACCTTAAGTTGGAGAAGACAGGGGCTCCGACAGGATTTTACACAAGCTTCTCTATAGATGAGAAAAACAATAGGGCTATTTATTGTACTTTTTGATTTTAGCTATTTATTTATTTATTTATTTATTTATTTATTTATTTTGAAACAGGCTTTGGCTAGATAGCCCAGGTTGACCTTGAACTCACAGCACTACTGCATCAGCCTCACTGGAGTGGGATTATAGGTGTGCACCATCATACCTGGCACTAGCTTGATTTTCAAGACTGACTATTTTGTTGTTTTTACTTAGCTATGTCTGTAATGACAGTGTTTGAACAATTATTTTGTACCATTTAAGTATAGATTTATAAGTTGACTTGCATCGACAGAACAGTTAAAACATTTTTGTAAGTAAATGGCTTTATAATAAGATTTCCTATATTTGAAATATTTTAAGATGTGTCTTTTCAATGGAAATCATCACTGCCTTTCTTACAAGAAACTTATTAATGCTGAAATTATATCCTTCGTAACTTGCTTTGTAATCAAAGTGTGCCAGTTTATTAGGAGACAGTGTGATGGCTTCCATCCTGAGGTTGGACAAGTAAAAAAAAACCCTGGAAACTACTCAGACCCCACAAGCAAAAAGTTGACAAACTGAAAATCTCCCATTTTCTTAGATTAGTGAAATAACTGAGATCAAAGTGAGACCTCCCCACCTCCTGAATCTGGAGAAAAACTTGACGGAAGCACCCCTAATATCAGTTCATCTGGAGCTGAAGACAGTAGAGTCAGTGATTGGTAGGTGTAAGTAAATGCTAATTTTGATGAATGGCGTCTTGAGTGCAGACTAGCTTGAGAGCTAAAAACTTCAGCTTCTGTGCAAACAGGACCACAGTTTTATTTAAGGAAGTAGACACTCTGAGTCACATTATTTTGGCTAAGCCCCTGCTCATTATATAGTGAGTAGCTTTAGTGCCTGCTTTGTAAAGTCTGGAGTCTTGACTAGGGTGAGCGTAGGTGTGAAGTCCGGGAGCAGCACAGATGAGGGCTAACTCACAATGTGTAACTTTAGCCGGTGGTTTTACTTATCTTTTTTATTTATTCCAAATGAATTTGGAATACATTTGGAATTATTTGGAATAAATAAAAAATGTTTATTTTGGAATAAATATCAGTTTTTTGGAATAAATATCAGTAGTAAAATGTGATTTCCTTTTGAAACACTTAAAACAATAGATACTAGATTTGAACTTTCTGAACTCTGGGCTGCAAAGCAACCTAATGATCCAGCTAGGCATAAAGAAATAGAAAATTCTAAAAGCTGATGATTTGGGGTCTCCAGACCCACACGGTGGGAGCCCAGCTGAGATGAGGAGACTGGAGTAAGCTAAGGTGGATGTGCTGCTACCTGTGGGATAGTCCTTCCAGGTCTTTATTTCTGTAAATCCATGTCACCTCGGGGTATTAGTTACTTGTCACATTGCTGCTTCCACGAAACACCTGATGGAGCAACCTAAGGAAGGAAGGGGTATTCGGGCCAACCTTGTGGCTAGGAGGTCATGGCGTAGGAGCCTGAGGCAGCTTGTCCCTTCGCATCCGCAGTCAGGAAGCAGGGAGATGAGTGCTAGTGGTCAGCTTTCCTCCTCCTCTTTATTCAGTCTGGGATCCGAGCCCATGCAGGGGTGCAACCCACAGTTACTGTGGGTCTCTCCATGTCAGTTAGCCTAATCTAGATAACCCCCAGAGGCATGGCCTATGGCTTCTCTCCAAAGTGATTCTTGGTCCTATCAAGTCAAGTCAATTGTCAAGGTTAACCACCACACCCAGAGTATATGATATAAATCATATATTAAGGCCTGTTGAGTCAAATTTGTGTCCCCAAATGCTCTTCAGTGTAGGTACATCCCCTAGAGCCTGGTTAACCTACCAAGAGTAATACCTTTAAAGAATACTGACTCTGGGACTGGAGGGATAGCATACCCTTCAAAGGCTAAGGCTCACAACCAAAACATGAAAGAGTACTGACTTTGTAATACAGAGTTCTGCAACTGATCACACACAGAGATTGTCTGTGAATTTCTCATCCCTAAGTGACACATCTACAATGGAATCTCTACATCTAAGGCTCATGGAACACAGTGGAACAAGGTGGTAGAGAGAATACTAGTGTATCACTCAGCTCTCATCAATAAAGTTCCCTCATGCAGCAGAGGGCCATGAACACAAAGAGATGCAGATGGCCAAACTGTAGAAAATAAGAGTCAGGAGAGTGTGGGTCCTTGGGCAGGACTCAAATTAAACTTCACCCACCCAGGATTTAGGGTCCATTGAGGAGAAGCGGGGAGAAAGATTTTAAGAGCCAGGGGAGGATGTCCATGACCATATGTATTATAGACTCCTGGGAGGTTTCTCATATGAACCTACAGCAGTGGTGTCAGCATGCCCGAGAGCCATGTAAACTCAAGCAGACAAAAAACCCAGCATAGAACAGTGGAAATGGGCAGCAGGCCCCAATCTTAGCTGACTATTGGCAGTGTGTTACTGCTGGATTCGGAAGATCTGATCTTCTTAAAGGGAGGGTCTCTAGATAGCCTGAGTAGACCTCAATAGATGATCTTGTACTGAAGGATGTCTGGGGACACAAATTTGACTGATAGACCTTAACAGATATGACAGAATGCATGGAATCCAGTGTTGGGGCAGGGGCTCTGGGAGAGTGTCACTGGGGAAGGAAATATAAATAAGATTAAGATGTTCTATGAAATACACAAAAATTCAATTAAAGGTTTACCCACACAAATACTGTCCCTCTCCCAGCACAGCAGAGCAGCCATTGGTTGCCAGTGGTCCCTCAGCTAGGTTGGGGTTTCGTACCCACTCCCCAGTTCTATGTTTGTTTCATCTTCTCTTAGCAGTGAGACTAGGGGTGTCCAGCCTTTCTGCTGTGCTATTTTCCTGCTTTGTGAAATTGGCCTGGCCTTCACATGAACAGTGACTCAGTCTGAATTGCATCGTGGGTTTTGATGAGTCTGAACAACAGAGCTTCTAGATCATTAGGCCTTAGGCCTTAGCTGTGTCTTTGGCCATTTCTGTGGATTGGCTTGGGTGCGTATTTCTATGCTCAATAGATGACCATCTAATTTGAAAGAGTTGTCCCATATTTAATTTACACTTCTCTTTTCATAGCTACTGACTCAGTTTTGCTTCAGTAATATTTGTGTTTACACAGATATTTTTCATAAAAATGCTTGCATGCTAATGGCTCCAAAAATCTCAGTGACTCCAGAATAACCTGTCCCATACTATTTGGAGGTGGATCACAGAGGAGGTTAATTAGGTCACGTGAGTGAAGCCCACATGAATGGGATTAGTGCCGTGTAAAGGGGTGCACAGAGAACCCTCTCACCCTCTTTCCACTGCCTATGAGGGCTCTCATTACAGTGCCACCTCCCTGACATCCTTTTCAGCCCCTAGAACTTTGAAGAAATAAAATTTCCTTCATCCAGTGAATGGTACTTTGTTATAGCAGTCTGTCTTCTTCTTAAGCTGTAATTAAACTATACTGTATATTAGGAGTAAATGCCGAGCTAAAATTTAAAAAATACTTTGGTTCCTTTCAGTACTGTTACAAAAATGTTTCAGACTTTATTTTATCCTCCAAGAAGCACTTATGTGAAAGAAAAATAGCTGACTCCTTAAAAAAATAGTTTCTAGTCTAGTGACTTCAGTTGAAAAATATTGGCTGTGCCGCAGAACATTGAACTATTTTGTGGCCTGCTTCTAGATTACAGCCTACAATTTCAAAATATTTTGTTTAACCACTTACGGGCATCTGAGGTTTTTGCTACCTGTTGTACAAGGGCAGAATGGAGAATTTGGGTTTCCTGAGTGATGCATGCCTGGGCTGCTGCAGGCAGTAGCGTTCAGCACTGCACTGTGAGAGGCAGAATGTTGAAGGACTTGGCACCTAAGCAGTCTAGTGAAGAGCTGGGTTTGAGTCCCAGGAGTGTAGTTTATGGGTATTTTTCTTATGGTCTCATCTCTGTGTAAGAAAGTGGAATTTCTGTCTCACAGTTTCACACCTTCATTTCATGAAGGATATTCATGAAATCAGGCATTTAAACATGAAATATCGGCTTCAACTATAAGCTGTGCCACCTGCCTGAAGTTCACTCTGATGACCTCTGGTGGAGAGAGCCAGTGTGCCTGTCCACCTGTGAGATGGTCTTGCTCATTTAGCACCCTGGACAGAGAAGGCTGAGGCGGTCATTTGAGCATTCCCAGGTCTCCAGGACAGAACTGCAGTTACCTCACGGTACAGATCAGGATGACTTGGATCTCACAGAGATCCACTTACTGGATTAAGGGAGTGTGCTGCCATGCTCAGCTCTCCACTTCCTATGTGGATAACTCTGAAGCTGCTTCAGGTGGGCAGCGAGACAAGTGCTGGGTAGCTCAGCTAAATTTGTAAATATCAGCCACTATCGAAGGTATACAGATTTGATAAGACCTTAATTCTTAGGCTGAAGAGTTTGAAGTGAATCACTGATGATAAAGATTTGATATCAGCTAATACTTGTATAGCTCTTATGTTTTAGGCATTGTTCTAAGTATTTTTACGTATGCTAGCTATTGATTCTAGGAAACAGGTCTTATAATTGAGTACCTGCTTTATAAATGAGCAACTCAGGCATTGATTAAAATTTTACTTAAGATTATACAGCTTCTAAACATTTAAGTCAGGATTTGAACCTAGCCCTTTTGGCTCCAGAGTCCTTTGTGTTAACCTTGACACTCTTTAGGCATCTCAGAAATACAGAAAGATACTTGATGGATTGCAGAGGAGGAAGGCCTGGTGAAATTGGAAGAATGTAAGGTACTGAAGCCCTGACATTTGTGGATTGTGTCACCACAGAACACGGGATTATTAGTGGTTGCTCACTTGTCTGGAATATTCTTCTTTTTCCATTTAATCGTCTTAAATTCTCACTCTCCTGAGTTAATTTGTTCTTACCTGTGTGCCTTTGAGTCTCTATTATGAGAAACAATTGTATATTGTCCCATTAAGAGATGAGAAATCTCTACTTGGGAAGATTATTCATGGAGGAAGAAATAAGGGGAGGCTCTTGTGTCTTGAATACTAGGTCTGCTGACTTAAAATCAGGAAAATGCATTCAGTTGACATTAGACAGTCTAATGAGTGTGCCAAGCTGGGTGGTTGAAATGATGACGTCTCCATGTTTGGAGAACCCCTATTCTAAAGGTCTCCAAAGCCTTTAGAAGAAGAAAATGTTCTTAATTCCTTCATTCTCTGGAGCAGAATCCAAGTTGTAGATATTTCCACAAATAGACACTAGAATGTAATTATTAAGAGTGTCATAATATTCATAAAATGAGACTCCCATTACTTTCATATGATTTGATTCCAGTTTTCATGTTTTATTCATGAAGTTCATTCTTACTCATTTGATTGTCCTCATTTCTTTATATTTCTCCTTTAATGGAAAGTAAGAGAACAGAGCCCCGCTCTGATTCCCTTCAGTTTTATCATTGTGTAGCTCACTGAGCCACTTGGCAGATTTTAGATGGCTAGAAAAAAGTTGTCGTTTATGTGTGACTTGTCGTGGCATGATTACAGTGTCTGATGAAGATTCCACACTGTACCGCCAGGAATCCCTATGTAGTAATCGGCCTGGGTAGATGATGATTTCTGGTAAATTGAACATGGTGTAATGATGTGAAGCCATACCATCTGCTATTGTATTTAATATTTAAATATTAAATTTGAAAACACCATTACATGTTCTTTTATAAAGCTTTTACTTACAAAAGCTTCTTGAAATGCATTGATTTATTTGAAAAGAGAACTGATTTCTTAGGAACTATTCAGTTAATAAATTCCTGTTTTTCACTAATTGCAAGTGCATTTCATACTATTCCAGTTTTGATTTTTCAGGAATATCCAAAATATGTGCATTTCAATTGGGATCTTCTGGGACCTAAGGATGCTACTTCTACCTTTTCAGAAAAATAAAATTATACTAAGAAGTTTTATTAGGGGAACAAAGAATTATGTAATTGTGTTGAACTGAAACATTCTCTGTTGTCTACAGTAACAAATAGAGAAAATAATCTGTACATGAATTACAGGTTTCTGGACTATGAGAGTGAGAAGAAATGAATGCTTCAGTTCAAGTCGGTCCTCCTTCAAAGCAGGCATATTCGGAGAGCAGGAGGGGAAGGAGTGCACAGGCACCTCCTGTGCATCTCATGTGTCTGTTGAGTGGGTCACTGTGCTGTTTGTTAGACACTGTGTTGTCACCTAACACTTGCAGTTCAAAAAGCAGAGGAAGTCATTATGTTTAGTATAAATGTTTGCTTTCCATAGCATCTGCTCTGTTTGCAGCAATCAGACAGGAGCACAGACAGTTGGTTTCTCTAATGGTCTCGCAGTGTTTACAGTCTGCTGTGTTGGGCTAACTTCTGCTGTGCCATTGAAGAGCATTGAAGTTTCCTCTCCACAGACCCCCACCTCAGGGCAAGGGTGGTGCTACAGTTTCATCAGGCAGTTTCTCTGGGATTTGACCTTTGTTTCTGAAGCTTCCTCTTGATCTGAGCTTGTAAGATAATTTCTTGGAGGTAAAGATTAGGACTTTATTGCATATCTAATGACCTGTATGCCTGTGAACTTGCCTATTTATATTGCATTATAAACACACTGTAAATGTAAGCATTTTATCAGTATCATTAGCCATTAAGGAAATGCATCTCAGTACCACTTCATACTCACTAGGATGCCTAGAATAAAAAAAAAAAAAAAAAAAAAAAAAAAAAAACAAGGATAAAACACAAGAATTCTTGAGAAACAAGTATATGTGGTGAAATTAGAACTTTTATACACCGCTGTAGTAGTTGCAATGAGCAGTGTCCCCCATAGGCTCACACACTCGATACTTGTTCTCCAGTTAGATGGAAGAACTATGTCACTGGAGACAAGCTTCGAGAGCATTGTTCCACTCCCTGTTTGCTCTCTGGTTCCCACACATGTGTGGAGATGTGAGCTCTTGGCTTCTTGTCACGGCTACCTGCAGCCATGCCTTCCCCACTGCAGTGGACTCTTAGTCCTCTGGAACCATAACCCCAAATGAACTCTCTTAAAAGTTTCCTTGGTCACATGTTTTATCACAACAACAAAAAAGTAACTGTTACAACTTCGAGACTTATGGTACAGTGGTGTATCAGTTTGAAAAATAACTTGTCACTTAAAAAGTTAATACAGCTTTACCATATAACTTAGCGATTCCAATCCTAGACTATACCCTCTGAGATCTGAAAATACATATTCATATAGACAGTAGTACTCTTATGATCATAGGAGTGTTACTCATTATAGGGTGTGTTACTTTTCTGTTGCTGTGATAAAACACCATGACCAAGCCAACTTACAGAAGCAGAATTTATTTGGGGTTACAGTTCTAAGGGGTACGAGTCCATCATGGCAGGGGGCATGGTAGCCAAGGTAGCTGGAGCAGAAAAGCGAGTGCTCACATCTTTGAGAACATGCCTAGAAGCAGAAAAAAAAAGGGGGGACAAGGCTGTGTACTCTGAAAGCCCTCCCCCAGTGACAGGTTTCCTCTAGCATGGCCACACCTCCCAAAGGTTTCATGACCTTTCTCAGACAGTGCCACCAACTGACAAAGTGTCTGAATACTTGAGCCTGTGGAGGACGCCTCTCATTCAAACCACCATGTAGGGCCAGCCTGGAAACAATGGGAATGTCTATCAGCTGATGAATAGGGAAACAAAATATGGTATATTTATACAATCAAGTATTACTTGACCATAAAAAGTAATAAAGTATTGATATTTGCTGTGACATGGATGGTCTTTGAAAACAAGAAGTCAGGGGCTGGAGGGATAGCGCAGCCGTTAAAGGCTGAGGCTGAGAACCACAAAAAAAAAAAAAAGAAAAAGAAAACAAGAAGTCAGGCACAAATGCTATGTTTTAAAATTTTATTTATTTGTATTTTATCTGAACTAATGTGTTGCCTGTCCATATGTAAGTGTACCCATGTCATGCAATGTTTGTGGAGGTCAGAAGGGGGCGTTGGATCCCTTGGAACTGGAGTTAGGACAGTTGTTAGCCAACATGGGGGTGCTGAGAATTGAACCTGGGCCCTCTCCTCTGTAAGAGCAGTCAGTGCTCTTAACCACAGCGCCATTTCTCCAGCCTAAAACTGCTATACTTTGAATGACTAGATTTATATGAGATATCTGCAGCAGTCAAACTTGTACACAAAAATTAGGTGGAAAGATATCAGGGTCTAGTGGAAGAAAGGGGTTGTGACTACCAGTGGGTATGGGGTTTATTTTTGGAGTCGTGATAATTCTGGAATTAATTCTGGTAATACTTACACAGCCTGTGAATATGCTAAAACCCCTACAGTTGTGTGTTTCAAAAGTAAGGCTATTATGGTATATGGATGATATCTCCATTAAAAAAAAATCAAAGCTTAAACATTTGGACTGTCTGATATTTACAAAGTACTGAGCCTAGGTAATGTCAGACCTTGGATAAACCCTGGTTAATTATTACATTCCCTCTGTGATTTTTTTTCAAGAATGCATACTAAAATATTAAATGTAATTTACCAAAGGTATAAAAATAGTAATAGCATAGCATTAATTTTTCTCAGATATGCAGCAATAAACGTTCTCTTTGAGAGGAAGCCACACAATTTAAGACGCTTTCTGTTAATAATTTTAGGGTGTGTTTCACTTATAATAATATAGAGTCCTCAGTCCTCAGATCTGCATTTCATTACTCCCGTTTAAGACTCTGTAGTGTCTATTTTTCTTGTGAAATTAATTTGGTGAGTATTAGACACCAAATTGGGAATAGAATTTATAGCTGGTATATATTCTTGCAATTTAATGCTCTCGACTCTTATTGAACATTTAAATCTGAAAATTGAGATATATACTGCCTCTGGTAAATGATAATGATGAAATATTTTCTACTTTGCAAGTAGAATTGAAAATCACTGTAATTAGTTTCTTTTCCCTTTTTACTCCTTTGTTCCCCTGGAGACACATTGGTTTCTCAAGTTATGAATTCAGTTTCTTTGTTTGTTCTTGCTGCTTAGTTTTTCTTATTACGTACCTGTTTAATTTTTAATTTCTCATTAAAAGTAAATATGCCTAATTTTCCCATCAATGTTTTAAGGAATCTTACATTTCTCTCTGCCATAGCCTTGATATAGTGCTGTCTAGTGTATATTACTACATAATTAAAATGCTATTTTGTTTGTCAAATCATTCTGGCAAAGCAGTTTGTCAATACATTTTTAAATGAATCGCAGGTTTATTTCTATAAAGTTGAGATAAATGTTATAATTTTTTGGAACACAAATATGCCAAGTAGAATAGTGGGCATACTGCATTACAATTACAGAAAAAAATACTCAGAGATCATGTGGGTATTCAGACTTCTTAACCAGTTTCATTTATTATGTAATATGGAGTCATCAAAGATACTAATCTTGAGTCATTTGGGAAACACTCTTTAAGCACAGACCGTGTGCCAGTCGTGGTATTCAGAATGATCGCACAGTATCTCTGAGAATTGTGGTCATTTTAGATAAGGTGATTCCTACCCTCTGCTGTTTATCTGCACTTGTGGGGCTCCTGTGATATGAAAGGACCCTTGAGGCCGAGCAGGGTGACTGAAGTAGAGACTGTCCTGAAATGAGAGCAGACGTGGGTGAGGCACTGGAGTCACCAAGTTTGTAGGTATGATAAAGAGGTTGCACTTTATTCTCAGCCGAACGATGAGCCATTGAAGGCTTACTATTGAGAATGATAAGCCATTGAAGGCTTGCTATTGAGGACTTCAGATTGTTTTACTCAGGGTTACAGTGAGCATTGGTAAAAATTGATCAGTCTAGTGTCAGAAGGCTGTTGCTGTGAGAAAATACTCTGACAACAGCATCTTTTAAGAGAAATTGTTTATTTTTGCTCACAATTCAAGCTACACCAAGGGCAGGGAGGAGTCAAGGCAGTAGGCATTTGAAGCAGCTTCTTACGTTAGGTCCACACTCAGCCACACCACTGCTCAGCTCCCTTTCTCCATTTACACAGTCCAGGACCCAGCCAGGCAGTGGTTCCACCCAGAGTGGAAGAGCTTCACACATCATCCAACCAAGATAATCCCCCTCAGGGACCCAGCTCCCAGGCGATGATTCTAGATTCTGTCAAGTTTTTTTTTTTTTTTTTTAATTTATTTATGTGTATGAGTGGACTGTCTGCATGTAGGTTGGTGCACCCGTGTCATGCAATACTGCGGAAGTCAGAAGAGGGTGTCAGATTCCCCTGGAACTGGAGTTAAAGACAGTTCTTAGGCGCCATGTGGGTGCTGGGAATCTAACCTGGGTGCTCTGCATGAGCAGTTGGAGCTCTTAACTGCTGAGCCATCTCTCCAGCCCCGAGATTCTGTCAAACTTATCATTAACTCTGACCTTCACAAAATGGGAGCAAAGAATCAGTTTGTTGTAATCAGGCAAGCTATGCTGGTTCTAGGCCAGAGCAGAGACCACAAAACAAAGAAGTAGCTTGATAGAAATAATTTGTAAGACTTGGATCAGGTGAATAATTTGTCTTTTAAATATATTTTATTAAAAAATTTGTCCCCAGACATTTGTAGTAACACATACTAAATCCGTGCTTGAAAGCATCATATCAGTTAAACAGGAGTAATTCTGATAGAGGTAGTCAAAAGGAATACCCTGTTAGTTAAAAGGGAGTGTTCCAGGTCTGGAGAGATAGCCTAGCAGTTAAGAGCACCAGCTACTCTTGCAGAGGACCCAGGTTTGATCCCCAGCACCCACATGGCGGCTGAAAACCATCTGTAACTCCAATTCCAGGAGAACTCCAGTTCCAGGGGAATCCGAGACCCTCTTCTGACCTCCGAAGCATTGCACGACACGGGTGCACAAACCTACATGCAGACAGTACATTCATACACATACAAAAATAAATAAAATTTAAAAAAGGGAGTGTTCCAGATATGTTCAGTTATAAGGGAATTGACACGGGTGCACAAACCTACATGCAGACAGTACATGCACACACATACAAAAATAAATAAAATTTTTAAAAAGGGAGTGTTCCAGATATGTTCAGTTATAAGGGAATTGAAAGTACAATTTCCAAGATGGAACCCCCTAGCTGAGGCCAAATAAGAGCGCACTCTCAGGGCAGCTTTCATGGGTTCCTCAGCATGGGCTTGTTTAGAGTGTGCGTACCAGGAAGTGGGAGGAAGCAGAAGTTGGAATCATTATGGTTATTCTGAACACGATTGAATTTTTCCTTTTCTCTCCCCAGTGGCTAAATTGATATGTTACTGGAGGAAAATTGTACTATAGCTTTGATATAAAATAGAGCTGATTTATCCTTTGCTACTTAAAACTCAAATGTGATGTTTAGCTCCAAATATGCCACACTTTCCTCATGTGGGCTGTGGTTGTATCCTCCCTCACATGTAGTTATGTTAAGTGAGGATTCAACCTGCCTAATTTTGTTCTTCTTTTGATTTTCTGAAACCAGTATTTTTTATTTCCTTTAATGAGTATAAGTGGTCATTAAGTGTTGGGATTATAAGTGTTCTCTTCTTTACTCTCCCTTAAGGGCTGGAGGCAGCAGTGGACTGGCATGCATTTGGCATTTGGCAAATACTTATTAAATAGTGGAGTGAAAGAAGGAATGGCTGAATCATCATTCTGTGAGAAAGGGTAATTCATCTTTCAAGATCCAAGACATTAGGCAAACTTTATTTTCCTAAAGAGGATGACCGAGATACTTGCTGAAAAACAAAGCTAAATAATACAAATTTGGGAATCATATGATGAAAAGAATTCTAGAACTTATGAGAATGGAGGCCTATATGGAATTAAGAATAGAGGGGAAAAAAATGCAGAAAAGGGGGATTAGAGGGACTGAAATCAGGACAGCAAAATCTCCATGGAGTGGGAGCAGGCTGCCCGTGGGAGCAGAGTTGGTAGCTTGAGTGGATGCAGATGGAAGGGACTCAGGTTGGCCTGCAGGAACCAAAACATTGTTTGAGCCTCAAGCACAGTGGAAAGATAGGAAGTGCTCACAAGGAATTCTCATCCAGGGAGAACTGCTTCTTAAGCAATGGTGAAATGAGCTTTGACTGTTGTTTTGTTGCTACAGATAGTTCATTATCATAGCACTGTGCTGGCACAGATACATATGTGCCAAGTCACAGGGGCTGGAGAATTCAAAGCTGACCCCAGTTCCAATGCAAAACAATGGCCATTTCTCTAAAAGTTACTTGGGAGCTTTTCAGTTGGATTTTTATTTTACTGAAGTTACAATAATAATGACAAGCCCATAGTAATAAAGAAACGTGAATTTTTTTTTGGATTAAATTTTTTGTTGAATATTTGTGTATTTCATACATAATATCTCAATCAGCCTTAATTGCCTTTATACCCCCTTGCCATTGGCACCCTGCCACAACCCCCACACTGGAATTCATACATTCTGTCATTTGTATTAGAGTCTGTTGTACCAAATTACTCTCCCTGCCATTCCTCAGTGCAAGTTCATCCACCCACTGAGCTCTGTTCAGCATATCCAGAATCCTTCGCATTAAGAAGGCCAGTTTTCCTCACCCAGCACTAATCACCTGCTGATATTTCTTCAGCTAAGATTGGGTTCTACTGCCCATTTCCTCAGTTCTGTGCTGGGATTTTGTCTGGTTGAGCTTGCACGGGTCTTGTGCATGCTGACACCAGTGCTGTAGGCTCATATGAGCAGGGACCCAGGAGCTTGTCGGAGTCGATTTCCATGTGGTCTTGCATCCCCTCCCTGGCTCTTACAATCCTTCTGTCCCCTCTTCTGCAGTGTTCCCTGAGCTCTGGCTGAGTGGAGCTGAGTATAGGAGACCTGTCCATGGACCCACACTCTGTAGACTCCTAATTTCCACAGTTTGGCCATTTATGAACTTTTGAGTTCCTGGTCCCCTGCATGAGGGAGCTTCTTTAATGAGAGTTAAGAGGTTAATTAGTGTCTGCTTGGCTCCTTGTTCTATGTTGCATGAGCCTTATGTGTAGAGCTCTGTTGGATTGTAGATATGTAACTTAGGCTTGGATAATTCACAGACAATGTGTGTGACCAGTTATGGGACTCTGTAATAGTCTTTATGTGGTGCAAAAGAAACTTCTTTATTGAGTGAGATAGTTGTCTATAAATATAAGGATACCTATTTTGCACTTTGTAAGAAGTTACTTTAGCCCAGGGATGTGACAACCTTGAGAATTTCTCCAAGATCTCTGACCTCTCCCGTCATGTGTATCTGGCTACATTTACAGTGCCACACATGAGTTTCCTCCCATTGAGTGGGCTTCAAGTCCAATTCATTAGCCATTGATTGCCCCCAAGATAAAAGTGCCACTACTGCACCAATGCCCTATGCTGTGCCAGACTTGATGTGGGTATTTGGTGTTAAAGCTGGTGTTGGATCGCTGTTATCCCCTGTAGCTTGCATAGTCTCTCCAATGCTATGAGAGCTAGCATCAGGGGAGGTGGATTCCAGGTCAGTTCCAGCTCCATTGCTCCATATATTGTCTCCAAAGTATGTCCTGTCTTCAGCATTAGGGCCTTACCTTTAGGTTGGGGGAGGCAATCATGGGCTATGACAATAGCCTGTACAATTTGAGGAGTCTCTTGGACTACCCTGGCCAATGTCTCACAGGAAGGTCTCTCCTCTCTGGCACTGTTTCTTGTTCTATAGCCTTTAGGTTTGCACACGGACTCATGTAGAGATATTGTATGTGTAATTTGTCATTAGATTTTTAGACTAATATGATTCCCTCAGGTTTTTTTTTTTAATTTTTATTTATTTTGTATGTGTATGAATGTACTGTCTGCATGTAGGTTTGTGCACCCGTGTCGTGCAATGCCACGGAGGTCAGAAGAGGGTCTCGGATTCCCCTGGAACTGTAGTTCTCCTGAAATTGGAGTTAGAGACGGTTCTTAGCCGCCATGTGGGTGCCGGGGGTCGAACCCAGGTCCTCTGCAAGAGCAGTCGGTGCTCGTAACCGCTAGGCTATCTCTCCAGCCCCAATTCCCTCAGGTTTTTCACACTAGCTAGGTATTCTCTCTCCTCTCTCCCCCTCCCTGTCTAGCCACCTACCATGTCATCCCCATTTTTCCCGTTTCTCCCTTGATAACACCAGTCTCCTATGGTCCTACCTCTCAAGTGCCTTCCTTCCCTTTATCCCACCTTTCCTTCTGTAGCCCTCCCTCTCCCCTCCCATTTAAATACCCTCATTTTATCCATGTCTCCTGTAGTAGCACCTGTGTCCTACTAGTCTTCTCTCTCAGGTTCCCTCTTTCACTTTACCTTTCTGGTTCCTTTTCACTTACCTGGCTGCTGCAGTTACATCAGGATATACTCACAAGGATTTGGTGTTAGGATCCACAAAGAAGAGACAATATACATCATTTGTTTTTCTGAGTCTGTGTTACTTCACTTAACATAACAGCTTCTAGTTCCATCCATTTACCTGCAAATTTCATGATGTCCTTTTTTACAGCTGAGTAGAACTCCAATCTGTGCATGTACCACATTTTCATTATCCACTCATCAGTTGAGGGACACTAAAGTAGCTTCCATCTCTTAGCTACTGTGAAAAGAGCAGCAACAAACATGGATGTGCAAGTATCTGTGCATTAGGATGAATTCTTTTGGTATTATGCCAAGGAGTGGAATAACAGGACCAGATGGTAGGTTCATTTTTAGTTTTTTAAGAGTTTTCCACACTGCTTTCTATACAAGTTGTACAAGCTTGGATTCCCACTCACAGTGAATGAGCACGAAACTTGGATGTTTTAATGTGTGTGTGTGTGTGTGTGTGTGTGTGTGTATTTGTGTGCATAATTATTTTGGTGGGGGTTATCATGGATATTATGCTGGGAAGATTATTACAGAGGGAGCCAGCCATTTTCCAGTTGGATCTGAGGCCCACTCCACAGGAGGGAATACATCAGGTTCTGTTTATCTAGTCAAGAGCCCAGGCCTAAGGAGGTCATACCTCCTAGCAAGGGAACTGTCACAGAGGCAGAGAAACTTTCCTTCCAGGGCAGGAGGTGCCCACTGCCTAGCAACTGCTTGTGTGGCATCCAGCAACCCTTCCCAGCCTCTGCTGCTTTCTGTTTTCCCCCAATACTTAAGGAATGCAAGTAGAGAGTTCTCCAATCTCAGTTAAAATTAGAAACTTTTAATGGGCTTGCCTACAAAATAATGGCAAAGAAACACATTCACTTAAGCCAAGCATGCAGCCAGATCCCACAGTCCAACATGGCCTCCTGGAGTTCCCAAGTGAACCCTGTGCCCTCTGCTTTTCATGTTGGTCCTAAAATGGCGAGATAGAATGAGACTCACATGGTGGACCCTTTTATATACTCCCTGCCCCCCAAAGTCGCAGAGTTCCAAAATCCGGTGCCCCTTCTGTGGGACCATCAGCTCACAAGTCACAGGACCCTGGTGGGCTGGGCATTCATTGCCCCAAGCTCCTCTCCTAGATATGAAGTCTGTCAGGTGGTTTCAATGAAGAAACAGCCCATCCCACAGGAACCTACTATTATTGTTTTGCTAAACAGTCATTTTGTCAGTCTGCAGTCTAAATACCCATAGCACTGTGTCCACCGTGCATCAGAGAAGCTTTTTATCACAGCAATGGTTAAGGCAGAAACCCATACCTAGCCAAAATGCAGAGAATAGGTGATGATGGAGTGCTGCATCTCACAGGGTATAACACCCCCTCAAGACTCAGAGGCCAGAAAAAGTAAAAAGACATTTTCTGAGCATGACATAGCCATTTCACACATGAACGTACTGAAGCTTGGTTATCTGCACAAGACATGCACAGGATTGGGCCTATCAACAAGTCTACCATACGTGAAGGTGCAGCCATAAGGCCCCACCCCTCCCAGAGGGACCATGGGTAATTAATACCTGTTGAGGGAGGTGTGTCACTTTCTTCAGTGCTGTAGTCATAGCTAAATTGTCCTTGCTCCAGTGAATACCTTCCCTTCCACACTGGGGTAAATGACTCAAACTCAGTGAGCCATACACAAGAAAAAGACATGAAAGGAAGAGGGGACTCAGAGAGAAGCGGGTGCCAGTGGGAGGAAGGAGGAGGGGGATGGACGGTGACAGTGACTACAATTTATTATATAAATGAGTGAAACTGTAAAATGGTAAAAAGTAAAAAAATCCATATTGGGGGATAGAGAGCACATTTGAGCATTACTGGGATGTGGTGATATGTGATGCCACATTACAGAGGTGCCTGAATAGTGGCCTGACCCTTAATAACCATTTTAACAAGGAGTTCTGAGAACTTGTTCTTTCCAATTTTGCCTAGTTGTGCTCTTAAACAAAAGAAAAGCCTGCCTTTATTGAAACTGTCCATTCAACATGAAGTGGTAAGTTAAAATCAGACCCTCATCAGACAAGGAGTTTTCCCTTTCTGATCCCTACTGACCTAGAATAAGTAGATGTTATCAGTCTAATCCCACTAATTGCTTGCAGCACAAATGGGATAATTCTTCTTTAAATATCTGAGTATCTGCTGTTTCCAGCATGGTTAGAAGCACTGACCCACATGGCCATAAATGTCCAGAGCTCCAGTTCCAGGAGGATCTAATGCCCTGCTCTGGCCTCTGGGGTTTTACATGCATATAACACACTTAACATGCAGGCAAAACACTCATGCGCATACAATAATAATAATTTTTTTTTGAACCTAAGATTTAACTTTTTTGGTTACAAAGTTTAGTAAAAGGCATTTGTCCAGAGGATGTTTATTCATATTTGAAAAGTCATTCCCACACATGGAATTCTTCTATTTGCAGAACTGATTTCAACAAAAATGTTAGTACCTTATTGAAATGAAAACACTTATTCTCACTTCCTTTGTTCTAGAATGTTATGATAATCCTAGGAAGACCATATTATTCTAATTTAAAGTGGAGAAATTAAAGTTTAGGGCTGATGTCAGGTTAGTCATACAGTTACCAACCAGAAATTTGCCTTTTTTTTTTTTTTTAATGTATGATGTTCATTCACTAGTGTGCTGACTTATGTTATCCAGAGTTCATACATTAGGGTCTATTGTACGAAATTAGTCTCCCCAACCATTCTTCAGTGCAGGTTCATCCACTGAGCTCTGCTCAGCCTATCCAGAGTCCCTCTCTTAAAAGACCAGTTCTTCCTCACCTAACTGTAATCAGTTGTCAATATTTCTTCAGCTAAGATTGGTTCTGCTCCCCATTTCTGCAGTTCCATGCTGGATTTTTGTGTGGCTGAGCTTGCATGGGTCTTGTGCATGCTGACACCAATGCTGTAGGTTCATATGAACAAGGTCCCAGGAGCTTGTGAGATTCATTTCCATCTGGTCTTGCACCACCTCTCTGGCACCTACTACTTCCACCTCCTCTTCCTCACTGTTCTCTGAGCCCTGGGTGGGTGAAGCTGAATATAGGCAGCCTGTGATGGAACCACACTCTGTAGACTCCTAATCTCCACTGTTTGGCCTTTTATGTTCTTTTGAGTTCCTGGCCTCCTGTTGCATGTGGGAGCTTTCTCACTGAGAGTTAAGAGGTTAATGTCCTTTTGGCTCCTTGTTCTATGTTGTGTGGGCCTTAGGTATAGAGATTGCATTTAATTTTTTTTTTTGAAATTTTTTTTTGGTTTTTTGTTTTCTTTTTTTTTTTTTAATTATCAAATCTAGACCTGTGTCCCCCACCCCATCCCCCCATCCCACCAGAGCTCATGCATTCTGCCAAACATGCTTTTTACCTTTCTCAGTCTTTCTCAAAATTCTCCATGTGGAAGTTGACTGTTTTGAGCAGAAGTTCACCATTTCAGTCAGTTCTTTGATGCAGTCCTTTCTGTTGTTGTTGTTGTTGTTTCCAATATGCATCGGAGATTGCACTTTAGATGTGTCATTTAGGCATGAGCAATTCACAGACCATGTCTGTGAATGTCTACTTGTGGGACTCTGTAATAGTCTTCATTTGGTACAAAAGAGGCTTCTTTTTTGAGTGGTGTCTGTAAATATAAGGGTACCTATTTTGTAGTTAGTAAGATGTTACCTTAGCCTAAGGATGTGTCAGCCTTGAGGATTGATCCTTTTATGTACCTATTTTTATCTGTGTCTCTGCCAACCCCATCCCTCTTTTTACTCATGCTTCTCATGAGCAGGAACCAGTCCCTGTCCAAAGTCAGTACCTCTGTACTTGTTAGAATGGCTACATAACAATGCACTCCAAAACACGAAGTAAACGAACTATTTATTTATTTAACTTACCATTCTGTGATTCAACAGATCAGGTTGGGCTCGTCTGGACTTGGTTTTGTATCTGTGCTCAGCTAAACTGCTTTGCTTCTGGGAATTACCTGGCCAGCGGCCGGGACCATGGGGCCAGAGCATGTGCAAACTAGCCCAAACTTTGCTGCATGGCCACTTTAGGGGGTTTGAAGAGACAGGCGCCTGCCTAGGCTTGCAGTTCATGCATTGTCCCTCCCTCTGCTTTCTGTCATTCAAAGCCTGTCACAGCGCCAGCCTCAGAGCAGGGGGTGGGGGCATAGACCATAGACCCATGGAACAGCTCCTTTTCACTAACTTGGATGAACACTTTGAGACCATAATCTTGTTGCCACCTTGCATGGATTATGTGCCTGTATTCTGGGCTCTCTCTCTCTCTGTGTACAACATCGCAGTTGTTCCTTCTTCGTAGTACATGAGCTCTTTATTTTATTTATTTATTTATTTATTTATTTATTTTTTGTGAGCTCTTTAAAAATGAGGACTCACTCTGGTTTCTCTTAAGATCATATAAATTTTTCAACTTTTACTAAAGATTTCCGTGGAGAGGAACACTAAAATAAATAAATACATACATACATAAATAAATAAATAAATAAATAAATAAATAAATAAATAAGAGGACTTTGTTTTTCAGTGTAGGATTTTGCACATAGATAAGTTGTACAAGCCTGTGAAAATAGCAAGTTGACACCTGGTAGCATGAGAATTGGGTTAGACCATATATAGTATGAATGCAATCTTTAATTTTTTTTAATTAATTTATTTATGTGTATGAATGTACTGTCTGCATGTAGGTCTGTGTACCCGTGTCGGCAATGCCACGGAGGTCAGAAAAGGGTGTCAGATTCCCCTGGAACTGGAGTTCTCCTGGAATTGGAGTTACAGATGGTTCTCAGCCACCATGTGGGTGCTGGGAATCAAACCCGGGTCCTCTGAAAGAGCAGTCGGTGCTCTTAACTGCTAGGCCATCTCTCCAGCCCTGCATGCAATCTTAAAACCTTCTTGTTAATATTTTGAATGTTTCTTCTAAATACAATGAGGAGGTATCAGTGGTTAAGAGCCCTGGCTGCTCTTGCAGAGGACAGGGTTTGATTCCCAGCACCCACATGGGGATCTGATGCCCTCTCCTCTCCTCCTTAGGCATTGCACAACCCAGGTGCACTTATGTGCTGGCAGTACACTCAGACACATTAAATAAATAAATAAATAAATAAATAAATAAATAAATAAATAGAATGGAAGAGGTAAAGAGAGTTACCAGGATTTGAATTAAAATGTCTTAATGTTTGCATATTTTTGTGGAGTTTTCATCACATTACAAATTATTGTAGTTTATCTTTTATGTGTGTATGTACACGTATGTGTGTGTGTATGCATGCTTATTTGTGTGAGTATGGGCACATGTGTGCCAGAATATGCATGTGGAGGTCAGAGGACAACCTCCCTCGTTGGTCCTTGCCTTCTGCCTTGTTTGAAATAGAGATGCTTTCTTCGTTCGCTGCTGTGAACACCGGGCTGACTGGAGCCCTCCTGTCTGCGTCCCTCATTTCACCCTGGCACTGGGATTCCAGGTGAGCGCTACTGTGCCCAGTTTTGTGTGGGTTCTGGAGATGCGACTGTAGGTGCTTACCTGGCACAGCTAGTGCTTTACTCACACAACCATCTCCCTAACTCGTGTGTGTGTGTGTGTGTACAGATGTGTGCGATGATATGAGAATTGCATGTCACATTGCGCCTGTGAAGGCAAGGGGACAAATTTGTGGAGCTGGTTCTCGCCGTCTACCTTTATGTGGTTCTGGGTATTGAACTCAAGTTTCTCATCTTGCCCTTAATTTTTTTTTTTTTTAATAAGGAAGACATGTACATATGTGACATGTTGGTCAGGAGAAGCATACTTGTCCTGTAGCTGGTCCACTGGAATAAAATTTCTATTTTAGAGGTAAAATGAAGAGACAAGATTCCAGAAAGGAATGTGTCTACTATAGTGAGGAATAGAGGTACCCATGAGAGTTCATGTCAAGGTAAGAGTCTTATCAGCATACTAACTAAATTGTTGGGTTTCTGTCTACTTTGTATATTTCAGGCAGAGGTGTCAATATTCCTTCCTGGGTTCTTGAAACTAGACCATAGTTCTCCATTCCATGTTCCTGATACCCAGCCATGCAGCGGAGATCCAGAGGGGTCAATCTCGGGCTCCTTATGCTCCTGTCTCAAATCTTCCATGTTGGGATCAACAATGTTCCTCCTGTTACCCTAGCAACCTTGGCTCTCAACGTCTGGTTCTTCCTGAATCCTTTGAAGCCCTTGTATCATACCTGCCTTAGTGTGGAGAAGTGTTATCACCAGAAAGACTGGCAGCGTCTACTGCTTTCTCCTCTTCACCATGCTGACGACTGGCATTTATATTTCAATATGGTGTCCATGCTCTGGAAAGGAATAAAGCTGGAGAGAAGACTGGGAAGTAGATGGTTTGCCTATGTCATCACCACATTCTCCCTCCTCACTGGAGTGGTGTATTTGCTCTTGCAGTTTGCTTTTGCCGAATTTATGGATGAGCCTGACATCAAAACTAACTGTGCAGTAGGGTTCTCAGGTATGGCAGACACTGTTCTGATAGTTTGTGGACACTTAAGGAGGTTGGCTGTGTGGTTCCCTAGCTGTAAGAGGAAAGACTCATGAGTGGTTAGGGCCTGCTAGGGCCTGCCTTCCGATGAGCAGAGTGACTGGAGTATACGGACATCTCTTTTACTCTTTTACATTTGCTGCAGCTTTATTCTTGGGCAGTTAGGACTGGGGCCTGCTGGAAGGTAGTTTCATAGTACTGGAAGCTGCAGTTGGCTTCCTCACAGTAGCCAAGGAGAGACTCACAGGTGTGTTTGTGAAATAGACTTCTCAAAAGAGAGGAGTATGCCTGGGGAACAGGCCCACTGTGCCTGCTCCACTAGTTACCAACTTGTGTGAGTCACAGTGAAGCACAGTATACTCATGGTTGGCAGGTTATACTAAGCAAATGGAATACTTAACAGATAGGCAGCAAGGGACAACAAAAGCCTGGGTTTCTTGTGAGCTATCCCCCAGGCTCAGTAGGATTCCCAGAGCAGATGAAGTCCTGACTGTATGTATCCCACTTGCAGATGAGGAGCCCTAAAAGGCAGCCTCCTTGGCCCTACAGTGTACCCGAGGATCAGGAGAATTACTGGGCAATGCTTTGAAGGACATGCTGTTCTTGGACTAGAACAGAACCTATGCTGGCCTGACCTGTGCCTCCTTTATCTTAACAGATTGCACTTTCCCACAGGCATTCTTAAGAATTATAAGATGTTTGGGCACAACAGCCTGCAGATAGGTTTTGCATGAAGGATGCTTGTACTCATGGATTATCACTTATAGCTAAAAATGAAAAAAAAAACTGAGAGAAAGATGCAGGACAGTTATGGCAGAATGCATGATCTGGGATGGGGGGGGGGTGTGGGGGAGGAAAAGCCTGAACTGAATTGGAAAAAATGTATGAAATGCACAAAGCATCAATAAAAATTAATTTAAAAAAAAAAAAAAGAATTATAAGATGAAGAGGGGAGAACTGGGTTGATCTGAGGTTGCCTAGAGAACCAGGTTGTGTACACCTCTCAATAACTTCCCTAAAACAAATGTTCAACAGCTATTATGACATGCACCTTCTATTTAGGAGCCATTGTAGTCACTCTGTATTCCTTGTTATATTTTATTCCAACAACAGATCCACAGGGTGATGACATTGTCTTGGTGTTGTAGATGGAAAGCTAAACCCAGAAAAGTGGAGTAACTGACCAGGTTCCACAGGTAGTAAGTCGTGGACCTGGGATCTGAAGCTAGCTTTGTGCTCCAGCCACATGGTGCATAGCCGCCCACCTTCTTCAGAGGTTCTGTCCATACAGATATTTACGGGACTGAAATTATCATCAGGATTTAAGTTGTGTCCTAAATGTTAGACTCTGAGAGCAAGGAGAATAAGAATTCTGAAACAAGAAGCTGACTCTCTCCTGCTGCTTTCCCTACTATTTTCCCTACTTTCCTTCCAAAATGTATCTTTCTGGATAGAATTTGAAAGAAATAAATATGTCTTGCTTTCAATATGTTTTTCCATAGAATTACAAAAATACATGTTACTACTATTTGTTCATTGTTAACATATAGCATAAAACTAACTGCTCGAAAGTGTAGTGTTCACTGGCATTTAATACCATTACTGTGTCCTGTTCCCACTTTCTGTGTCACATATTAGTAGCAGTTTGAACTTCCATGTTAAAACACATCAGGGAGATGACTGCCTTGACCATTGCCTTGTTAGCAGATTCTGGGGTGTGAAGAAGAGAGTTTTTCAAAGCAGAACATTGGATGTAATAACTGAGTAATCATTTTCATATTTAATTGGTTTTCTCTATGCCTGTTGATTCCCTTCACATTTGGATTGTTCATATTTGTATCTTCTTTATTCATAGGAGTTTTGTTTGCCCTGAAAGTTCTTAACAACCATTATTTCCCCGGAGGCTTTGTCAGCGTCTTGGGCTTTCCTGTACCAAACAGATACGCTTGTTGGGCAGAACTTCTGGCTATTCATTTCTTCACCCCAAGGTAAGTGTCTGCTCTCAGGGAGTGAAAGCATAGACTTGCAGTTCTGGATGGAGAAGGAACTGCAGTACCAATGAGGTAACAAGTTGTTCTTCCATAGTACAGTACTTAGGAGGATGAGGCAGGTAGACTCCTGAGTCTGAAGCCAACTGGACTATAAAGAGACCCTGTCTCAAAAACTAAAACCAAAACTAAAGTAATTACAATGAAGTTTTTTTTTTCTATGAAGACAGATTTGAGTTTTTTTTTTTTGTGTGTGTGTGTGTGTGTTTTGTTGTTGTTTGTTTGTTTTTGTCTTTTTGAGACAGGGTCTCCCTATAGCCCCAGCTGTTCTGGAGCTCACTAAGTAGACCAGGCTGGCCTCAAACTCACAGAAATCCACCGGCCTCTGCCTCCGGAGTGCTGGGATTAAAGGTGTGTGCCACCATGCCCAGCCGAGTTTTGTGGTTTTAATATTAGACATTCCTGAGTCTGAATCCTGTCAGCTACTGAGCCGTGTAATTTGGTGATACCATTTAGCTGAGTTTCAGTATCCTTACCTTGTAACTAGAGATCATAATACACAGATTAGGATCAAAATTAACTGATTAGTAGTTAGTTCTAATCATTATATTCCAGAGAGCCACATAGTTATCATCACATAAAGATTAAAAGCCATGTTAAGCCAGAAATTGTCTTGGTAATAAAGCCTTTAAGCAAAAAGCTCTACACTGTAAAAGGATGAACTCTCCTGGGTTTGGTAGTACATGCCTATAATCTCTGCACTTGGGACTCTGAAGCTGGAGGATTACAAATTGGAATCCAGCCTGGGCTACATGTTTCAAAAACAAGACAGCAACAACAAAACCCCAAATGAATGAACTCTGCGGTGTGGGTTGAGAGGCAGCATTGGGCCTGATTCCTTTCGCTTGGCCTTTACTCTCTTAGTGATGGGGCTTCTCGAGGCCCCTCCTTGAATCCCTAGGACTCCAAACACTGCCTTCGGATCTCCTAATCCAGATGAGAACATGGAGACAGGAGGTTAAAGGGCTAGGCCCTCAGCTCCCCACAGACGTCACCTCTGGCCTCTCGCCCATTCATGCTGCACTTTGCATCTCTGATTCCTTTCTCTGCTGTCTGGAGAAAAAATGAGTTTTGTTGTGTTTTCCACCTCTTCACCAGCTTCAGTTCATGAAATTTGAATTATACAACTGGAAATACATGTGTTGTTTATTTTTCCTTTGGGGACCTGGACATTGTTTACAGAGAAGGAGATTTCAAGAAGGAAGGAGGGTTATTTTTTTCTTCTAAGCACCCCCCCCATCCCCCGCAGCCTTTATTTTGGTTTTGATTCCTGTGACATGTTGGGCACTATACCTCATTGAGAATGTTCTTCTTGTTTTGTGTGGCAGCCCTTCTGTAATGCTAATTCCCCATCATGGCTGGCCATGGGCAGCTGCTGTATAAATGGCAGTGGTGTGGTACCAAACACCACTCATTTACAATTGTATTGTTACTTGTGACAGTTCAAGGATGAAAGCCTAACAAAATCTTCAAAGTTTTCTTTGAAAAAGGATCTAGTAATGTCTGTCTCTTATGTGAACAGCCTTCTTTCTACCTTGTCACTCACAGTTCCCCTGACTTGTGTGCTGTGACTTGCTTTTCTGTGTGGCTAGCCTATAGGTCTTGCCTGTGACTGGCAACACTCAACATTCATATGAAAATCACTCCCTCTGGTACTTGAACTCTTATCCTATAATGAGTCCACTGAAAAACAGTGCCTTTAATATTCTCATTGAAACCATTTCTGAAAAGCTCATCATACTTTTTTTTCCCAGGATCTCCACTTTATATGGAGAAGGGATAGTTGTGTTAACAGACTTACTCTGTACTTAGGAACCTGATATTCTGAGTGCAGAAATTAAATGAAATTTCCTATCTTGGAACCTTGAAAGAATAAATCTTTTGATTTTTTTTAAAGATTTGACTGCTTTGAATGATTAACTTCTATGATCTAAGCTTCCACTTATGCTTGTGTCCAAATGGAGACCAAGCTGAGCACGGTCCTGAGGACCCGAGAAGCAGTGCTCCTCCAAGATCTTGGAGTTGCAGAGAAGCCAGAGTGCTCATCACTCTGCCCTGCTGGTTGTCAGAATCTCCTCTGGATCTTCGGAAAGCCTGCTTTTCTTACAGGACTGGATGTGTGGCCTGCCTTTTGGGAGGAAAAAGCATCTGCCAAAGCAAACATTAGTGGAACTCTGGGTTTCACAAAGCTATAGAATTGGTAATTGCCCCCAGTAACTGAGCATTGTAAAGGAAAGCCCCCCCCCCCGAAAAAAAAAAACAAACAGCAGGCATTGTGAAGGGTTGAACTTGACCACCAGAGTGAAGTAATCAAATTCATTTACATGATGCTTTTACTTTTCCTAGTCTTTGGGCCCTGTGTTTCGGTGAGTGCCAGCTTTGTACTTGTACCTACCTTCCCTTCTCATCCTGGGCCTCCTCGGACAGGTGACTCTGAAAAGGTGTTGCTGCTTCTCTGCAGCCCAGGAGGCACAGGAGGTAGTGCCCTGGAGGGAGCTGCCTTCTCCACAGCCTGGGTTCTTCCTCCTTCCTATTTCCCCCACTGTCATTTTATTAGTGGGATCTGAGGGCAAGTTTTTATGAAGCAATATTGTGCAGGTAGTTTGTTCCCCAGTAACTTTTCCCGTTGTGGCTCTAGTGCACATCAGTGAGGATTTGTGACTGGATTATTCCAGGAGTATTTTTGAAAGATGAGTTTCCAACACACACACACACACACACACACACACACACACACACACACACAAAATAAGAGCCGGGCGTGGTGGCGCACGCCTTTAATCCTAGCACTTGGGAGGGAGAGGCAGGCGGATCTTTGTGAGTTCAAGGCCTGCCTGGTCTACAGAGTGAGTTCCAGGACAGCCAGGGCTACAGGGAGACCCTGTCTCAAAAAGACAAAAAAAAAGAAAGATGAGTTTCTGGTTCTAGTCTCTCCCCACTCCCTTTTTTTTTCTTCTAGTACTGGGAATCAAACTTGAGGGCTTATGGTTTTCCATGCATGGCAACTAGAAGAATTTTCCAGTCACTCAGTCCTGACTCTGGAGATGATCACCATGCTGCCAGCACTTGCTGACCTGGAACACTTAGCAATGCCATGTGACTGCCTTTCCTGTTACAAACTATATTAAAAACACGCAGTGGGTAGTGAGAAGAATATTTCTAGAAGCCATTTTTGCACTGTAATGACTGGTAGAGATTTAGCTCCAAGTAGAAATGATAGTTCACCTAAATATATTTTACTGAACCCAAACCAAATGTCTTCTCAACTCAACCTATGTTTAACTGACTCCCCCAAACGCCTGTGACTGCCCCATTGCCACCTGACTTGGGAGGAAGTGTAGCAGAAGGGAACTTGAAGTGGAAAGAGACAGAAGTTCTGATAGTTGTTAAGGTATCTCCCATTCATAGATTTTACAAAATGAGTGCCCATGGGAACACATGGCAGGGACCTTTCCTCTAGCTCTGGCAAGTGGGGGACCTGGTATTTCATAAGCTTTTTAGCAAACCCTCGTTAAGTTGTGTTGAGCATTGTCTCTGTGATGCTGTGAGAAAAGTAAAGCCTGGAACCAAAGATTCCTCCTATAGGCTGGGACTGTTGAGGAATTAAGAAAGAATCTACCCAGTTTAACACCAAAGAGCTGTCAGAATAAGACTTGGTAGGCACAGGCTGGGGAGATTGGCTTAGTGGGTAGTAAAGTGCTTGGTGTGCAAGCATTAGGATCTAAATTCCCATCTCCAGCATCAGTGTTAAAGCTTGCCTCTGTAATCGCAGTGTGGGTTGGCGGGGAGCAAGTAGATCTCAAGGACTTGCTGGCTAGCTAATGTACCCAGAATAGTGACCTCCAGATTCAGTGAGAGAACCTGTCTCCAAACAGAAGATGAAAGATACCCAATGTGAACCCTCTGACCTGCGCATGTGCATATGCAGGTTTGTGCACTGGCACACACACATATAAGCTCCCCCCTAAAAAAATAATTTAAAAATGAAACAGAAAAAGTAATGGTTAGGTAATGGAACAGGTGTTGCTTTTCTGGCCACATTGTTTTAAAGCATGTTTGTATCATATGAAACTGAAGAAGGTGGGAATGTAACCAGGCAGTATTCAAGTGTATATGAGTTTAAGGTGTTTGTACATTGTCAGATTTTTACAGAGTTCTTCATGAATGTCAGGCAATTATATGGGACACAGATAGAAGACAGAATCTGTCTTTATTTTTGACAATAGAATTTGCTTTACAATTTGTTAACTGACTTTAGAAGGAAATTCTTTTGTTCTCTATATCTGTTCTTCCAAACTTGCTTAAGTTTTGGATCTGATTATACATAGATTGCTATTCACCACTGATGGTTTTAGGTTTGATTATTATGTCACACCAACCTGCAAGAGAGCAAGAGTTTGCATGCTTCTACAGGTTAACATTACCTACCATACTTCAGAGGCCAGTTGTCAGTAAGTTTTTCAGTTCAAGGCTCACACAGGCAGTGGTATTAAACAAGTAGCACTCTGCAAATAAGGGATTCTAAAGTCAACATAGACCAAGGTCAGTCACAGAAAAAAGGCAATTCACTACAAAGGGAGAAGCCTAGTTTCCCAGATTATGGTGTCCTACTGGCACAGAAGATGCCATTCAATAGTGTACTATCATGGGAGACTAATGGTCCTTGTGGAGAAGTAGGCGGTATCCCATATTTTAACCACTTTAGATCTGTGAGATTAGAGCAAGAGGAATTAGACCCAGTGGTAGAATGAAAGGAGTTTACTCAAAGGAATGAGACAGCACAATGGAGACTTGCCATTATTTTCTTTTTTATTATTATTTTTTTATTACTTCTTTATTTTTTTTTTCATTTTTTAACAATAAGTAATAATTTATGAGTACAAGTATCCTTCATGTAAAACCAATTTGCAAGCAGTTGTGCCCAAACCCACACAGCCCATGGGTCCTACCATCCAGCTGGGGGGGCTTGTATGTTCAATCAAGTTGATCAGATGAGTGTCCAGACTATATTGCTATAGTTTCGCCATTCACCCTAATTGCAGCCCTTACATTCTACCACGCCCCCTCTTCCGCAGATTGTTCCCTAGGCTTAGAAAAGGGGCACAGGTGGAAGAGAAGCAAAACAGTCTACTTTCTCTAGCTGTTGTCTTAGACTCTGGTCAATTCTGGCTGTTTCCTTTCATGGGCTGACAGTTTGTCCAGGAATAACCTTTCAATCCTACTAATGAAGCACAAGCAATTAGATATATAGCTTTTTAAACTACTAATTGTTATGGTAGGTTACTTTGGTATAGACACAGATGTTTGGATGGTATGTTAATCCATGAATTACGTTTTTTCTGTAAAATATGACAGGGTCTTACTGTGGCTTATAACATCTCCTAACCACTACAGGATGTAAGCTTGTGGCACCAGCCTTGGGTTATTCCTCCAAGGAGAGAGCTAATACCCAATTAGATTTGGGATAAACAGGCATATGGCTGCCACTGCTACACAGTATTTCCAGGCAGGTGAGGTGTAGCTGGTGCTGACGGAGGAGTCTTGCTTGACTCAAGGAGACCTGTATTTGCTTTATTGGTTTAGTGGCCTTTGGTAACACTCTCTGGCATTCCAGAGACCAACTGTACACTTGCAAGCGCGATCTCAGTGCATCTTTCTCATGCTTACATCAGGTCTTCGACAGCAGGGCCTTATCTCCTCTCTTCTTGCAGGTATCCCAGTTTACAGGCAAGAAGCCTTTACCTTTTTTTTGTGGGGGGGGCTTGGATCCCCTGGCCAACATCTCCTTGGTAGAATAATCCATTGCTGATATCAGAGCTCTCCTGTATTAATATATTTTGCTTAAGTGTATAGCTTAAGGAGACTTTAGTATTATATTTGGATCTGAATAGAGAATAATCCTTTTCACAGTTCCTATGTCTATTAGTCAATTAAAGAAGGTAGTTTTACCAGTTTTATAAGAGATTACCTCTATAACAGTTGGCTCCAATTTACAGTTAGAGAATGACCTCATCACCATCAAATTTCTCCTTGTTCTATGGGGGGGAGGTAAGAAAGTCTCTCGTATTAAAACCTTATGGCACCTAGGACTCTTTATAAATAGTTGTTACAAGTAGGATCCACCGAGGGGTTCGATGACTGTAGCAATCCGAGGCTTTTCTTCCTTTCAATGTTTAAATGGCCCAACCTTTCTGCTGGCACTTCCTGGTATGTCCTACACAATGCAAAGCTGTATCTTTTCTTTCTCAGCTGTTAAGTTGGTGACAGTTTGACCTGTTGGAACATACAAATCTTTTCCTGTAGTTAGTTTTAAGATTTGAATTGCAAGGTTTTTGACAAAAAGGTTTCATATCTATCTGTATCCCCCTTTTTTTATTTTAGGTTTTTGTTTGTTTGACCCATTAGTCTCAAAAAGGCAGTTGTATTACACATACCTATATGCTGGAATCAAGGCGCATATTTCATCAAATTCACCCATGCTGTTTTGGGTGACAGTATGTCGTTAACTTGGGAAGCAAACTTAATTTTTTAAGTTAAATCATCCTACAGGTAAAAGAGAATGCTGCAAGATGATACTGTACAACAGAAAAATTATAGAGAACATTTGTACGTACCAGTCCCAAAGTTATTGTTATACAGATTTTAACTAAAACAAATGTGGACAACAACAATTTATATTTCCAATTAACTCAAATGCATTACCATTTTTATCAAAACCTTTAAACCAATGTTGTTTAATATACACATATTTACTTTTACTAAGACATAAAACACAATGTAACCTGTAGCCAGAGTCTGGGCAAAATTGGATACTTGTTGAACTCACGTCAATTAAATATGCATTAATTGACTATAGACCCCTCTCCCTCTCCCGCCCCTCCCACCCTTCCCAATTCACCATTTCAGTCAGTTTTCTGATGCAGTCTTTCTGTTGTTCTTTTAATATGCATCCCTCTCCACAAGAAATATTTATAACTGGGTTATTGGCACTAGCATCCACATATGAGGGATACCATTTGTCGTTTGTTTTTCTGGGACTGTGTTACTTCACTTAACATAATGTCTTCTAGCTCCATCCATTTACCTGCAAAGTTCATGATGTTGTCCCTCTTTACTGCTGCATAGAACTCCATTGTATACATGTACCACATTTTCTCTATCCACTCGTCAGTTGAGGGGCACCTGGGCTGGTTCCAGCTTTTTGCTATTGTGAACAGAGCTGCAATAAACATAGCTGTGCATGTATCTTTGCAGTAAGATGTGTCTTGTGGGTATATACCCAGGAGTGGTATGACTGGGTCAAATGGAAGGCTCATTTTGAGTCTTCTAAGGGTTCTCCACACTGCTTTCCATAGTGGCTGTACAAGTTTACATTCCCACCAGCAATGGATGAGTGTTCCCCTTTCCCCACAACCTCTCCAGCACTTGGTATCATTCGTGTTCCTGATCCTAGCCAGTCTTATTGGAGTAAGGTGATATCTCAGAGTGGTTTTAATTTGCATTTCCTTAATTATCAGAGATGTTGAACACTTCTTAAGATGTTTCTCGGCCATCTCTAACTCCTCCTCTGTGAAGTCTCTATTCAGATCTTTGCTCCATCTTTTGAATGATTCATTTGTTTTCTTTCTTCTTTGTTTTTTGAGTAGCTTGTATACTCTGGAAATTAATGCTTTGTCAGATGTATCTGCTGTGAAGGTTTCCTCCCACTCTGTGGGTCTTCTCCTCACTTCCTTTATTGCTTCCTTTGATGTACAGAAGCTTTTGAGTTTAATGAGGTCCCATTTGTCAATTGTCGATCTTATTTCTTGTGCAGCTGCTGTCTGATTTAGGAAGTCTTTTCCTACACCTATGTCTTGTAGTCTGCTGCCAAGCTTCTCTTCTATCACCTCCAGAGTTTGGGGTTTCACGTTGAGGTCTTTGGTCCATCTGGAGTTGACCTTTGTACAAGGTGAGAGGTAGGGGTTTAATTTCATTCTTCTACAAGTGGTGATCCAGTTTTGCCAGCACCACTTGCTGAAGATGCTGTCTTTCTTCCATTGTGTCTTCTTGGCCCCCTTGTCAAATATGAGGTGGCTGAAATTGTATGAGCTCAGGTTTGGATCTTCAGTTTTATTCCATTGGTCAACTGGTCTGTTTTTGTGCCAGTACCAGGCTGTCTTTATGACTATAGCCCTATAGTATAGTTTGATGTCTGGTATAGCGATCCCCCCTGTATTGCTCTTTTCACTCAGGGTTGCTTTGGCTATTCGGGGTCTTTTGTTTTTCCAAATGAAATTGAGGATTTTTTTTTCCAGGCCTGTGAAGAAACTCTTGGGGATTCTGATTGGGATCGCATTAAATCTGTACACTAGTTTGGGTAGGATGGACATTTTTACTATATTTATTTTCCCAATCCATGAGCATGGGAGGTTTGTCCATCTTCTGATGTCTTCCTCAATTTCCTTTTTCAGGGGTTTAAAATTTTTGTTGTAGAGATCCTTGGTGTCTTTGGTTAGGTTTGTTCCTAGGTATTTTATTGTTTTTGAGGCTATTGTGAGTGGGAAGGTCTCCTTGTAGTCCTTCTTCAATTGCTTGTTGTTGGTGTACAGAAAGGCTACTGATTTTTCTAGGTTTATTTTGTATCCTGCCACTTTACCAAAGCTCTTAATCGTTTCTAGGAGTTTTCTGGTGGAGTTCTTAGCATCCCTTAGGTAGACAATCATATCATCAGCAAAAAGGGATAGCTTGACTTCCTCTTTTCCAATTAGAACTCCTTTAATTTCCTTTTCTTGCCTTATTGCCCTAGCTAGGGTTTCTAGCACTATATTGAAGAGGAGTGGTGACAGGGGGCAGCCTTGCCGAGTTCCTACCTTTAAGGGGAATGCTTCTGTCATTTCCCCATTTAGGATGATATTGGCTGTGGGTTTTCTGTATATGGCTTTGATTACATTGAGGAATGATCCCTCCAGACCAATTCCCTCCAGGACTTTAAACATGAAAGGGTGCTGGATTTTGTCAAAGGCTTTCTCCGCATCAATTGAGATGATGGCGTGGTTTTTGTCCTTCAGTCCATTGATATGTTTGATGATGTTTATTGATTTTCGTATGTTGAACCATCCCTGCATGTCTGGTATGAATCCAACTTGGTCATGGTGGATGATTTTCTTGATGTGAGTCTGTATGCGATTTGCCAGAATCCTGTTTAGAATTTTGGCATCTGTGTTCATTAGGGAGATGGGTCTATAGTTCTCCTTTTTGGTTGTATCTTTCCCTGGTTTTGGTAGTAGCGTAATGCTGGCTTCATAGAAGGAATTTGGGAGAAGTCCCTCCATTTGTATCCTTCTAAACAATTTAAGTAGTAATGGTTGTAAGTCTTTACGAAATATTTTATAGAATTCTGCCGTGAATCCATCCGGGCCTGGGCATTTTTTGGTTGGGAGGCTACTTATTACATCTTCGATTTCTTCCTGTACTATTGGTCTGTTTAGGCTGTCGATCTCTTCTTGGTTGAGCTTTGGTGATTCCCAGGATTTCAGATATTCATCCATTTCTTCTAGGTTTTCAAACTTAGTAGAATATAAGTTTTTGAAGTAGTCCCGTATGATTGTCTGGATCTTTTCATTGTCTGTTGTGATATTTCCCCTTTCATCACAGATTCTATTGATTTGGAGTTGTTCCCTCTTTCTTTTGGTTAACTGGGCTAGAGGTCTGTCTATCTTGTTTATTCTCTCAAAGAACCAACTTTTGGATTCATTGATTTTTTGTATGGTTTTCTTTGTTTCTATTTCATTGATCTCTGCACTGATTTTTGTTATTTCTTCTTGTCTGCTGCATTTAGGGTTCATTTGTTGTTGTTTCTCAAGTATTTTTAGCTTCAGTGTTAGATCATTCACTTGTGTTCTTTCTGTTTTTTAATGTAGGCACTTAGAGCTATAAACTTCCCTCTTAGGACTGCTTTTAAATACATCTTTTTTTTGTATGTGTATAAATGTACTGTCTGCATGCAGGTTTGTGCACCCTTGTCATGCAGTGCCACGGAGGTCAGAAGAGGGTGTTGGATTCCCCTGGAACTGGAATTCTCCTGGAATTGGAGTTTCAGATGGTTCTCAGCCGCCATGTGGGTGCTGGGGATTGAACCTGGGTCCTCTGCAAGAGCGGTCGGTGCTCTTAACCGCTAGGCCATCTCTCCAGCCCAGGACTGCTTTTAAAGTGTCCCATAGGTTTTGCTGTGTTGTATTCTCATTGTCATTGTCATTCAGTTCCAGGAATGTTTTTTATTTCTTTCTTTATTTCTTCCTTGACCCATTCATTATTCACGAGAGTGTTGTTTATCGTCTTCATGTGTTCTTGTAGGTTGTAGGGTTTATCCTGGTGTTGATACTGAGTTTTATTGCACTGTGGTCTGATAGAATGCATGAGATTATTTCAATCTTTTTGTATTTGTTGAGGTTTTTCCTGTGTCCCAGTATATGGTCTATTTTGGAGAATGTTCCATTAGGTGCTGAGTAGAAAGTGTATTCTCTGGTGTTTGGGTGAAATATTCTATAGATGTCTGTGAGGTCCATTTGGAGTAGTGTATAATTTAGTTCAGATGTCTCTCTATTCTTTGTCCTGTTGCTCTCTCTAGGGGACTTAATGGGGTATTGAAGACCCCTACTATTAGTGTGCTGGGGTTAATCTGTGCCTTGAGATCCAGAAGAATTGTCTTTATAAAGTTTGGTGCACAGGTGTTTGGTGCGTATATATTCATGATTGTGAGATCTTCATTGTCAATTGTTCCTTTAATAAAGATGTAATGACCCTCTTTGTCTCTTCTGATTTCTTTTGCTTTGAAGTCTATTTTGTCTGATATTAGAATATCAGCACCTGCTTTCTTTTTGGTACCTGTATTAGTCACTTTTCTGTTGCTGTGATAAAACACCATGACCAAAGGAACTTATAAAAAGAAGAGTTTATTTGAGCTTAGGATTGACTGTTCCAGGGAATTAGAGTCCATTGTGGTGGGAGGCAAGGCGGCTGGAGCAGCAAGCCAAGGGTCACATCTTGCAAAGAGCACAGGAAGCAGAGAGGGAGCGACTGGAGACCACAAGGCTTGTTAAACTCACTAAGCCTGCCCCCGATGACATACTTCCTCTAGCATGGCCACACTTTCTAAGACCTCCAAAAACAGTGCCACCAACTGGAGACAAAATGTCTGAATACTTAAAGCCTATGGGGGACACTCATTCAAACCACCACAGTACCATTTGCTTGGAATACTTTTTTCCATCCCTTCACCTTAAGTTGGTGCCTATCCTTGAAATTAAGATGGGTTTCTTGTAGGCAGCATATGTGCTTCTTGTATTTGTATGGGTTTGTCTATTTTTAGTTTGGGGAAATTTTCATCTATTTTTCTGTTGAAGATCTGATCAATACTGTTCTCTTGAGATTCTTCTCCTTCCTCTATTCCTATGATGCAGAGGTTTGATCTTTTCATAGTGTCCCATATTTCCTGGTTGTTCCAGTTTTGTGTATTTTTAAATTTTTCATAATCTTTATCTGAACTTTTTAGTTGCTCTGTGTTATCTACCAGATCTGATATTCTTTGTTCTGCTTCCTCTATTGTAATTTTGAGGCTTTTTCCTTTCCTTTCTTCTTGATAGGATGAGTGTTCTAATTCGTTTTTCATTTCATCTTGTGTTTTCTTTAGTATTTCCATTTCCTTTTTGAGCTTCTCAATCTCTTCTTGGTGTTCCTTTCTTCACTAGTTGGCTTCCTTTTTTCATGTTTCTACTTCCTTTAGGAGTTTGTTTTTTTCTCCCTCTAGTTTTTTCTGGAGTTTTTCAAACTGTTCCTTTAGTTCTTTCCAAAGTTTGTCATTGTATCCCTCTAGGTCCTTTTCAAGTTTTTCATTCTCTCTTTAGTTCTCTGAATTCTTCTTTATTTTCTTTAATTTCTCTCCATAGGTCTGCAATTATTCCTCTAAGATCTGTTCCTTGAGTCACTTCCAAGGGGATCCCATTGTATCTGTCTCCTTCAGGTTTGGTGGAGCCTGGTGTGGGATTATCCTGTGCCTTTCCCATGTTGTCCCTTCGTCGTGTCCTTGGCATGTGGGTTTCCCTTTTGTGGTTCAAATCACAAATGTCTTTTCACTATGTTAGCGGATGGTTTTGCTTGCCTCCTTCCAATGCTTTTTTTTTCTTTCTTTCCTCCATGTTTATGGAGTATTGACTTGTCTAGGTTTCAGGCTTTCAGTTTTGTTTATATATTGGGTATTGGAAGCCTAAGTCACTCTTCTCTTCCTGTTCTGAAGGTTCTCCAAAAAAATTCCACTTGGATACTCTCACTAATTCCCTTTGGCAGGAGTAGGGGGATATGCCTGACCTAGTCCATGCCCCAGTACCTGCCTGAGTGACTTCCTGGTTCCTGTGCCTCAGGAGCCAGCCCGCACAAAGCCACAGAGGCACCAAACCCAAACCCGACCTGCTGGTCACCAGCTGCAAAGGTTAAGGGTGGTCCCGCCCATACGGCCACCCCCACAAGAGGGCTCAGAGTTGCGACCCCCTTCCAGCAGCCCAGGAGACAATCTCCCCCAAAATCTACCTGCCTGTGTCACTTCTGGGTTCCTGTGCCTCAGGACCTGGCCCACACAGAGCCACAGAGGCACCAAACCCAAACCCAGCCTGCTGGTCACTGGCTGCAAAGGCGAAGGCCAGTCCTGCCCAGACGGCCACCCCCTACAAGAGGGCTCAGAGTTGCGACCCCCTTCCAGCAGCCCCGGAGACAATCTACCCCAAAATCTACCTGCCTGGGTGACTTCCGGGTTCCTGTGCCTCAGGAGCTGGCCCGCACAAAGCCGCAGATGCACCAAATCCTGCCATTATTTTCAGAAATGTCTCTGACCTTATGTGCTGGTTATTTTTTGTCAACTTGATACAAACTAGAGTCACCTGAGAATAGGGGACCTCATCTGAGGAGTTTCCTCCACCAGGTGGTGGAACTGTGTTCACTTTTATTGCTGCTGTCGGAAACCTGCCACAAAGTTGTGGTTTAAGATGATGGATGCTCCTTCCCTCAGTTTTGAAGGCTAAATGTCTGAAGTCACTGTCTCTGGGTGGAAATAAAGGTATTGACAGGGCAGTCTTCTGCCAGAGACTCCAGGATGGAATTTGTTCCTTTTCTCTTCCAGCTCTTGGTGGCTGCTGCATTCCATGGCTTGTGGTTATGTCCCTCCAGTTTCTGCCTCCAACTTCATACTTTTGCGTCCTCTTCTGTTCCATCATCTGTCAGCTTCTCTTAGGAGATTGTGGTTGCATGTAGGAGACATTACTAATCTTGGATAATCTACCCATCTCAAAATCTGGAACTTAATCACTTGCTAAATCCTTATCGTATAAAGCTCCATTCACTGGTTCCAAGGATTGAGAAGTCATTCTTCAAACTTCTACACCATCACAGATAAGTAGAAGGTGATGAAGATCAGACTCAGCCTATTGGCCATGTGTATCTGGCTTCTCTTCCTTCTCTCTGGCATTGTTTGTCCTCTATCCTGACTCCTTGTGAGTTTCTGCTTGTTTAAAACCCAACGCTTCTCTGTTCTGGGCTACTCTGCTGCCATCAGGCGGAGTTCATTACTTCTTTATCTTTGCTTGTATGGTGTTTGTTGGCTACTGTGCTATGAGTACTTTCTCCATCATAATTTAGTCAAATTTCCACTTCCTTTCTAGGCTATGAAGTAGGGATCATCACATGTTTAACTTTCTGTCTCAGTCATCTATCTGAGTCTGGTAGGGCCTTTGTAAATCTATATGATTACAAGAACATAAATTAAAGAACTTTAGTGACAGGACCATTTCTATGATTATTTGTAGTATGTTATCTCTTGCTAGATTCCCTTATATTAGGCTTTTTTATTTAAAAAATGATATTTTTTATGTGTATGACTGTTTTGTCTGCATGTATGTGAGGGTACTCATGTCCTATAATGCCTGTGGAAGCCAGAGTGGGTATTGGATCCCACGAAACTGGGGTTATAGAGGGCTCTTAGCCACCATGTAGGTGCTGGGAATAAAACTCTGAGTCCTCTGGAAGAGCAGCGAGTGCTCTGAACCTCTGAGCTGTGTCCAGCCCCCACTTAAGTATTTTAATTTTACGTCTTCCCTTCATTTTTAGACTGGCTGATATCTCACTGCTTTAGAGGTCAGTGTCTAGCTGTAAGATAGTAATCTTGAGCAATTTTGAGGTAAATCTTGTGTCAAGAATAATACTTATCCCCCCTCATGTCTGTGCTTTAGGGGTTCATTTTCAATATTGACTTAAAGCAATATTCTGTTCCTTCCTCAGAGAGACTTCCTGATTTGGCAAAGGTAGCATTAAGTACTAACTGAAACAAAACAAAAGACAGACATTTTAGTGCAAAGAAAATATCTCAGGAGAGTATTTAGCTCTCATTGAAGGTTTCAAGTGCTGCAGAGGAAGGTTTGTATTGAACATTAGAAGGTTTGTATGGAGCACTAGAAGGTTTGTATTGAGCATTAGAAGGTGTGTATGGAGCATTAGAAGGTTTGTATTGAGCATTAGAAGGCTTGTATGAAGCATTAGAAGGTTCGTATGGAGCATTAGAAGTTTTGTATGGAGCATTAGAATGTTCGTATGGGGCACTAAAAAGTTTGTATGAAGCACTAGAAAGTTTGTATGGAGCACTGGAAGGTCTGTTTGGAGCATTAGAAGGTTTGTATTGAGCATTAGAAGGTTTGTATGTAGCACTAGAAGGTTTGTATGGAGCATTTGAAGGTTTGTACGGAGCATTAGAAGGTTTGTATGGGGCACTAGAAGGTTTGTATGGAGCATTAGAAGGTTTGTATGAGGCATTAGTGTGGTGTTGCCACTGAAATTTGTGGCGGGGCCCACTTAATCCTGGGATGACCCATGTGGAAAGCTCGCGCAGGAAAGCACACCACGTGGAGGCAGGTCGAGGTTCAAATGAAGAGAGAGAGTTTATTCCAACATGTCTACTTAAATATCCATCATGACTCAATCCTCAGGAATGCTAAATCTTTTAGTCACTACACTCCACCCCATGGGTGTGGCCAAGGAGGTACCATTGGCTTAGGAATGCTACCTATCTTAACTAAGTTTTCCCACACATTAGAAGGTTTGTATGGAACATTAGAAGGCTTGTATGGAGCATTAGAATGTTTGTATAGAGCACTAGAAGGTTTGTATGGAGCATTAGAAAGTTTGTATGGGGCCTTAGAAGGTTTGTATGGGGCATTAGAAGGTTTGTGTGGAGCACTAGAAGGTTTGTATGGAGCATTAGAAGGTTTGTATGGAACACTAGAAAGTTTGTATGGGGCACTAGAAGGTTCGTATGGGGCCTTAGAAGGTTTGTATGGAGCACTAGGTTTGTATGGAGCACTAGAAGGTTTGTATGGAGCACTAGAAGGTTTGTCTGGGGCACTAGAAGGTTTGTATGGGGCACTAGAAGGTTCGTATGGGGCACTAGAAGGTTCATATGGGGCCTTAGAAGGTTGGTATGGAGCACTAGAAGGTTTGTATGGAGCACTAGAAGGTTTGTATGGAGCATTAGAAGGTTTGTATGGAGCATTAGGAAATAAGGTGGAGGATGGGACACACTTTGCAATGGAAATTAATATAAAGGATGGTAAGTTTGTGAAGCAGTAATGCTCTGTTGCAAACCCTGGAAGATAAAGCAGGCACTCTTCTCCAAGTATGTTCTTCCCAACACTAGTACCTTGGAAGGCTTCTTAGGACCAGACTTTTGGTCAGGAAACTCAGGCTTTGGTAGTGCTTGTGTTCCCAGTCCACATGAGCATGTAGGGCATTCTGAAACACGCTGCAGGGAGGCCCCCAGTTAGTTTTTTTCTGCATTTATATGTTGACAGCATCCTTTACTTTGACATTGGCATTAAACAGTCTGCACAAGTGTTCTTCCAACTACATTTATAAACATCAGGTTAGGATGTGCTACATCATAGCATATCTTTTTATGGCAAGTTAATGGATTTACCAAGAGTGAGTATAAACCTTTGGGTTCTGAGGAAAAGGTACAAGTAAATCTGGTTTAGGAGAAGCCAGGAATAGTGAAGGATTGGTAACAGGCATCTAGTTAACCTCTTGTCATGGTGAGAGAAGAAACTGAAAACCAGCACTAGCACAGTCACCGAGGGAACTGAAAGGAGCAGGCCTAGCGGAGGGAGGGGTTGAGCTTCCATGGGTCATTATAGGAAGAATGAGCTCAGGGCCGCAGAGATGGCTCAGTGCTTAAGAGCACCTGTTGCTCTTGCAGAGGACTTGGATTTGGTTCCCAGGACCTACATGATGGCTAACAACTATCTGTAATTCTAGTTCCAGGGGATCTGATGCCCTCTTCTTGCCTGCACAGGCATTGTATGCACATGGTGCACTTAATTACATGTTGACAAAACACTCATACACCTAAGTTTTTTTGGTTTTTTTTGGTCTTTTTGAGACAGGGTCTCTCTTTAGCTCCAGCTGTCCTGGAACTCACTCTGTAGACCAGGCTGGCCTTGAACTCACAAAGATCCGTCTGCTTCTGCCTCCCAAGTGCTAGGATTAAAGGCATGCGCCACCACGCCCAGCTATACCTAAATTGTTTTTTAAATGCACTATGTGCCAAGGACCATTGCAAGCCCTTTACACATACGTCACCTCATGTCATCAAGACACCCACATTTGAGAGAGGGATTATTATTTCTAATACCCTAGAGTGAGGAGACTATTACACAGGAAGTTTAAAAATAACTTACTATGAGGTTCTCAAGGAGTAAGTAGCTGAGAGCACATAGTAGCTCACCTACTTAGCTGGCATGAGGACAAGCCATACTTGGTCTTCAGCAATCAGGACTTCTGATTCATGCTCTAAGCTGGTGGTTCTCCAAGTTTCTGGTCATAAAACCAATTTAGTACACCAAAAATTTTTTATCGTGTCATCGAATATTTACCATTTTGAAATTAAAATTTAAAAATAAATATTTACTGTATTTAATTTAAACTCATCAATTAGAAATAATAGTGAGCTCAATGTATGTTCATGTAAATAATAGTTTCGTGAAAACCTAGTGCTCAGTGATCCTTCCTGAGCCACGAATACATGTCAAGACTTCTAATAGGGAACAGTGATCTACAGCAAGGGGCAACGGTATCTGCATATGAAAAAGTTAAAATGAAACCCATTAATTTGTATTTTTACTAAAAATAAATCAATTTTTAAAAAGGCCGTCAACAGATGCCAAAAATTGGTAAAAGCATTGAACCCTGCATGTACTACGTTTTTCCTGTATCTACATATTTAATATAAAATGTGATTTAGAAATAAGACATAGCAAGAGATAAAACAGAACCATTATAACAATGCCGAAATGGAAACCCCATAATACGGTGCTCCTGTTGCTCTCTTTACTGTCTCAGCATTGCAGTGTGTTCAGTTTGTCCTTAGTTTACTTAATAATGGCCCCAGAACCCAAGAACGACACAGACACAAGGTGAAACCTGGGCTTATGGGCAGACTGGGTACTGACATTGCTGAGTTATAAGAACGAATCTTCCATTCATGAAAATGTCCCCATGTTCACTCCTGGTAACTGATCCCACAGAAAGTAAAGGTGCAGATACAGGCGATTGCTTTACTTAACAAACAAAGGAAACAGGATGGCAGCCTCATATCTGTAAAACTCCTTAGTACATGGCTTAAAAACAAGAAGAAAGGCTTGACTCTTGTACTCACTTCTACATTAATTGTAGACAAATACATTTTTGATTGAAAATTTATCTTCACATAGGCATGTGCTTGGAAAGAAGTCTTCCCAGATAGCAAGGGTAGAATCAAAACTGTACGTCCATGGTGGTATTGTAAGTCCTAGCATGCATTAGGACTTCAATTTGATCTCACCACTAGGGGTAGAAGGGCTGTGGGGAGAATCAGGGTATGTGAGTGTTCTTTGTACTATATCAAAACTTGACAGGTGGTAGTTTCTTGAAAGTTAGTTCTACCGAGAGTCTAGAACCATGTCAGTGAGCCACTTGGTGTTCTGTGTTGTTAGAATCCATTGATCTGCCTTAAAACCTTAAACAGATTTTTTTAATGTGATGCGTCTTCATCATCGTCATTTTATTTTATTCTTTATTGAATTTTTATGTATTTCATACATAATTTTTCAGTCAGTCTTTTTTTTTTTTTGGTCATTTTGAGACAGGGTCTCCCTTTAGTCTCAGCTGGCCTGGAGAGATCCATCCACCTGGCTCTGCCTCCCAAGTGCTGGGATCAAAGGCGTGCACCACCACACCCAGCTAAGTCTTAATCATCATTATACCTGCTTCTCCCTTAGCACCCTCCCTCTCCACCCCCCCACACCCCAAGTTCACACCTTCTGTCTTTCCTGCTATAGTTTATTGTGCCAAATTACTCTTCCTGCTCACTCCTTAGTGCAGCTCCTCCCCCGAGCTCTAGTTAGTCTATCCAGAATCTCTTTTCTTTTTCTTTTTCTTTTTCTTTCTTTTTTTTCTTTTATGTGTATGAGTGCACTGTCTGCATGTAGGTTGGTGCACCTGTGTTTGTGCAATGCCGCGGAGGTCAGAAGAGGGCGTCAGATTCCCCTGGAACTGGAGTTAAAGATGGTTCTTAGCCACCATGTGGGTGCTGGGAATTGAACCTGGGTCCTCTGCAAGAGCAGTCAGTGCTCTTAACCACTGAGCCATCTCTCCAGCCCCTACAATTTTGTTCTTTAAGANCCTGGAACTGGAGTTAAAGATGGTTCTTAGCCACCATGTGGGTGCTGGGAATTGAACCTGGGTCCTCTGCAAGAGCAGTCAGTGCTCTTAACTGCTGAGCCATCTCTCCAGCCCCCAGAGTCTCTTTTCTAAAGAAGGCCACGTCTTCTTCACCTGACCACGATCTGCTGCCAATATTTCCTCAGCCAAGGTTGGGCTCTGCTACCCATTTCTATAGTTATCTGTTGGGTTTTGTCCAGCTGAACTTGCATGGGTCTTGTATATGCTGATAACACTGCTGAAGATTCTTATGAACCATATCCCAGGAGCTGGTAGGATTCATTTCTATCTGGTTTTGTATCACCTCCCTGGCTCTCAAAATGTTTCTGTCCCCTTTTCCACAATGTTTCCTGAGCCCTGGGTGGGTGAAACTGAGTATAGGCGGCCATGGAACCACACTCTGCAGACTCCTAATCTTCATGGTTTGGCCATTCAGGCCCTTTTGGGTTCCTGGTCTCCTATTTCATGGAGGAGCTTCCTTAAGGAGAGATAAGAGGTTGTTAATGCCTTCTTGGGTCCTTGTTCTATGATGTTTGGGTCTTGTGTGTAGAGGCTGCATTGTAGATATGTCATCTAGGCATGAGTCATTCACAGACCATGTCTGTGTGTGTCCAGTTGTGGGACTCTGTACTATTCTCATGTGGAGCAAAAGAAGCTTCTTTTCTGAGTGGTGTCTGGGATATTTGTCTGTAAATATAAGGATACTTCTTTATATTAGTAGTTAGTAAATTGTTACCTTAGCTTAGGGATGTGTCAACCTTGAGGAATTGTCTAAGATCTATGACCTCTCCAGATGTGTGCATCTGGCTATGCTAACAATACCACACGTGAGTTTCCTTCCACTGAATGGGCTTCAGGTCCAATTGGTTAGCCATAGATTGCCCTCAAAATAGAATTGCTGCTATTGCACTGATGTCATATTCTATGCTGTCATTGATGTGTATATTTGGTCTTGAGGCTGATGTTGGACCATCTATTGATGATCTCCCTTAGTGGCTTGCATAGTGTTCTCCACAGCTATGACAGCCAGCCTTCATGGGTAGTGGCTTCCAGGTCAGATCCAGCTCCACTGCCTAAAGATCCAGTCTCCAAAGAATGTCCTGTGTTCAGCAGTAGGGTCTTACCTTCCGGTTCTGGGAAGCCATCAAGGGCTATGGCAATAGCCTGTGTAATTTGGGGAGTCTCTTGGACTACCCTGGCCATCAACTCAAAGGAAGGTTTCTCCTGTCTGGTACTGTTTCTTGATATGCAGCCTTCATCTTTGCACATGGACTCATGTAGAGAGGTATTGTATGTGCAATTTGTCAACAGATTGTTAGACTAATACAATATTTTTTACCCTCACAAGGCATTATTTCTCCTCTTTCCCTTTACCTGGGTAGCTCTCCCTTCATGTCTTCTCCATGCCTTCTCCATTTAAAGTGTCCCCATTTCTCCCTTGATACTGACAGTCTCCTATGGCCCCACAACTCTTGGGCTCCTTTTTCCCCCCTTTATCCTCACCCCCTTTCCTTCTATAGATAGCCCTTCCACTCCCCTCCCATTTAGATACCCTGATTTTATCCATTCCTCCCTTAGCAACACTTGTCAGATGCTAGCTCTCTGTATCAGGTTCCCTCTTTCCCTTTATATTCCTGGTTCCATTTTATTTACCTGGTTCCTACATCATTACACACGTGTGTGTGTGTGTGTGTGTGTATGTATTTGGTGCTAGGATCCACAAATGAGGGACACCATACATCATTTGTTTTTCTGAGACTGTGTTACTTCACTTACCATAATAGTTTCTAGTTCCATCCATTTACCTGCAAACTTCATGATGTCATATTTCTTTACCCCTGCATAGAACTCCATTGTGTAGTTGTACCATGTCCACTTAGGTTGCTTCCAGCTCTTCACTATTGTGAAAAGAGCAGCAATAAACATGGCTATGCACATATCTCTGCAATAGGATGAGTCCTTTGGATATAGACCCAGGAGTGGTATGACTGGGTCAAATGGTAGGTTCATTTTTAGTCTTTTAAGAGTTCACCACACTGCTTTCCATAGGAGTTTCACGAGTTTGCAGTCCCTCCAGCAGTGAATATGTGTTCCCTAAAGGGATTTAAAACAAAACAAAACAAAAAACAAAAACACATTTATGATTTCTGAATATTAGGCATTGGCCATTTGGAAATTCATTTGCAGAACATCAATTTTATAAACATTGACAAACAGTTACACAGTATTGAAACAACCACCATTGATCTAATGAGCAAAGTCTGTAAGTACTGGGAGCTGTCAAGTCACAGTGGCATATAGAAGTTTCCAAATTCTTTTTTTTATTTATTTTTTATGTGTATAAATGTACTGTCTGCATGTAGGTTTGTGCACCCGTATCGTGCAGTGCCATGTAGGTCAGAAGAAGGTTTCGGATTCCCCTGGAACTGGAGTTTCAGACGGATCTCGGCCGCCATGTGGGTGCTGGGGATCGTACCCAGGTCCTCTGCAAGAGCAGTCGGTGCTCTTAACCGCTAGGCCATCCCTCCAGCGCAGAGAAGGCTCACTTCTCACTTCCTCACTAGTGGGAACATTCTCTGTTCTTGCAAGCTTGATGCATGACAAAGGAGACTCTGCTGCTTCGCTTTCCAGCCTTTCTGCTCATGAAGTGGACATTTGTTTTCACTTTCTTTTTAGTCAGTCACGTTTCTGGTTTGGAATTTGTCTTATTTGTGCCCTCTTAAATATTTTCAAGAAGTTGTGATTGTTTGAGTTAATAAGAAGTGATAACAAACACCAAGAGGATTATTTATTGTATTGTTTATTTGTTGTTTATTTGTTCATTTTTTATTGGTGGGTGGCATACCACAGTGTGTGTGGAGGTCAGGAGACAACCTTTGGAAGTGGGTTTTCTCTCTACACATATTAGACTCAAGTTGCCTTTACCAGGTGACTGAAGAGTCTTATATACCAAGAATAGAGATAGGATTTTTATTTAGGTAGAAATTTGAAACATAGACCTATCTATGTATTTTGAAGCTTTTCTGTTTTAGGATGGTTTTAAATTATTAGAAAGATTGCTCCCTGTCCGCGACACCCAGTTTTGCCCACTGTTAACATCTTACTATGTATTGTGTTAGTATTTTTGCTGCTGTGACAGAATACTTGACAAAACAACATAGAGGAAGAAGGGTTTGTTTTGGCTCCTGGTTTCTGTCCCTGGTCCTTCTCTCCATGGGTTCTTGGCTCACGTGAAGCTGAGCATCATGAAGGCAGAGGCTGCTCACTTCATATCACAGGAATTGGGGGATGGAGTGGGACAAGACATAGTGTAAAGAACACACCCTGCAGACTCACTTTCTCCAGCTAGTCCCATCTCCTGAAGTTCCAGAACCTCCTCAAATAGTGCCACCATCTGGGGACCAAGACCTCCCTTGCCACAAGACTTCTGGAGTGACATTACATATCTAAACACTAACAGGGACATTTCTTGCAACTGATGAGTTACTGGCATGTCATCGTGAACTGAAGTGCTTTTTACATTCGGCTTAGCCCAGGCTGACATGATAGATGTAGAAATCTGTTTTTCAGAGCTTTGGAGTGAGAAGTCTAAGAATAAAGGTGCCAGAATGCTATTCCTAGTGTGGCCCACCTGACTGCTCTTTCAGTGTGTCCTTATGTGGCAAGGACAGACAGCAGTGAGGGGAGAGGAGAGAAAAAGGAGAAGGATATGGAGAGGAGGGTGAAGGCAAGAGGAGGGTAGAAAGCATACGCACGTGTGGACTGTCTTCAGTCCTCCACTTCCTAGGAGGACTCTTGTCTCATCCTGAAGGATCTTCAGCCAAATATGATTAATTTGCAAAGGCCTCACCTTCAAATACCTCCCCTTTGGGCATTTGGGTATTACTTTGGCAAAGACACAGCTGGTCCATGGCAGCCCCTGATGTTGACTGTAGCCCCAGCTGGCCTGGAACTCACTATGTAGAGATCTGCCTGCACCTGCCTCTTTCTCTCAGTCCTGGGCCCCAGAGCTGGGATTAAAGGAATGTGCCACCACATCTGGTGGTTTTATTTCTTTTTTAAACGAAGTAATAAAGTCCTAGAAAATATCATTTCTCACTATTCGTGTATGAACATTTACTCTCATTTGCCGCTGAGTGATTCAGGAGCAATGTTCAGTTAGCCACATAGCATGACTTCTAAGCAAGTTTTAATTTAGGAACATGAATCTATATTGCCTTCCATAATTGGATAGGCCTGCTGTGGTTCCATTTTAAAACCTGTGGAAATACACATATGAGAAACTTTCATACCAACCTATGCCCTTGAGCTGTGGCTAGCTAAGAATCACAGAGCAAGGGGTGGGTAGGATCAGGAAGCAGCTGTTTTTCAAGCTGAATACTGTGGTGTTGTCTGGAATAAGGTTCTCTACCCAGGTTGGAACTAATTGGCCATCATGCTGTGATATAATTGTGAGTGCAAGGACACTGACAGCTACCAGGCTTGTCACTATCATTCTGGTGACAGAGTGATAGTTGTAAGGCTTCTGTGTTCGTGTTGTATATCACAGGTAATGATGACCTCAGATTATTTTTAAAAGATAAAGTCCGCCGGGCATGGTGGCGCACGCCTTTAATCCTAGCACTTGGGAGGCAGAGGCAGGCGGATCTTTGTGAGTTCAAGGCCAGCCTGGTCTACAGAGTGAGTTCCAGGACAGCTGGGGCTACAGGGAGACCCTGTCTTGAAAAGAACCCAAAAAAAAAAAAAAAAAAAGATAAAGTCGCCAGGACTGGCATGGTGGCCACGCCTTCAATACTAGCACTTGGGAGGCAGGGCAAGCGAGATCTTGTTGTAGTTCAAGGCCAGCCTGTCCGAAAGAGTGAGTTTCAGGACAGCTGGGGCTACAGGGAAGACGCCTGCCTTAAGCCAAAAAAAATAAAAAAAAAAAAAAAAAAAGATAAAGTCCTTAAAAACTGCAGAAAAATCATGTTTCCTGGGGAAGCTGGCCATACCAGTACATGTGCCTGTTGAACTGGGAAGCCTCATGTGATGTGTTTTTACAAGAATAACAAGAAATTATCTTCATTAATTCCTTGAGAAATTCATACTTGTATACAGTCTATGTTTTACATATTCACCCCTCCTTTTCCCCTAACTTCTGTGATCTACCCCCTCCCCCACCTCCTCTCAGTCCCATCTTTTTTTTTTTAATACCCACCAAGTCCAGTTTGTGCCACTCATGTGGTGTGGGGCCATCCCCTGGGAGTAGTTGATCTATGACCTACTGGATGTCATAAAGGAAAGATTTTTTTTTTTTAATCTGGAAGTTAATTTTAAAGATAGCAATTACTTTGACCCAATTTGTTTTCATAATAATACTTTTCCATTGAAAAAATGATGAAACTTGCTATTCCTTTAGGACTGCTTAGACTATATACTTTGGCTTTTTTGGATATTTTTAAGAAGACATTATTGGAGATAAAATTTTTGTTTTTTAAAATTTTAGTTATTTTATGTGTAGGAGTATTGCATCTGCATGTATGTAAGTGCACCTATGTTGTGCAGTGCTTACGGAGGACAGAAGAGGGTATGGAATCCCCTGTAATTGAGTCACAGACAGTTGTTAGCCACCATATGGGTCCTGGGAATGGATTCTCCATCTTGTACAAAACATCCAGTTCTCTTAACTACTGAGCCATCTCTCTAGAACCCAAGGATAAATGTTTTATAATTAAATATTCACTCATAATAAGATAATAAATCATATCTCTAGCTCTAGTATTTATGATGTTTTTACTTAATTCTCCCCATTTTTATATAAGAAGAAGTGTTTTAAAATAGTACATTTGGTAATATCTCCTTCTGTATTATTAAGTGATTTTTAGTTAAAAGTCACAGGAGTTAAAAAAGCAAGAGGTCTGTTTGCCATTTATATTCAGACTTGGTTCAGATTATGCAAAATGAAGACAGTGGGTGGTCTGAATTGAATCATTAGTACATCAATTATTCTGTGATAACCAGCTGAGAACAGTCTGGGACACAAATGCTCCTTCCATTTAAAGTTAGCTCCTCATTAGCTTATATGCGAGAGAAAATAATTTGATTCTAATTTATCTCTTCTAAAATGGACATTGTTCCCTTCTGAATTCAAGAGGAGAGCATTTTAATGTTGTAGTCATTTATAACATCCAGGTCAAATAAATAACAAGCTGTATTTCTTTTTTTTTTTTTAATTTTAAAGATTTTATTTGAATTCTATCAATTGTGTTATGTTTAAAATTAATGAAACCATCTAAACTCTTCAATCGCCTCAGTTCTGTCATCCCACAATCATGGCTAATATTTACTAGCTCAGAGGATAAATTTTGTTTATGATAAAATGTGCAAGCTGTGATATAGAATGACCAGTACATAATGCTTAATTCCCAATTGATTTCTTTTTTTCTATAAGAATTTAATATAAATTTTACAATAAGTTTTCAATGTAATCAATATAATATTATAATATTTCAATAACTCAGGGATTATACTGAAGTTATTCTGTGAAACTATTTTTTGTTTCCTCCCCTTTTATTACTCCAAATTGTGCCCATATAAACAACACATATGAATCAAAATTATGACCTCAGGGAATGAACTGTATGTTAATTCCTAAATATGATTTGGGATTCACATTTTTCCCTTTAATTTTATATTACTCTAGAATATGAATACATGCCTTCCACCCATATGTGGTAATTACAATGTGTGAGTATAAGTGGTAGGTCAATTCTAGAGCCCATTAAGAGATTCACATTATAATAGTACAATTGCTTTCAGATACAAAGAAATATAATAATAAAGTTGCTCAGTTTGCCTGCCAACTGGGGATTTGGTATTAGCATCCACAAATGAGGGAAAACATTTGCCCTTTTTTTTTCTGGGACTGTGTTACTTGACTTAGCAAAACAGCTTCGAGTTCCATCCATTTACCTGCAAAGTTCATAATGTCATCTTTCTTTACCACTGCATAGAGTACCATTGGGTAAACGTACCACATTTTTGTTATCCAGTCATCAGTTGAGGGGCATTTGGGTTGGTTCCAGCTCTTTGCTATTGTGAAGAGAGCTGCAATAAACATAGCTGTGCATGTATTGTTGCAGTAGGATGAGTCTTGTGAGTATATACCCAGGAGCGGTATGGCAGGGTCAGGTGGTATGCTCATTTTGAGTCTTTTAATGGTTCTCCACACTGCTTTCCACAGTAGTTGTAAGTTTACATTCCCACCAGCAGTGGATGAGTGTTCCCCTTTCCCCACAACCTCTCCAGCGTTTGGTGCCTTTTGTTTTCTTGATCTTAGCCAGTCTTATAGGAGTGAGATGATATCTGAGAGTGGTTTTAATTTGCATTTCCTTAATTATTAACAGTATAGAACACTTTTTAAATAATAAGTAATAAGTAATGAATATAAGCATCCTTCATGTAAAACCAATTTTTCAAGCAGCTATGCCCAAACTTATACAACCCAAGCTCCCCATTGTCCAGCTGGAGGGACTTGTATGTACAAACATGGTGATCAAATAAGAGTCCAGTCTATATTGCTGTAGTTTCACCATTCACCCTAATGGCAGCCCTGACATTCTACCATGCCCCCTCTTCTGCAGATTGTTCCCTAGGCTTTAGAAAAGGGCTACAAGTGGGCAAGAAGCAAAACAGTCTACTTTCTCTGGAGATGTCATTTTGGACTCTGATCAGTTCAGGCTGTTTCTTTTCATGGGTTGGCAGTTTATCCAGGAATAGCTTTTTAATCCTACTAATGAAGCACAAGCAATTAGATATACAGGCATTTAAACAGTACTAATTATTATGGTAGGTTATGTTGGTATAGACACAGATGTTTGGATGGTATGCTAATCCATGAACTATAGCTTTTCTGTAAAAGATCACAAGGTCTTTCTGTGCCTTATAACATCTCCTAACCACTAGAGGACATAAGCTTGTGGCATCAGCCATGAGTTATTCCTCTAAGGAAAGAGCTAATAGCCAGTTAGATTTGGGATGTACAGACATATGGTTGCCACTACTGCACAGTATTTCCAGGCAGGTGAGGTATAGCTGATGCTGATGGAGGAGTCTTGCTTGACTCAAGGAGACCAATTTTTGCTTGATTGATTTAGTGGCCTTTGGTAACACTCTAGCATTCCAGAGACCAACTGTACACTTGGCAAGTGTGGCCTCAATACATCTTTCCCATGCTTACTCCAGGTCTTCGACAGCAAGGGGCCTCTCTTCTTGTAGGTATCCCAGTTTACAGGCAAAAAGCCTTTACCATTTTTGGGGCTTAGATCCTCTACAGCCAACATCTCCTTGTCAGAATAATCCATTGCTGATATCAGACCTCTCCTGTATTAATATATTTTGCTTGATTACACAGCTTTTAAAGACTTATTATATTTGGCTCTGAATAGAGAACTGTCTTTCACAGTTCCTATGTTTATCAGTCAATTAAAGAAAGCACTTATACCAGTTTTATAACAGATTACCTATATAACAGTGAGCTCCAATTTAGAGTTAGGAAATAACTTCATTACCATCATGCTTTTCTTTGTTCTATGAAAAGGAGGTAAAAAAGTCTCTCATATTAAAACTTCGCGGCAGCGTTTCAGTCAGTTCTTTGATGCTGTTGTTGGTGTTGTTCTTGTTCTTTCCAATTTGCATCACTCCCCACAAGAAATATTTTCAACTGGGTTATTGGTGCTAGCATCCACAGATGAGGGAGGGATGCCATTCGTCTTTTGTTTCTCTGGAACTGTGTTACTTCACTTAACATAATATCTTCTAGTTCCAACCATTGACCTGCAAAGTTCATGACGTTGTCTTTTTTTACTTCTGCATAGAACTCCATTGTGTAGCTGTACCACATTTTCTCTATCCACTCATCAGTTGAGGGGCATTTGGGTTGGTTCCAGCTTTTTGCTATTGTGAACAGAGCTGCGATAGATATACCTGTGTATGTATCTCTGTGTATCTCTCGGGGTTCCTTTGGCTATTCAGGGTCTTTTGTTTTTCCGTATGAAATTAAAAGACTTTTCCAAGCCTGTGAAGAAACTCTTGGGGATTTTAATTGGGATCGCATTGAATGTGTATATTAGTTTGGGTAGAATGGACATTATTTTTACTATGTTAATTTTTCCAATCCATGAGCATGGGAGGTCTTTACATCTTCTGATGTCTTTTTCAATTTCCTTCTTCAGGTGTTTAAAGGCTGTTTTGCTTTGTTTTGTTTTGTTTTGTTTTGTTTTGTTGTAGAGAGGTTTGGTGTCTTTGTTTAGGTTTGTTCCTAGGTATTTTATTTTTTTTTAAGGCTTTTGTGAGTTGGAAGGTCTCCTTGTTTTTTTTTTGTTTTTTTTTTTTAATTTATTTTTGTATATGTATGAATGTACTGTCTGCATGTAGGTCTGTGCACTATGACATGCAATGCCGCGGAGGTCAGAAGAGGGTGTTGTCGGATTCCCCTGGAACTGGAGTTCTCCTGGAATTGGAGTTACAGATGGTTCTTAGCCGCCATGTGGGTGCTGGGGATCGAACCCGGGTCCTCTGCAAGAGCAGTCGGTGTCCTTAACCTCTAGCCTATCTCTCCAGCCCCGGAAGGTCTCCTTGTATTCCTTCTTCAGTTGCTTGTTGTTATTGTAAAGAAAGGCTACTGATTTTTCTAGGCTTATTTTGTATCCTGCCACTTTACTGAAGCTCTTAATCGTTTCTAGGAGTTTTCTGATGGAGTTTTTAGCATCCCTTACGTAAATGATCATATCATCAACAAAAAGGGATAGCTTGACTTTCTCTTCCTATTAGAACTCCTTTAATTTCCTTTTTTTTGCCTTATGGCCCTAGCAAGTGTTTCAAGCACTATATTGAAGAGGAGTGGTGACGGGGCAGCCTTGCCGAGTTCCTACCTTTAAAGGGAATGTTTCTGTCATTTCCCCATTTAGGATGATATTGGCTGTGAGTTTCCCATACATGACTTTGATTACATTGAGGAATGATCCCTCCAGTCCAATTCCTTCTAGGACTTTAAGCATGAAGGGACGCTGGATTTTGTCAAAGGCTTTTCCAGCATCAGTTGAGATGATAGTGTGGTTTTTGTCTTTCATTCCATTTATGTGTTTGATGATGTTTATTGATTTTCATATGTTGAACCATCCCTGCATCTCTGGTATGAATCCAACTTGGTCATGATGGATGATCTTCTTGATGTGGGTCTGTATGCAATTTGCCAGTATCCTGTTTAGAATTTTGGCATCTGTGTTCATTAGGAAGATGGGTCTATAATTCTCCTTTTTAGTTGTATCTTTGTGTGGTTTTGGTAATAGAGTGATGCTGGTTTCATAGAAGGAATCTGGGAGAATTCCCTCTGCTTGTATCCTTCTAAACAGTTTCAGTAATAATGGTTGTAGGTCTTTTTGAAATGTTTTATAGAATTCTACCGTGAAACCATCTGGGCCTGGGCTTTTTTTAGTTGGAAGGTTTCTTATTACATCTTCAATTTCTTCGTGTATTATGGGTCTGTTTAAGCCGTGGATCTCTTCTTGGTTGAGCTTTGGTGATTCCCAGGATTTCAGATATTCATCCATTTCTCCTAGATTTTCAAACTTGGTAGAGTATAGATTCTTGAAGTATTCCCATATGATTTCAAGGAGTCCAACAGTAGCCATGCCGCACTGGAGAGGCTGAGAATCCAGGGAACTGCTTAGTCTGCAAGGCTGGATGTCTCAGTAGTCCCAATCTGGTGTTGAAGGCCTGATGGATTCCAGATCTGCCGGTCTCAGTACACGCTGGGATCCGAAGGGTTGATCACAGCAGCAAGACAAACTCACCAGTGAGAGAGAGGCAAGCTGCAGGGAAAAAAAGGGACCAGCTCCCTCTGCCATGGCCTTTTATACATGGAACTCGGCAAGGCTGCCCCCATCACCACTCCTCTTCAATATAGTGCTTGAAACACTTGCTAGGGCCATAAGGCAAAAAAAAGGAAATTAAAGGAGTTCTAATAGGAAGAGAAAATCAAGCTATCCCTTTTTGTAATGCCCACATTTGTGGTGGGCCATCTGGGTTGAGGTAGTCCAATCCGAAGATCCTTTTTCTCTTATTTGTTCCTTAGTCCAGTCAAGTTGACACCCAGGATTAATCATCACAGATGTCATGTTTGAAGGTTCCTCCTTGGCAAGCCCGAACAACCATCAGTTCTGCCCTTGTACTCCACACTGAGGTTTTACCTTCCCATGTTCACCGAATGAGGTCCAGTAAGCACTATGTCCTGTCTTGATCTTCCTATACTGGTCTCCATGATACAGCCTGTGTAGTCCAACAATGGCAGTCTATACTCTGAAGTGGCTGAAACCCCAGTAGTACCTCAGTCCACAAGTTGGATGTCTCAGTAGTCCCCATCTGGCACTGAAGGCTGGGAGGATTCTTGGAAAGACATGAGTCTTCAGTCCATATTGGAAGGTTGGAAAGCTGTGTCTCATGTCTTTGAAGGATGGCAAAAGCAGTGGCAGCCACAGGGTAGCTGCACTTGCCAGTAAGACAGGCAAAACAACTGTGCTCTTTCTTTTTTTTTTTTTAACTTTTTGTCTTTTTACTAAGATCTTGAGTTTTATACCTGAAGTACAATTTGTCAGGCCTTACTATTTAATTATTTCTGGTTATATTTTACTTTTGGATGTTTAAGTCCTCACAGTTAGCCCAGATTAACCAAGGTTTTGTTTCATCAAGGTCAGTTGAGGATCTGGTTCTCAGGGGACACTCAGGTTTTGGAGGGGGGAGGGAGCCCCTGGCTCATTTTGGCTTTTCATTTACTAGTTCCATTCGCTCGAGGACAAAGTCAGGTCTTGCTAGACCATGCTTCCCTTTTTTTTTTTTTATTAATTTTTATTTATTTCTGTATGTGTATGAATGTACTGTCTGCATGCAAGTCTGTGCACCCGTGTCGTGCAACGCCGCGGAGTTCAGAAGAGGGTCTCGGATTCCCCTGGAACTGGAGTTCTCCTGGATTTGGAGCTTCAGACGGTTCTCAGCTGCCATGTGGGTGCTGGGGATCGAACCCGGGTCTTCTGCAAGAGCGGTCGGCGCTCTTAACCGCTAGGCCATCTCTCCAGCCCCATGCTTCCCTTTTTAAAGCATGAACAGACTTTCCTGTTTATAGACTGGACACTGGCTGAAGTCCCATTAGTGGATCTCCAAGAGTTCCCTTCACAAGAAGACTGGTGACTCACATTTGTCAGACATTTCAAGAGATGCCCCCATGCATAGTCCCCTGGGACTTAATTGACCTCTGAGGGCAAGGAGCAAAGTTGTCCCTTAAGAGCCTCAGCCAAATTTGTATGGGCATTAAGTATGGTAGTAAGCATCCAGAAAAGCTAAGTTACACCAGCCTGATACTTGTAACTACTGTGTAATATTTTAGAAAAGGCTTGGACAAAAGGTCAAGCAGTCTTGTATAAGAAATACTAAGAAGCACTCCCATAAAATATGTAGTGTGGTCAAACACAATATCATGACAAACCAGTTTTTCCCCTTCTTTTGATCTTATATTACTCTAAAAAATGCTTACATACCCTCCACCCATATACCAACGATTCCTAACTATGAAAATAAATGGTAACTTAGTTCCAGAACCTGTAAAAGGATTCACAATATAAGAGCACAGTTGTTTTCAGATCACGAGGAATATAACATTAATGTTGCTCAGTTTGCCTCACCACTAGGTAATTGATCAACATGCCTGTGCATACAAGCTTCTCCAACTGGACTATGGGAACCTTCGGTTGTTCAAAATTTGGACATAGATACTTGCAAAATGCACCGATTACCTAATATCATCCACAGATGAGGGATACCATACATCTTTTGTTTTTCTGGGACTGTGTTACTTCACTTACATGATATCTTCTAGTTCCATCCATTTACCTGCAAAGTTCATGATGTCATCTTTCTTTACCACTGCCTACAACTCCATTGTGTAGATGTACCACATTTTTGTCATCCACTCGTCTGTTGATAGGCATTTGGTTTGGTTCCAGCTCTTCGCTATTGTGAAGAGAGCTGCAATGAACATGGCTGTGCATGTAGCTCTGAGGTAGGATCAGTCTTGTGGGTATATACCCAGGAGTGGTATGACTGGGTCAGGTGGCAAGCTCATTTCAAGTCTTTTAAGGGTTCTCCACACTGCTTTCCATCGTGGTTGTACAAGTTTACATTCCCACCAGCACTTAGTATCATTTGTTTTCTTGATCCTAGCCAGTCTTGTCAGAGTGAGATGATATTTTAAAATGGTTTTAATTTGCATTTATTTAATTATTAGTGACGTTGAACACTTTTTAAGATGTTTCTCAGCCATCTCTAATTCTTCACTTGTCAAGTTTCTGTTCAGATCTTTGCTCCAGCTTTTGAGTGAGTCATTTGTTTTCTTTCTTCTTTGTTTTTGAGTAGTTTATATATTCTGGAAATCAGTGCTTTGTCAAATGTATTTACAGTGAAAATTTCCTCCCATTCTGTGGGTTTTCTCTTCACTTCCTTATTGTTTTTTTTTGTTTGTTTGTTTGTTTTTTGTTTTTTTTCTGTACAGAAGCTTTTGAGTTTAATGGGTCCCATTTGTCAATTTTCGACCTTATTTCCTACGCATATGCTGTCTGTCTGATTTAGGAAATCTTTTCCTATGCCTATGTCTTGTAGTCTGCTGCCACTTTTTCTTCTATCGCCTTCAGAGTTTGGGGTTTCACATTGAGGTCTTTGATCTACCTGGAGTTGACTTTTGTACAGGCTGAGAGGTAGGGATTTAATTTCATTCTTCTACAAGTGGTGATCCAGTTTTGCCAACACCACTTGCTTCAGATGCTGTCTTTCCTCCATTGTGTCTTCTTGGCCCCCTTGTCAAATATGAGGTGGCTGAAATTGTATGGGCTCAAGTTTGGATCTTCAGTTTTGTTCCACTGATAAACAGGTCTGTTTTTGTGCCAGTACCAAGCTGTTTTTATGACTATAGCCCTGTAGTATAATTTGAAGTCTGCCACAGAGATCACCCCTGTATTGCTCTTTTTGCTCAGGGTTCCTTTGGCTATTCGGGGTCTTTTGTTTTTCCATATGAAATTAAAAGACTTTTTTCCAAGTCTGTGAAAAAACTCTTGGGGATTTTAATTGGGATTGTGTTAAATCTATATATTAATTTGGGTAGACTGGACATTTTTACTATATTAATTTTTCCAATCCATGAGCATGGGAGGTATTTCCATCTTCTGATGTCTTCTTCAATTTCCTTCTTCAGGGGTTTAATTTTTTTTTTTTTTTTTTTTGTAGAGATCTTTGTGTCTTTGGTAGGTTTGATCCTAGTATATTTTATTGTTTTTGAGACTATTGTGAGTGGGAAGGCTCCTTGAATTCTTCTTCAGTTGCTTTTTTGTTGTGTAAAGAAAGGCTACTGATTTTTCTGGGTTAATTTTGTATCCTGCCACTTTACTGATACTGTTAATTTCTTTTAGGAGTTTTCTGGTAGAGTCATGTTTTTAGTTGCAGTGTTAGATCCTTTATTTGTTCTCTTTCTGTCTTTTTTCCATTATTATTGTTTATTTTGGGGTTTTTTTTTGTTTTTTTGTTTTTTTTATATAGTTTTATTGATGTTTTTATGTATTTTCATACATCATTTTCAGTTCCATATAAACATATTACCCTCTTCCCTTCCCCCCACCCCGACCCGATTATGTATTCTTTGCGATACATGCCCTGCATCTTTCTCTCAGTCTTTTTTTTTTCATTGTTTCAGTCAGTTCTTTGATGCGTTCCTTTCTGTTGTTATTGTTGTTGTTTCCCCATATGCATTATGCCCCACTGTGTGGACCAAAAGCTCAGGGGGCCCTACACAAGATATTACAAATGGGTAATTGGCAATAGCATCCACAGATGAGGGATACCATTCGTCGTTTGTTTTTCTGGGACTGTGTTTCTTCACTCGCTGATGTCCTTTAGCTCCAGCCATTTTCCTGCAAAGCTCGTGATGTCGTCTTTACTGCTGCAAGAACTCCATTGTGTAGATGTACCACATTTTTCTCTATCCACTCTGTCAGTTGAGGGGCATTTAGGTTGGTTCCAGCTCCTTGCTATTGTGAAGAGAGCTGCAATTAAACATGGCCGTGCATGTATCTCTGTGGGGCGTAACGTCTTGGGGTACTGCCCAGGAGTGGTATGGCTGGGTCGGGTGGCAAGTTCTTCCAAGTCTTCCAAGGGTTTTCCACACTGCTTTCCATAGTGCTGTACGAGTTTACATTCCCACCGCAGTGGATGAGTTTCCCCTTTCCCCACAACCTCTCCAACACTTGGTATCATTTTTTTCTGATCCTATCCAGTCTTATGGAGTAAGATGATATCTTAAAGTGGTTTTGATTTGCATTTCCTTAATGATAGTGATGTTGAACATTTCTTGAGTGTTTCTCAGCATCTCTAATTCCTCACTTCTGAAGTCTCTGTTCAGTTTCTTTGCTCCTCTATTGAGTGGGTCATTTGTTTCTTTTTTCTTTGTTTTTTGAGTAGTTTATATATTCTGGAGAATCAATGCTTTGTCAATGTATCTTCAGTGAAGGTTTCCTCCCACTCTGTGTGGGATTCTCTTCACTTCCTTGATTGTTTCTTTGATGTACAGAAGTTTTGAGTTTAATGAGGTCCCATTTGTCAATTGTCGGACCTTAATTCTTGTGCAGCTGCTGTCTGATTTAGGAGTCTTTTTCCTACACCTTGTCTTGTAGGTCTGCTGGACAATTTTTCTTCTATCACCTTCAGAGTTTGGGGGGTCATGTTGAGGTCTTTAATCCATCGGAGTTGACTTTTGTACAGGGGGCGAGAGGTAGGGTTTAATTTCATTCACAAGTTGGATCCAGTTTTGCAACACCACTTGCTTGAGATGCTGTCTTTTCTCCATTGTGGCTTCTTGGCCCCTTGTCAAATATGAGATGGCTGAATTGTATGTGCTCAGATTTGGATCTTCGGTTTTGTTCCATTGGTCAAACAGGTCTGTTTTTTGTGCCAGTACCAGGCTGTTTTATGACTATAGCCTGTAGTATAGTTTGAAGTCTGGTATAGAGATCCCCCCTGTATAGCTCTTTTCCCTCAGGGTTGTTTTGGCTATTCGGATCTTATTTTTTTCCAAATGAATTTAAGAACGTTTTTTCCAAGCCTGTGAAGAAACTCTTGGGGATTTTGATTGGGATTGCGTTAAATCTATACAAGAGTTTTGGTAAAATGGACATTTTTACAATGTTAATTTTCCCAATCCATGAGCATGGGAGGTTTTTCCATTTCTGAGGTCTTCTTCAATTTCTTTCTTTTAGGGTTTAAAATTTTTTGTTGTAGAGGTCTTTGGTGTCTTTGTAGGTTTTTTCCTAGGGTATTTATTGTTTTTGAGGCTATTGTGAGTGGGAAGGTCTCTTTGAATTCTTTCTCCAGTTGCTTGTTTTGGTGTAAAGAAAGCCATTGATTTTTTAAGGTTAATTTTGTATTCCTTGCCACTTTGCTGAAGCTTGTTAATCGTTTCTAGGAGTTTTCTGCTGGAGTTTTAGCATCCCTTAAGTAAAACAATCATATCATCAGACAAAAAGGATACGTTGACTTCCTCTTTTCAATTAGTACTCCTTTAATATCTCTTTTCTTGCCTTATTGCTCTAGCAATATTTCAAGCCATTTATGAAGAGGGATTGGTGACAGGGGGCAGCCTTGCTGAGTTCTACCTTAAAGGAATGTTTCTGTCATTTCCCCATTTAGGATGATATTTGGCTGTGGGTTTCCTGTATATGGCTTTGATTACATTGAGGAATGATCCCTCCAATCCAATTCCTTCTAGACTTTAAGCATGAGGGATGCTGGATTTTGTTCGAAGGTTATTTGTTTATTTTTAAGGGTTCTACAAATAATTAACACAGTTGTTTTCAGATAAACATTGATGTTGCTCAGTTTGCCAATCAGATTAGGTAATTGGTGCATTTGCAAGTATCTATGTCCAAATTTTGAACAAACCAAAGGTTCCCGTGTCCAGTGGAGAAGCTTGTATGCACAGGCATGTTGATCAATTGGAGGTCCAGACTATATTGTTGATTTCATGATTCACCCCTATCTCTCCCAGCCCTTACATTCTACCACACCTCCTCTTCCACAGTTGTTCCCTGGGCTTGGGAAAGGGGCACAAATGGTGAGAAGAAAACAGTCTACTTTATCTGGAGTTGTCATTTTGGCCTCGTCTGTTCAGGTTGTTTCCCTTCATGGGTTGACAGCTTTTCCATGATACCTTTTTAGTCATACTAACAAAGCACAAGACATATGGATATACAGGCATTAAGCAGTACTATTCTTATGTGAACCTAAGCTGTGAGCATAGACACATATGCTTGGATGGTATGCTAATCCACAAACTGTGGTTTCTCTATAAAGGGTGACAAGTTCTTATTGTGGCTTATAACATCTCCTAAACCCTAGAGGACATAAGCTTGTGGCATCCACTGTGAGTTATTCCTCCAAGGAGAGAGTAATAGCCAATTAGATTTGGGTATATATAGACACCTGGCTCCACTGTTGCACAGTATCTCCAGGCAGTTGAGGTGTAGCTGATATTGACGGAGGGTCTTGCTTGCTCAAGGAGACAATATTTTGTTGTATGCTTTAGTGGCTTTTGGTAACACTCTCTGCATTTCAGAGGCCAGTTGTAAACTAGCAAGTGATGTCTCATAACATTTTTCATTGCTCACACCAGGTCTTCGATTACAGGGACTTACCTGCCCTTTCTCCTGCATATATACCACTTATAGGCAAGAGGCTTTCCTATAATTGGGGGGGGGGTTGAATCCCCTAGCCAACATCTCCTAGGCCGAATAATTCATTGCTGATATCAGAGCTTTTTCCTGTAGTATATATTTTGCTTAATTACACAGCTTATAAACACTTTACTTATTGAATTTGGCTCTAGATAGAGAATTATCCTTCACAGTTCCTATCCTATCAGTCAGTAAAAAAAGGGTAGTTATACCTGTTTTATAGGAAATTACACACATAACAATGGCTCTAATTTACAGTTAGGAATGATTTCATTACCATATGTTTTCTTTTCCTATAAAGAGGAGAGGTAGGAAGGTTTCTCCGTATCTGGAAGGTAAACTTCGTTAGGGCCCATTATAAACAGTTAACCCCAATAGTATCAGAGAGATGCTCAGTGTCTGTGACTCAGGCAGTCTGAGGTTCCTCTTTCTTTAATGTTCAGATGGGTCAGCCTCTCCGCTGGCATTTCCCAGTCCATCCTGCACAGCCATAGTTGTATGTTTTCAGGCATCTTAGATTGGTGATTTTTACCTGTTGGGAACATAAACTTCTCTCCCATTGTTAGTTTCAAGATTCAAGATTGAAAATTTATCAATAGGTTGAACACAGAGTTTTCATTTGTATCCCAGAATGATACTACCCCACCTCCCACTCCCTCTTCTTTTTGTGTGTGTGTGTGTGTTGGTTTTTTTTTTTTTTTTAGGTTTTTATGTTTTGGCCTATAGATGCCTAAGTTGTATTACACATATCCATAAACAGGAGCCAATGCATAAGCTTTCATTAAATTTACCCAAACTGTTTCTCATTGACTGTATGCTACTTATTTGGGAAGGAAATTTAAGCTTAGTTCCTTTAAATTGTCCTGCGAGTAAAAGAATGTGTTATAATGTGATGTTGTATAATTCAGATAAATATAGAGACCATTTGTGTACCTTAACCCAATACAAATTATAAGTAAAACAATTAACATTTTATATTCCCAATTAGTTCAATTGTATTACCATTTTCACCAAAACCTACACCTAAATTTAACTAATCTAAACATTTCACTAATCCTTAAAATATCCTGTACTTTGTGGATAAAGCTTGGGCAGAGTTGAGTACCTGCTAAATAAATTTTACCCAATATACACTTTGCTCTTTAAAGCTATATGACTGGACTATGACTTCTACTTATTTGGGAAGTAAATTTAAGCTTAGTTCCTTTAAATTGTCCTATAAGTAAAAGAAAGTGTTACACTGTGATGTTGTATAATTCAGAAAAATATAGAGACCATTTGTGTACCTTAACCCAATACAAATTATAAATAAAACAATTAACATTTTATATCCCCAGTTAGTTCAAATGTATTACCATTTTCAGCAAAACCTACACCCAAATTTAATCTAAACCTTTCATTAGGCCTTAAAATATCCTATACTATGTGGATAAAGCTTGGGCAGGGTTGAATACCTGCTAAATAAATTTTACCCAATATACACTTTGCTCTTCAAAGCTATATGACTAGATTATGACTTCAGAGAAATCAAGTCCATTAGCTTATATGGTTTATTTTGTATTTGTGTATAAATCTCTACTGAAATACCTCTCTATATAAATATGTGTTATTTTTTAAGTATACCTTTTTAAACTGCAAATCTTACAGAGTGGATTTTAATGACTATCTTCCTCCAAGCTCTTGAAGATAAAGACTATCTTCTTCAGGCCTGGCATGAAAACTTGCTTTAAGGACTTTTCAGTATCTAGCTCCTTTTTTTTTTTTAAGCACAAGCATCCTTCATATAAAACCAATTTGCAAGCAGTTGTGCCCCAGTCCACACAGCCCAAGGCTCCCACCATCCAGCTGGAGGGGCTTAATGTTCAATCAAGTTGATCAAATAATTGTCCAGACTATATTTTTGTAGTTTTATCATTCATCCCAATCACAGCCCTAACATTCTACCACTCCCCCTCTTCTGGCAGATTGTTCTTTAGGCTTAGAAATGGGGCACAAGTGGACAAGAAGCACAACAGTCTACTTTGTCTGGAGATGTCGTTTTGGACTCTGATCAGTTCTGGCTGTTTCCTTTCATGGGCTGATCATTTGTCCAGGGATAACCTTTCAATCCTACTAATGAAGCACAAGCGATTAGATATATAGGTATTTAAACATTGCTAGTTACTATGGTAGGTTACTTTTGTGTAGATACAGATGTTTGGATGGTGTGTTAATCCCTGGATTACTTTTTTTTTCCCCTGAGAAAGATGACAAGGTCTTACTGTGGCGTATAACATCTCCTAATCACTAGAGGGTATAAACTTGTGATAACATCCATGAGTTATTCCTCCAAGGAGAGAGCTAATAGTCAAATAAATTTGGGGTATACAGACATATGGCTGCAACTACTGCACAGTATCTCCAAGCAGGTGAGGTGTAGCTGATGTTGGTGGAGGAGTCTTGCTTAACTCAAGGAGACCAACATTTGCTTTATTGGTTCAGTGGCCTTTGGTGACACTCTCTGGTATTCCAGAGACCAACTGTATACTTGTAAGTGCGGCCTCGATACAATCTTCCCATGCTTACATCAGGTCATTGACAGGGCGGGCCTTACCGCCTCTCTTCTTGCAGATATCCCAGTTTATAGGCAAGAAGCCTTTACCTTTTGGGGGGGTGGGGGCTTGGGTCCCCTGGCCAACATCTCCTTGGCAGAATAATCCATTGCTGCTATCAGTGCTCTCCTGTATTATATATTTTGCTTATATGCACCACTGAAAGAGACTTTAGTATTATATTGGGTTCTGAATAGAGAATAATCCTTTTTACAGTTCCTATGTCTATTAGTCAATTAAAGAAAGCAGTTTTACCAGTTTTATAAGAGATTACTTCTATAACAGTCAGCTCTAATTTACAGTTAGAGGATGACTTCATTACCACCATGTTTTTCTTTGTTCTATGGAAAAGAGGTAAGGAGGTCTCTCATATTGAAACTGTGCTGCATCTAGAAGGTAAAGTTCATTAGGACTCACTATAAACAGATGTTACACCTATCGTCCTCAGAGATGTTTGATGCCTGTAGCAGTCTGAGGCTTTTCTTCCTTTTAGTGTTAAGATGGGTCAACTTCTCTGCTGGTATTTCTTGGTACAACCTACACGATGGAAGGCTGTATCCTTTCTTTCTCAGCCTTTGAGTTGGTGACGTTTTGACCTGTGGGAACATATAAATTTTTTCCCTTAGTTAGTCTTAAGATTAAATTGAAAGTTTTTGACAAAAAGGTGTAATATGTAACTGTTTCCCCTCCTTTTTTTATTTTGTTTTTGTTTTTTTTTTTTTTTTTGACCCATGAGTCTCAAAAAGGCAGTTGTAGTACACATACCTGGAGCAGCGTCAGGCTGCTCCAGGTGATCCTAGCAGGTCCAGAACCTGAGCCCGAACACATGACCTCACTCCAGCACCCGAATCAGGCACCAGAGTCAGACCCAAACTCAGGACCGCTTCTGGCTGCAAGGGGGGAAGGGCGACCTGCCGGGCTTAGGGCTCCGATCTCTCCTCTGCCAGCCACCAGTCCCTCTGCCTGGAGCAGTGTTGGGCTGCTCCAGGTGATCCTAGCAGGTCTGGAACCTGAGCCAGAACACACGACCTCACTCTGGCACCCGAGTCAGGCACCCGAGTCCTCTTTCTGTCTTTTTAGTGTGGATACTTAGCACTATAAATTTCCCTCTTAGGACTTATTTTAATGTATCCCACATGTTTTGTTGTGTTGAATTGTCATTTTCATTTAGTTCCAGGAATGTTTTTATGTCATTCTTTCTTCTTTGACCCACTCATTATTCAGGATTGTGTTGTTGTCTCCATGTGTTCTTATAGTTACTAGGGTTTATCCTGGTGTTAATATCGAGCTTTATTGCACTGTGGTCTGATAGAATGAATGAAATAATTTAAATCCTTTTGTATTTGCTGAGATTTCTTTTGTGTCACAGTATGTGGTCGATTTTGGAGAATGTTCTGTGGGGCACTGAGTAGAAAGTATATTCTCTGGTGTTTGGGTGTAATATTTTGTAGATATTCATGAGATCCATTTTGTGTATTGTATTGTTCAGTTCTGATGTCTCTCTGTTTATTTTTTTGTCCAGTTGACCTATCCAAGGGACTCAGTGTGGTATTGAAACCCCCCACTATTATGCTGGGATTAATCTGTGTCTTGAGGTCCTGAAGGATTGTGTTTATAAAGTTTGGTGTGCCAGAGTTTTTGCATAAACATTTAAGATTGTGAATTCTTCCTGGTTGATTGTTCCATTGATAAGGATATAATTGCCCTCTTTGTCTTTTCTGATTAATTTTACTCTGAGGTCTATTTTGTCTGATATTAGAATAGCAACTCCTGCTTGCTTTTTGGTACCATTTTCTTGGAATATTTTTTTTTTCCATCCTTTCACTCTAAGGTGGTATCTGTCCTTGAATGTGAAATGGGTTTCTTGTAGGCAGCAGATAGATAGATTCTGTTTCCTTATCCATTCTCCCAGTCTGTGTGTTTTGATTGGGGAGTTTAGACCATTAATATTTATGGTTATTATTGAGAGATCTGTGTTGTTTCCTTTCAACTTATTTTTTGTTTCCATTCCTGGTCTCTGTATTTATTTACTTTGTTATGCTTTTGTTAATTTCTCTCTTGGGTTGCTTGAAGATAGTTGCTCCTTTCCTCTGTTTTTTGAATTGCTTCGAGTATTTTCTGAATTGTTGGTTTTTTTGACATGTGTTCTTTGATTTTGTTTATGTCATGAAAGGTTTTTCTTTCTTCTTCAACTATAATTGACATTTTTGCTGGGTATGGTAATCTGGGTTGGCATCTATAGCACTGGGAATACTTTGGTCCATGTTCTTTTTGCTTTCATTGCTTGCATTTAGAAGTTAGCTGTAATTCTGTTGGATTTCCCCGTATATGTAGCTTGTTGTTTTTGTCTTGTGGCTTTCAGTATTTTCTTTGTTTTGAGCATCTAGTGTTTTAACTATGATATGGCGTGGAGAATTTTTCTCATCTCATCTATTTGGTATTCTATGCTTCTTGTATTTGTATGGTTTTGTCTTTTTTCAGTTTGAGGAAATTTTCTTCTATTATTCTGTGGAAGATCTGATCAATACTGTTCTCTTGGGACACTTCTTCCTCTTTCCCTATGATGCAGAGGTTTGGTCTTTTCATAGTGTCCCACATTTCCTGGTTTTTCCACTCTTGTGGGTTTTTTTTTTTTTTAATTTTTCATAATCTTTAGTTGAGGTTTCTAGCTGTACCGTGCTATCCTGTAGATCTGATATTCTTTTTTCTGCTTCTGAGGCTTTTTCCCACCCTTTCCTGCCAATTGGATGAATGTTCAGTTTCCCTTTTCATTTCATCCTGTGATTTATTCAGTATTTCCACTTTCTTTTGGAGCTTTTCATTCTCTTCTTGTAGCTCCTTGCTTTGCTGGTCAGTTTTTTATTTCCTTTCAGCCTGAGATCTTTTCAGTGTTTCCACTTCCGTCTGGAGTTTGTCATTCTCTCCCTCTAGTTCTTTTCGGAGTTCGTATTTCTCTTCTCTTGGTCTTTTTGGAGTTTGTCATTCTCTCCCTTTAGTCCTTTCTGGAGTTTATCATTCTTTCCTTCTAGTTCCTTCATGAGTCTTCCTTCTCTCCCTTTAGTACTCTGATTTGTTCTTTATATTCTTTGATTTCTTTGAATATGTCTACAATTGTTCTTCTAAGGTTGATGCCTTGGTTTCCTTCCAGGGAGATCTCATTTTGGAGATCTTCTACAGGACTATTTGAGTTTGGTGGGGATTTATTATGAGCTTTTCCCATATTGTTGTTTTTCCATTGTATCTTTGGCATGTGGATTTGGTTGTTTGTTTGTTTGTTTGTTTGTATTCTGGTGCTTATCTCAGATGTTAATATGGAGGACTGGTTGGTCACCCACTGTGCTTCCTGTTGGTTTCTTCCTCAGTGTTAACTGTGCAGCCTAGAATGATTGACACTGCACCTGCTAGATTGCCCCAACCATAGCAGCCCACAGCACCAGCAGCTTATCCTCTCCACCACAGTACCAGTAGCTTGAGCGCTGGGGGTGGAGGCAGGTAGGGGGGAGACACAGTACCCCCCACCTGGCCACTGAATGTGCATGAAGCTGTCTGTCCCTCTGTCCATGCACACACTTCTTCTCTATGGTCCTAGAGGTGGGAGGCTGAGCCGTTGGCTGGGCAGCAATGCTGCATGCCAGATCCCACCTGACTGCCAAATGTCTGTCTACAAGTTGTATTTCTAACAGTATAGTTGGCCACAAACAATGACAATAATTCTCGAAATCATAAAGTTAAGAGCTATTTAAGAAGTGCTACTTAAAGATTATTTTTAGCTGTTTAGGCAAAGCTAGAGCTTTGTCTTATGGAGTTTTGATGGTTAGCAAATCTGATAACCATGATCTGAAAAAGTCTACATAAAGGAAAGCAACATTTTCTCTTTTTGAGATAGAGGTCTTGCCATGTTGGCCTCAAACTCAAATCCTTCCACCTTCCATCCCCAGAGTCCCTGGGCTTTCAGGGTTGCTGTGAGTGGTGCCAGACTAGGACTTATATTTCTGAGCTTAAGAGTAATGAACACAATTTCAGATGAAGACAAAAAGGAAAGTATTTTCAAGTCCAAATAAATAAAAATAAAAGAACAAAAAAAAATGAGAAAAAAAAGACTGTTTTTATAATGAGCAACATTATCTTCAAGAGAAACCCCAACAGGCAAATTGAAAAAGGCTATCAGTAAGGAGTTTATAGAAATAAGTCAGCACCCACTAAATACATAATGCAAAGTTAAGGCAGTAAGTTATTTTGCTCAGTAAGTTATAAGTGTTATTGATAGTTTGGTGAAATGAGAGTTTTATTATTTTTATTTTAATGTGTATCACTGTATTGCCTGCATGTATATAAATACACCAGTGTTGTGCATTGCCCACATAGGTCAGAAGAAGGCGTGGGATCTCCTAGAACTGGAGTTACAGGTGGTTGCTAGCTATCATGTGGGTGCTGGGAATCAAACTGAGGTCCTCTGCAAGAGCAGGCAGTGCTGTTAACCACTAAGCCATCTCTCTGGAACTTCTGATGTACTGACTGTACACCAGGGCAAGTAGATAATGAGGGTTCAGATCTGAAAAAAATGTCTATGCCCCTTGATTTCTGAGAATCTGTACAAACTACAAATAACAAGAATTACAGAGATTGGTGTCAGTCTATGCATCACCCTGGAGTGCGGGCAACATGTAGAAGTCCATGACTATGTAAATAAGTCAATAATTGATAAATGGTAGAATAGTTAGCCATTGTAGATAATAAGTCAATAATTGATAAATGGTAGAATAGTTAGCCATATGTAGCTAGGTGACAGAGCACTAACCAAGTGCTCTGTCACCTAGCTACATAGCCTTCCTTCCTCCAGGTCAAAATTTTTCTTCAGGTCAAAATTATCATACATAAAGGGATAAAGAGAAACACGATGAAAATACTGTCTCATTCAGATTATGGAGTCTGGGGTATGTTTTATCCTTTTTTTCCTTAAAGCTTTTGATTTGCTCCAAATTCTCTTTAATGAGGATATTTTATTTATAGTGGGAAAGTCAAGTCATTAAAATATAACTAGATAGTATATTTTCACAAATCTTAACTTGTTATTTGTTTTGTTCTCTATATATCCTAAAACAATGGTTGGCACATTATAGTCACAATAAGTCTTAGTTGAATAAAAAACAGAGTTTGGAGTGGCTCAGGCAGTGGTCAAGGGGAGCATAGCACAGTAGCTGATGTCTCCATCCAAGACTGGAAATCACGGCTGGGTCGGAAGGGACATGTCAAATCCAAAAGTCAGTGCAGAGCTAAAGGCACAGTGTAGGTAGGATTCAGCTGAGAAGTGGGGCAGGTGAGCAGGTGGAAGAATTGAAGACCTGTCTAAACACATGGAGCAGGGCGAGGGGCACTCTTCCTGGCAAGTAAACAACCAATCCCAGGGGACTCTTGAGAGATCAGCTGCAGAAATTTTATTGGTCATATTCTTTGTTTACAGGGTGATCATAGTGACTTGATCATGCTTAATATGAGCACAACATAAAATAGTGCATCATCCCTTGGAAATTTAACTCTCTGACTGAAAGGAAATTAATGAGCTCTGGAAATGAATAATGAGAGCCCAGTGCATTTAAGCCTATGGCCATCACAGATTCATAAGTACACTTTATTATATGTAGCAAAAATGTTTTTAAAGTAACTAAATCTTTAAGAAGGGAGGCAGAAGCAGGCAGATCTTTGTGAATTCAAGGCCAGCTTGGTCTACAGAGTGAGTTCCAGGACAGCTCGGGCTATAGGGAGACCCTGTCTCGAAAAGACCCCCCGCCCAAAACAAAGAACAAATAAGAGATGAGAGGGAGATGGAATTTATCATGAGACTACAAAGTTTAATAAAATAAAAGGAAAAATGTGATGGAGCTAATCAACGAAGGGTTACATGTTCCCAAAGATAAATTGAGGAGACAAGCCCATGGCAGGCTTTCCATAAGAAAATAAGAAAGGAACCTTCCATGAATGTTGTGAAAAAGGAGGTTTACCATAGACTGGGAGGAGGCCAGGTCAGGTTACAGAAGGGTTTGCTCTGTAGTAGAATAGCTCTTTCTGTTTTAAGACATTTTGAAAGTATCACCCTTTTTCAAAACTTACAAGCAAGTAATTTTAAAACTTTATTTCTTTTTTTATTTATTATTTTTATGAGTATATTGCCTGTGTGTGCATTAGTGCCCCCATGCCATGCAATGCCCAGGGATTCAGAAAAGGGCATCAGATTCCCCAGGAACTGGAGTTACGGAGAGTTGTCAGCTGCCATGCAGAATCAAGCCCGGGTCCTATGCAAGAGCAGCCTATGCTCTTAACCACTGAGTCATCTCTGAGTTTCGTTTGAAGACAAAAACCTCATTGAGAATTCATCAATCAAATAGTATTTAGAATACAATTTTTAAGAAGGCTCTGAGTTTCTGTAATTTGTTATAATTACTGTTTTTAGTTTAGAACTTCAGTTTCATCCAGAGTTACCACTTTATTTTATTCAGTGAGTTCTTAACCCAGAGAATAATCATTGGCAGTATCAGTTTGGTAGGGAAGTTTATGGTCTTGTAACTTTTCAGGGAGGGTTGCGCAGTATGACTGGCATGCAAACTTTGATAAACCAGTTTCTTTTATTTAGATGGTGGCATAAATATCACTATGCGATAGACAGACCATCAGTAATTTTAACTCTGAACAGACAGTTCCATTTCCTCCTGTTCCTTTAAAGCAGTGTTAGGAGGTGTGATGAAGCCCTGGGTAAAAATACCTCAGGACTTACTAATGAAAGACAGTGTGTACAGAATCTGCTTTTCAGCCTATATTTTTATAGATGTTGAAAATGCTATTGTCAAACAGTATTTTAAAAACTGTCAGGTATATGTGTGTTTTTCAAATGAGTTTTAAATAATTCAGCACTATGCAGGCAGCAGAAAATGACTTTATAAACTTGCAATGCTCTGTTGTATTGCATATACAAGAAGATACATGAATTAAAAATGAATACTCCCCGATCCATTGTCCTACTAATAACCAGTGTAGTGTTGATGGAAATTTGCTGTTATGGTTGTTGCTGTGGCATTTTCCTGTTAAAGAATTGCCTCAAGTCATTCCAACAGATACTACAGACTCCAGACAGTGAAATGGGCTTCTGACGGCATGTCCTGTCTGGCTTATCTAATTCGATAGCTGGCTTGTGGCAGCCCCTTCTCAGTTTCTCTTGTGACTACTGCAGATTCTGAGGTGTGGGTAGACTAGACATGGAAGATCGTTCAGTCTGAGTGAGTGATAGATTGCTCAGTGCTGGCCAACCAGCCACTCAGTTGGTGAGTGCCACTGGAGTGACCCCTGTGTTCAAGTGCCAAACAGCAGTGGACAAGTTGCAACCACGGATGGCATTTCAGCTGCATTTCTGACTATTGCGCATGGCTCTCCTCTTGCCTCGCTCTTCCTGTCGCAGTTCTTTTTAAGGTGTGATAAAGAAAAAGTGGTCACCCTCCCCCCAGTGGAAAAGCTAAGTGCAGTGTGTAACACTGTGGACATTTCTCCCTCCTGCCAAAGGGTAGCAAAGAGCTGTGGTTTTTCTGAAAGTGAAAACCTGTTTCTTCTTTAGCGTCATCATGTTCATAACTATTGCCTGGCATTATTTCCTCAGTCAGGTATTTTACATGGATGAAAATGGGAGTGATTGCACTCGGGAGTTATCAGACCTCTAACCTGCACATCTCTCTTTGTTAGAAATTAAATGACTTTCATAACAGAAGATCCCTAGTATGTTTCTAGGGATTGGGAAGTGACTAAAAACGCCACAGAGCTGGTTGTAGGTAGACAGAGATAAGTTACAACCACTTGTCTTGAAGCAGTAGTTGAAGACTTTTAGCATTGTAGCAGTCAGTAATTTAAAGGTTTGCCCTAAAAACTGTTGTGAATGTGATTGCTGTCGAGTATGGAGCGCACATGGATTGCACACTGCTTAGCACACAATGTGTGCAGTGAATCCACATGCCGGAGCACTAGCTCATCTGTTTCTTCAGTCTGCAGGGACTCCCCAGAGTCACTGCCACCTGCATGGCGGGTGCCGGACTGACCGGTCGATGACCAGTGCTCCTTACCTGCTCTGAATCATTCTCAGCCCCATCTCAGAGTTCTTTCTAGTAACACTTGGCTCCAGCTCCCTTTTGATCTGGATTTCAAAGATTTCTTTTTTCATGTTGATTTCAATTAAATTTTTGTTTTGTCTTTTTGAGACAGGGTCTCCCTTTAGTCCCAGCTGCCCTGGAGCTCGCTATGTAGACCAAGCTGGCCTTGAACTCACAGAGATCCACCTGCCTCTGCCTCCTAAGTGCTGGGATTAAAGGCATGCGCCACCACGCCTGGCTCAATTAAAAATTTAAAAAATTTTTCGTGTGTATGAATGTTTTGCCTGTACCTGCATAAGTGCACCCATGTCGTGCAGTGCCCACAGAGGTCAGAGAGGGTGTTGGGTCACCTGGAATTGGAGTTATAGATGGTTGTTAGTTGCCATGTGGGTGCGAGGAACCAAACCTGGGTCCTCTGCAAGAACAGCTAGTGCTCTTCTTAACTGCTGAGCCATCTCCAGCTGCTTTCTAAGTCTCAGTTCCTTCATCATCTATAAAGTGGGACAATAATTCTACTCAAGTCCTGGGCAGGTAGAGAGAATTCGGAAGTAGCACACGGAACATGCAAAAATCAGTGTTTGGTGGTAGGAAGGCTGCTCTCCTGTTCTGTCCCTGAGTTGTCATCTATGGGAATAGGTACAGTGGCTCATAAAGCTTGGATGAACCCAAGCAGACACAAGTCTTTTGGAGCCATGTGAACCATAGACTCCTCTTGAAAATAGTGACAACTCATGAAAATATCTATAGATTTTAAAAGGCTCTAAAAAGATAGTAGATGAGTACTTAGAAATTCTTTTCCTCTTTTATTTTTTTAACTGACTTGTTTACAATATGTCCAAGATTATAGAAGATTCTTTCATATGCATTTCTCTAGTCCTGGAATATTATTCTTATTGCCACTCATACGTGAGCATTTAGATTTGTATCTAAGAAAAGGACAAAGGTTCTGAAGGTAACTTTTCTTCCTATCTCACCTATAATCTTAGCCCACACTGGAACTGAAGTATTGGTCCAACAGAAGTCTTTGAGATTTTGGGGTTGCTGATTCTGCATTGCTATATCGTCTTTGTTATCTTGGCCAGGACTTTTGCTTACAACTTAAGGAAACTCTTTGAATTTGATTAAGGAAAAGGGCAACCCTCGGCTTTATATAACTAAGTTACTGGTGGTACCCATCAGGGATTCAGGTACTTCCAATTTGTTGCTGTTCAAGTCTCAGTCTCCATAATTCTGAACTTTTACATCAGCGTCTACCTCTTGGCTCTTCTGTATTAGTCATCTGCTGCTAAGTAACAAATAACTCAAACCTACTGGCCTAAATACCTATCACCTCCATTTCTGTAGCTTAGGAGTCTAGACATGGCTTATATAGGTTGTCGGCCCCAGGCTGTCTCACAGGGCTTCAAGCAAAGGTGTTGTCATCCCTGACCTCTGCTGCTGGATTGACCTGGGATGGATTTGCTTCCATTCCATGTGGCCGTTGGAAGAAGTTGGCTCCTTGTAGGTTTCTGGGCTGAGCCTCCCTGTCAGTTGTCAGCTGGAAGTGACTCTTAGTGTTCTGTCCATAGGACAGCTCCCTGTATACCTGCTCTCGTCAAAGAAGGGTCTGCTACTCAAGCAGAAACTAGTCTTACCTAGCATAACTGTGGCAGTGACATGCTTTATTCTCTCGGTAGTAGCAAGTCCTGGGTCCCATTCCTGATCAGAATGATTTATCAAGCGCTGAACACAAGGAGTGCGGGGTCACCAGGGAGCATCTTAAAGTCTCTCCTACCTCACCTTCACTCTCAGAGGAGGTCTCTACATGGTAACAAAGCTGACTGTCTACTCTCATATCATCCTAAACCTAACAGTCCTAGAAAAATATATTGTTGGCATCCACTCTATCCCACTAAATGAAAAAGGACTATCTTGAAGGATACTAGCTCATTTCTATAGTTGTTGAGAATACTGACAACCAAGCTGTAGAACCAGTTAGACCCTTGTCACCACTGGCCACTGCTTCTTTGAGCTGATCACACCATTAGATTCCCAACACTGGATACAAAGTATTGCTACCAGACTAATAACTGTGGGTCACATCCATGTGCTCTGGTTACCGAGAATGGTCCCTCATGGGCCTTACGAGGTAAGATTGCTTTGATTGACAGTGCTCTGAGATGAGCCCACAGGGGGATTATGGCTTCCCTAGCCTCCCTTGTTTTACAGATGCCCAGCCTGGTAGGCTGCATTGCAGAAGCAGACTCAACTCTGAAAAGCTTTGTAACTAATGGTTCTACACCCCTGTTGAACATTAACAGACATACCAATAAGCTGTTGTGGAAGCAGATTGTGGTATTTACGGTAAGCTAAGGTCTCTGAGTCATATAATAGGTAGGGCATTTCAGTTTTCTAGTCAAAATTTGGATTCATACTAGATGTAACCACAAGCACAATTCACTTTTGCTGAAGTGATAGACTAAATTTATAATCTAGTTTTACTTCATAATTTTGTGTTGAATATATGGATTCAGAGAGTTCCATAAGTCCTTACTGTCATCATCTTTTCTCATGTGACTCTTTAGCATATGTGAGTATACTGACTTATCAGGTTTTTAGAAGTCCAAAGAACTTCTCTTTTGAAGTAAGTTCTTATTTCCTTCCATGCTTTTGCCAAGCTGTACGTACTCTCGTGTGACATTACAGTGCATTCAGTAAGACCAGCTTACCAAGAAGGGAGCAGACGTCATTGCTATGTGGTAGTTTATGAAGTGAGTCTAGCCTAATTTCAAAATATTTTTCTTACTGGCCTCACATGGAAGTTTATATCTAACCATTGGAATTATGATTTAGGGTTAAAATAACAATCCTCAACACGTTAGAATAACCTCTGGGATTAAAAACAACATCAGAAATTATAAACAAAACAATATCAAGGCCCTACCCCAGGGTGATTTCCATAATTTCTGGAAGTAAGGTCCAAGTAGCTCTGAAAACCTCTTTATGAGATTCCTGTCTGCAGCCAGGATTGAGACTCAGCAGATCAAGATATGGACCTGAGCTGGGCAGCCTGTAGGTGCACGTTACAGTGTGCACGACTAACGTGCAGAAGTCATCACCACAGCCACACTGTTGAAAGTCTGCGGCCTGTCATCCTGTCTTCTTTGTGTTGCGCTCCCGTGAATGGAAGTCAGCCAAGTTAGTGTCTTCCCGCAACCTTGGAGAAGCCAGCCGCTGAAGAACCAGGCATCACTAGTCACAGGACTGCTTCTGAAAATACTTCGGAGAGGCTGTGCTCACGAGACATGTCTGTTTGCTTCATCACAGTAACACATGCTAAGATCAGGCTGTAAACAATCCAACTCTGCTTTCATTTTATATTTACTTTCTGGAGATGATGTGCAAATACTCATTCACGCAGTCTCCAGAAGAATTTCTGTCTATAGTAAGAGCAGATGGCAGAGCATTTTCATGTGCCAAGATGCGTTTTAGTCTACCAGAGTACAGTATTGAAATGGTCATGGCCTCTTTCATACATACCAGTTCCCATGAGCATCTTAGTTGCGGGGCAAGTTTCCTTACATATCAATTCATATGCTGTAGATTTACTTGGAATCTTTGGAATTTGTGTATCGTGTAGTCACATGAGAAATGCTTTGAAAAGAAATATGTTTGAGGCCTCATGATTAAAGGTCATCGATTCAACAAACATTTGATAAGCATATTCAATGTGGTAAGCCAGTGGCTCTCTACTGGGATGGGTGGCGTGGTCCCCAGAAGGGTTTTTGGAAATTTACAGGGTTGTGTTTAGTTGTTGTAATGATTAGCAGGGCACTACAGGCATCTGGTATACCAGGGCCCAAAGTCCTAGCTGTGTCACAGCTTGTAAGACAGTCCCTGAAAGAGTGGCCCTGCATGTGCACACCACACCACATTGGTATGTTCTGCTGAGGGACTCGTGGAATTGAAAAACCTGTTTATGATTATTTGGGTCAAAAACCTAATTGTGCTTTTTGTATCAGTATAGAGATTTTTTTGGGCATAGATTTAATGTACAATAACTTTTCCAGGAAACTTGTACATTGAATTGTAAATGTAAATTGAGTAAAAATTGTACCTTGTTTTATTTGGAACCAAGAGTTACTTATGCTCATAAAATCATGTCACCATTGGAGCCAGTATGTGAGTCTCAGAAAGCCCAGCTATGACAGAGCCTGCATTTGCTAGTCCCATTTCCGTTTAGATTCTGCACATAGGCTCGAAGGAAGGCTTGGTTTGTATGTCTTCTGGTAGTGTTTTTGCTGTAACATTTATAATTCATATTTCTAATTATGTTACCTTTTTCATATTTTTATAGTGAGGACATTATATTGAGTTGTGAGGATGGGTTTATGCCTGCTTTTTAAAAAAGCATATGGGCTGCCAGCTTGGGGTGATTGGTGAAACTACAACAATATAGATTGGACACTCATTTGATCAACTTGATTGAACATGCAAGCCCCCCCCCCCCTGCTGGATGGTGGGTTTGGGCACAACTGCTCGGAAATTGATTTTACATGAAGGATGCTTGTACTCACAGACTATCACCTACTGTTTAAAAAAAAAAATGGGGCTGGAGAGATAGCCTAGCAGTTAAGAGTGCAGACCGCTCTTGCAGAAGACCCGGGTTCGATCCCCAGCACCCACATGGCGGCTGAGAACCGTCTGTAACTCCAATTCCAGGAGAACTCCAGTTCCAGGGGAATCCAACGCCCTCTCCAGGCCTCCGCAGCATTTGGCACGACATGGGTGCACAAACCTCCATGGCGGGGGGCAAGACAAATACAATCAACACACTAAATCAAATAAAAAAAATAGAAAAAAAAAAAAAAAAAAAAAAAAAAAAAAAAAAAAACTGTGAGAAAGATGCAGGACAGTTATGGCAGAATGCATGATCTGGGATGGAGTGGGGTGGGGTGGGGGTAAGGGAAAGGGAAATATGCCTGAACTGAAATGGAAAATGATGTATGAAATACACAAAACATCAATAAAAAAAAAAAAAAGAAACCAAGCTGAAAAAAAATAAAAAAATAAAAAAGCATATGGGTAAGAAGTGTTACAAATTTCATTTCAAGAAAGTAGTGGAACATTCCTAGATATTTAGCTTATAAGGGGGCATTGAGTATAACAGGGTTGACTGCCACCGAACTGAGCTTCAGAGTGATGACAGACAGGTTGACAGCCTAGGAAACTCCAGAGTCCCAGAGGAATGCAGAGGATACTGCAGGACCTGAAATAACAGTCCTGAGGGGAAGCACAGGCCCACTATGACCAGGAGGCCTTTTCTTGGGATTAGCTGGGTAGGATGGAAGGCACAGAGAATAAATAGCCCCTGCTAAGTCCTGATGTGCAGAAGTGGCTTTCAAAATGGCTTGAGGTTAGGCCAGAGAAGGACTCGGGGCTGGTGGTAAAGAGAAGGCTAGAAGCACACGAAACATCTAACAAGCCTTGCTTGTATTCTATTCTAGCAACTCCAGGAAGCTACCAAAGTGTTGGGGTTTAGGATTGGTTTACATGAGAGGCAGACGTGTTTGTCATAGGTGCTCCTGGGACAGCATGAACTGATGCAGTGTGAGAGCTGAGGAAAGTTGTGCCTGTTCTGGGAGTGTCAGAGCAGTGGTCTCAGCTGTCTCCCTGCCCCTGACCTCTCAGCTACTTTGCTGCTTTGTCACAGAGGCAAGGATATGTCTGTGTGTGGGCAGGTGGAAGGTATTTGGCAAAGGGAGATAGTCCAGATTAAATTCTAAACAGAGAAAGCTGATTTCATTGATATTTGTTGTGGGGTGTCACCTGAAGAGGGACGGGGGAGAAGAGGCTCAAACCAGCAGGCCTCCTCGGTGGGATAATGAGTGTCAACGGTCTGCAAGAGAACACACCAGACTGGGAGCTCGAAGCAAGGACTCACTTTATTGCATCAGGCAGCCGCTTATGTATGCTTGGCGGGAGGGGTGGAGAAAAGAAGGCGGGAGAGGAGATACTAGAGTGGGGGGGATAGCTTTGGGCCAATAATAACTCGCCACATTGGTTGTAGGCGTTTTCAGGTCGGGCTATGCGGAGTCACTCCTATGCGGAAGTGACCGGCCAGAGACAGGTTGCTAAACTCTAGTCAAACTCAGGGGGTTACAGTAGGCCGCATTCTCTTAGGGCCCACAGGTAGAGAGGGCCCACAGGGCCCAACATTTGTGAATAGGAGGTCCAGAGAAAAACTAGAAGTCATTAGATGGCTTTGCAGAAGGTTCTCACTGCTCCAGGAAGCTAGCCCACGGGTTTGATGAAAAAGTGTGTTGTGTTTCTTTGTCCTTTTTTATAGCAGGAAATGTTATTCTTGGGACTGAGTTAAGTGCTGCTCAGCATAAAAGACAATGTGGAACAAAGTCCGCAGACTGTGACTAATTGAGAAGACCAAGTGTCTCAGCAGCAGAGCACTCACAAAGGCTCCCTTTCCTCCTAGGACTTCCTTTGCTGGGCATCTGGCTGGGATTCTCGTTGGACTAATGTACACTCAGGGGCCTCTGAAGAAACTCATGGAAGCATGTTCAGGTATAGAACAAACTCCCTGGACATGACAGCAGTTGGCAGTGTCTTCATTTTAATGCGAACGGAAGCAGTCTCAGTTTTCCTTTTGGTTCATATTTGGTTCATATTCATCAAAAAAAATGTGAGTATATTGGAAATTTCCCAATATACTCACATTTTTTTCTGAATACATTTTATTTATTTTTATTTATGTGTATGAGTGTATTACCTGCATGTATCTGAGTGCAGCCATGTCATGCAATGCCTGCAGAGGTTAGAAGAGGGCACCAGATTCCCCTGGAACTGAAGTTATGGATAGTTGTTAGCAGCCATGTGGGCACTGAGAATGGAACCTTGGTCCTCTACAAGTGTAGCCAGTGCTGTTAACTGCTGAGCCATTTTTCTAGCCCCCTCACATTTCTTTTTAAACTGAGAGATAACAAGACAGTGGTATAGTTCTTCACATTGTTCCATAAAGGGTATGAAACCCAAATTTCAAATCCAAGGTTTTCTTAAGAAACAAATGCTGGTCTATATTTATACCTTCACCCCAATGCTATTCCCAGAAAATTACAGTTTTCCTCAGAAAAGTGATCTCACAGTAATGCATGTTTCTGTAATAGCACTTGAATTAAAATATGCTTATGATGAGGCTAGAAAAGAAAGCCAAGCCTGGACTGAGCCAGTGTTTGGAAGAGTTCAGAACCACCAGATCGTTCCCGTGAAGCCAGACCAAGCTCGTCATCACTTAAAGCTTGGCTTTTATGTTTTCCTTTGCCTTTTTTCTTTTTTTCCCCTTTAAATTGATGTTTTATTATAAATGCATTTAGACCCTTTAATATAAAATACTATACTGATTTTCACTTGCAAGGAAACTGTTTTGTAGGCACTTGTTTTATAGACCATGTACATTCTAATATTTCATCTTTTATTCATAGGAAATCTTTTGAGACTATTTTACCTTTGCTTGAACCATAAATAATTTGTTTTCACAGTTTGTGCCGATGACTAGTATTCCTGAGAACCATATAATATTCATGATATTAGAAAGTTTCCTCGAAACTACCCTGTCACCTTTATTGGCAGGTCGTGTTCACTTTGGGATGATTCTCAGGCTGTGCTGCATCTCAGCAGAGTCCTATTTTCCTGTGTTCGCCTCTTACTGTATTTCCTGTTGTGCTTGGAGGAGGGCAGGAGCTTTATTTATTGAAAATGTCCAGTTCTATTATATTTTCACACAACAGTGCAACTCTAGTAATGAATACTGATAAAGCTGAAGAATGCATTGTTGTTTCATTTTCCTGTGTTTTAGGATTTGGTGGTTATTAAAGCTTTTGGCAGATATGTTACAAAATTTAAGCATGTGGTCCCTTTAACTTTTTTTTTTTTTTTGGTCTTTTTTAGTTGTAACATTTAAATAAATGCCTTTTTGATCTCTCTAAGGTCCTGCCTGTTTTTCTGGGCAGGTATTTTTACCTCAGTTTGTTTTTTTTTTAAATAACACAAGAGAAAAATTAAATATGAAAAGTAGCCTGAAAACTCAGCTTGGTTTCTAGGGAAGGCAGAGAAGGAGACACCACCGGACCCTGTGGAAATGGGAGTGTGTGGAACCTGCAATCCGGTGCTCCTGAAAGAAAGCGGTCATCCCTCTCTCCAGTTACCTGTGCCAAAATCACTGCCCTAAAGTCTTTTATAGTCATAAGAAAGGAAGCTCTCTAGGAAAGGTAGTGAGCTAGGCTCTCCTAACACCCTTGTTGAGAAAAGGCATCTCTGCTTTTTTTTTTTTAATTGATGTTTTGTGTATTTCATACATCATTCTTCAATTCAATTCAGGCATATTCCCCTTTCCCTTCCTCCTACCCTCCCACCCCACCCCAGATCATGCATTGTGGGAAGCTTTCTTTTTATACTGAACAGGACCACTTGGCCCTGCTAAGGGAAGGGGAACACAGTGCCCACTTTGCAGACACTGTGGGGAGCTGACCCCTTCGCACAGAGACCAGCTGGCTACTGCCCATAGCCTGGCCTGGGTGGTACTTCCAACTCAGGCCCTTAGCCTGGACCCACGAGACACTTGATCCACTCTTGGCCATGACTTCCCACCTGCCCAGAGCCTGCTGAACCCTGGACAGGAATTTCAGGTTGATGGCTGATGGCCTATCTTCAGCCTATGTCCACTCACAACACCAGCTACCCAGATTGATGGTCCGCAAGGGGAACCTTTTTCCAACCCCTGGCCACCCAAACAAAATGCAGGCCTACTTTGGCCTGTATGCGTGCAAATAATTAATAAAAATAACGGCTGAGAATTCTGCGATGATGTTACTATGAAATTCAAATTTATTCCTTGCTACAGCCTGCTTTTATAAACTAAATGATGTCAGTGCCCAGGGCCAATCATAAGTCCCCCAACTCTGTGCCACTGCACACCTTTGCCCCCACCCAGCATCACACACCTAGGTCACATTGTTTGCTCCTCCTTGGGGTGGGGTCAGACCCACAGCCATGAGGTGCCCTGAGGCATGCTAGCTAAAAGCTAGCCTGCAGTTTAAACTGGATCTTCCCATAATGCATTCTGCCACAACTGTCCTGCATCTTTCTCTCGGTCTTTTTTTTTTATGCTTAAGAATTCACATTTTCCTCCATTAATTTTATATTACTCTAAAATATGGATACATATTCTCCACTCATATACAGCAATTATAGAGTCTGAAAATAAGTGGTGGGTGGATTCTAGAGCCTGTTGAAAGATTAACATTATAACAACATAGTTGCTTTCAGATAAACAGAAATATAACAATAATGTCATTCATCTTGCCCTTCATCTGGGGGATTTGGTGTTAGCATACAAGTGAGGGAAACCATTCTCCATTTGTCTTTCTGGGACTGAGTTACATCACTCAGTATAATGGCTTCGAGCTCCACCCATTTACCTGCAAAGTTCATAATGCCATCTTTACCGCTGAATAGTACTCCGTTGTCTAGATGTACCACATTTTTGTCATCCACTCATCTGTTGAGGGGCTCTTCGCTATTATGAAGAGAGCTGTAATAAACATGGATGTGCATGTATCTTTGTGGTAGGATGAGTCTTTGGGGTCTATATCCAGGAGTGGTATGACTGGGTCAGGTGGTAGGCTCGTTCCCAGCCTTTTAAGGGTTCTCCACACTGCTTTCCATAATGGTTGTACAAGTTTACATTCCCACCAGCAGTGGATGAGTGTTCCCCTTTCCCCACAACCTCTCCAGCATCTGTTGTCATTTGTTTTCTTGATCTTAGCTAGCTGTATTGGAGTACATCTCTGCTTTTTTAAAAGATTGTATTTTATTTTTTATTGAATTTTTGTGTATTTCATACATAACATCTCAATCAGTCTTAATCACCTTTACACCCTCTTCTCCATTGGCATCTTATGGTTGAGTGGAGAAGAACTGCTTTAAAAGTCATTTAAAGTGACCCTGAGCTTTGTCATAAATAACTTTTTTTTTTTTTTTTTGAGATAGGGTTTCATTATGTAGCCCCAGCTGGCCTGGACCTTTTTCTATAGACCAGGCTGGCCTCAAAATCACAGAGATATGCCTGCCTCTGCCTTTCCTAGGATTACATGCTCAAAGTACTTCCTAATTGTTAAGATCAGTAGTTCCAACCTTATGACTACCATTAAAATGTTTGTTTCCTTCACATTTAGGCATTTTTTCCTCCAATATTGGCTGCTCAGGCCAGCACTACTACTTTAATGGTGCAGGTAAGTAGTTCATTTTTTAAATAAATTTTAATTCGTTTTTAAATTTTCAGTGTTCACCAATACAGAGAGAACAGCTTTAAGATAATACTGGTTTTGATATGGTTACATAATTGTAACTTGACTTTTCCATGAAGCTTAGTGGGGCGAGGGTAACCCAGAATCATATGTGGATAGTTGGTAGGGAAAGCCAAAGGAGATGGATAGTAACCTGTGTAAAACAGTTCTTTGGCGTGAGGTCTCTCCTATGCAGTCAGATCCTACACTCAGGTCCCTCAGTTCTCAGACCTAGATGATTGTTGGCACAGTGTCAGAATTTGGCTTCCAGTATACAATTCTCCGCAGTCTATCCCATCTACCTATTCAGGGAGGCTTTAGCTTACCCTAATAGGCTAAAGTTGGCTTTACAAACATGTAATTTAAAGAAAAGAATATATTTTTCTAGATTTTTCTATAAATAGATAGCAGATTTCCTATCAAGGCCTAAGACTTGTTTTTAGCTACAGCATTTACCTTCTAGCCTGAGATAGTATATTCTTTAAAGAAAAGGGGTTTATTTAGACAACAGTTTTGAGTTCAATGGCATCAGCACAGTTCTGGTGATGTCCTTCTTTTCAGCAGAGTCCTAAGGCCACACATGGCATCACATTGACCAGAGACAGTAGCACATGTGTATGTGGTGCCTGGCCTTCTGGTGAAGCCACCAGGACTGTATCATGAGAACTCTACCCTAATCACCTTATCTAAGGTAACTGACTTCCAGAGGCCCTTCCTCAAAGCACCATTGACAGATTAAGCTTTCAGCTTCTTAATCCCATTAATTTATACCTCTGAGAATTCAATGCCTGCCTTGGGGGACAAAGTAGATTATACCACAGTTTCTTAGACTGTACCAGCACACAGACATTGGTACTATAGGACTGAGTGTCATTATGCAATGGAATAAATGTTTCTTCTTCCAAATTCTGATGTTCAAGTACATTATAACCCTATTGTGATAGTACTTAGGAGTAGGGCCTTTGGTAAGAATTCAGAAACCCATGAGGTAGGGGTCCATATCAAAAGGATCCCAGAGAGCTCACTAGTTAGTCTCCCTTTCACTGTCTGAGGATACAGTTAGTAGTTGGTGGTCTACAGCCTGGAAGAGAACCCTCCCTACAACTATGTTGGCATCTAGGGTGGGGCTTCTGTCTGCCACAACCATGAGAAGAGATGTTTGTTTAAACTATGCATTTGTTGGTTGTTATTGATAGTCCAAATGGACTTTTATATTTTCACAATATTTGCTTTATAGTCACATGGCTATAGAGTAAATTTAAGGTTGGCAACATTTTCTGTAAGGGTCAGGTAGGTAATGTTTCAGCGACACTAAGGGCTTTGTTGGCCATATGGGTCTGTTGTAACCAGAAGCAGAAACAGGATCCCTGGGGCTCGCTGGACAGCTCCAAGAGCCTACTTACAAGCCCCAGGCATTGAGACCCTCTCTCATGAAACAAGGTGGACAGCTCCTGAGGAGGGAGGGAGGGAGGGAGAAGAGAAAGTGAGAAAGCATCAGCTGTGTTCTGCTTCTGTCATGTTGTACACAGACACAGCTTATCATGGGCTACCTAGTCCTGACATCTTGCCTGAGAGCTGGGAAATTAAGGCTTAAGAAGGTTAATCAATTCGGCCAAATTCACACAGGTAGCTAGTTGCAAAGCTAGGACAGAGATACAAGTCCCTGATCCACGACTCCTGCTTTTCCTCCCCTACCCTACAGGAATGGGAGATTCTCACTCTGACAACTGACCTTATAAAGTAAGGCAGCTCTGCTTGCTGTTTTTTCTCTCCCTTTTTACTTTTCTTTTTTTTCTTTATTTATTTTATGTGTATGAATGTACTGTATGCATGTAGGTTTGTGCACCCCTGTCATGCATTGCCTCGGAGGTCAGAAGAGGGCGTCGGATTCCCCTGGAACTGGAGTTAAAGACAGTTCTCAGACGCCATGTGGGTGCTGGGGATCGAACCCGGGTCCTCTGCAAGAGCAGTTGGCACTCTTAACCACTAGGCCATCTCTCCAGCCCTTTTCATTTTTATATGAGATAGATAGATAGATAGATAGATAGATAGATAGATAGATAGATAGATAGATAGATATGCTCCTTTGCTGCTTCATCTGTAAGAGGCAGAGGCACAGCAAACACACATACCAGAGAATTCAAGGGAGCAATCCAAGCCCCTTTACCTTCCTTTTTGATTCCCTGCAAGATTATCATATTTATATTCCTTCCTCTGACTCGATTATATTTCTTCAAAGACAGAGCTACAAGAAGGCCAGGTGGCTGAGCTAATGGTCATCCAGGGATCTTTTATGAGAGCATATGTATCTCTTATAAGTAATGATTTATTCTTAATATGGCTGCCTTTAGCTGGGAAGTCTTTATAGGTCAAAGAGCCTCATGAATGTTTAAAAAGCTGTTACCAATTTTTCTAATCTTCGTGGTGTTTCTTGATCTCCTTTGCCATGAAATCCTGGAATGTGTATGAGGAGCAGATGGAGCAGCTAAGAGAGTAATGATAACCAGTTGCTTTTACTACAGAGCTAAGGCATGAAAAGAGGATTGAACAAGTGTTCATCACTGGTGTAATTTCAGCTTACTGACCCTGAGTGTTCAGTTGTTAGTTTGTGTCTTCCCTGGCCCCCAGTCTTTATCGTGAAGATCTAAAACAGCCAACTGATTGGGCCACAGCAGAACTGTAGAAAACTTTTGTGCCTTGGGGGCTTGTTCTCATCATAATAGATATTGATGGGAATCCTTTTGATGATCTGTGATTGATGATACAGAACCTTTAGCCATGCCAGTCCTTTTTTTTTTTTTTTTTTTTTAATCTTTTTGAGAGAGCGTCTCCCTATAGCCCCAGCTGGCCTGGAACTCACTCCATAGACCAGGCTGGCCTGGAACTCACAGAGATGGACCTGCCTCTTGCCTCCCAAGTGCTAGGATTAAAGGCATGCGCCACCACACCCAGCTTCATGCTAGTCTTTTTTGACTTAAGGCATCAAAGCGTACCTCATCCTCTCTCCATGGGCCTTATTCTTTCTCTCACGTTTTGCCAACAAGTTTCAAATTACGTCTCATAGCTCTCAGATGTTCAAAGTCACTGACTTTACCTCATTAAAGCATCACTGGGTTGCTAGCAAACAAAAATAACTCGTAGAGAAGTGTTTTATGGACCAAGAAAATGTTACCTGAAACCTCCGTAATTAACATGCCTCCAGTTAGGAATCTGCAGGTACATGTACTGTCTGTAGACACCACTCATGAGAAGCTTTGGGGTATTTGGATTTCCAATTAGCTGTAGGGGTGAGGAGTGGGGGTAGAATTGCTGTGTAGACCTTCCGCAGCACAGTGATTTTTCCACAGGGACTTGAAGGTGATAATGAGCCGTGGGGGAAATAACACTATATGCTTTCCATGTTGCTATAAAATAATTGGCATTCTTAGGGGATCGAGCAGTTTCTCTATTTAGAGACTATTGAAGCATTCTGCTGTATTCAGTGACTTGCTCATAAATATTCTATTAATGTCTTAAAGTGGTTCTTTTAATCCTGTGAAGTGAATATAGATATGGTTTGACCATTTGTCCTCCTCTGAAGTGCCTGGTTTTGGTGAAGAGTATAAGAAGCAAAATTTGTAATTTTCTCACAGTTTTCTTTACTTGAAGGGTAAGAAACATACTAGGGGTTGTTCACAACACATGGGTGGAACCTGAATTTTCTGATGGTTCTGTTGGGTGGAGAGCAGTTTGAAGACAGTTTCCTTCATTAAAATTGTGTTCAGATCCTAGTTGATCATGAACCACTGTGAGGATCTGGAGCTTTTCCTTTTCTGTTCCTGTCTGGGTTATCAGTACTGTTATTGTTCTAACACAGAGAACACGTAGGAAGGAACGTGGATGCTGGGCTATTAGAAGTGTTCTGTGAATCCTCACTAGTGTTTACTTCATTATGAGCAAAGCTTTTCAGAATTACACCCCTTCCAAAATCCTAAACATTCTTAAGATATTTTTAAATATTGATTTTTGTTTGTTCCAGGAAGTTCAACAAAATAGAGCCAAGTCAGTTGAATATTATAATAATCAGTAAGAAGGAAAAGTATCTACATAGACATTTCTCTAAAGAAGACTATAAATGGCCAGTTAACACATAAAAAGTTTCTCAACATCATTAATCATTAAAACCACAGTGACAGGTGTGAGAATGGTGGTACGTTCCTGCACTTGGGAGATGGAAGCAGATGCTTCACAAGTTCAGGACTAGCCTGGGCTATAATAGTGAGTTTAAGATCAGCTTAGGCCAGAGGGTGAAACCCTATCTCAAAACGAAAAACAAAACTGAGATACCATACCATATAGGATGGCTATAGTTCTATTTAAAAAGACAGTTAACAAGTGTTGGTGATGATATAGAGGGCCAGGACCCTCTTAAGCTTCATATAGGGCTGTAAAATTATGCAGCTGCTCTGGAAGACATTCTGAAGTTCCTAAAATAGCTAAACAAAATTACAATCAGACCATCATAAATATATATTTAAGAGAAACAGAAACCTATGTCTACATGAAAATTGGGGGACAGGTGTTTATGGTGCTATTGTTCAAAACATCCAAAAGGTAGATATAGGCGGTGGTGATAGTTGTGCAGATAAATTGCTTGCTACACTAGCCTGACACCCTGAGTTTCTATTCCCAGCATCCATATAAAAGCCAAATGTGATGACATGTGCCTGTGACCCTGATATTGGGGGATCACCGGCTATCCAGTCTAGCCAAATTGGAGAGCTCTAGGTTCAATGGGATGCCCTGCCTTCCCCCCAAATAAGCAGAGAGTGATAGACAGTGATTGAGGAAGACAACCAATACCAGCCTCTGATCTACACATATGCCCATAGTACCTGCACAGGGAGTGCAACACACACAGACATCATACATGTGCACACACCACACCCAAGGAAAAGGTAGAAGTCATTAAAATGCCCATCAACTGATGTGTACATAGACAAACTGTAGCTTAGTTATACAAAGAGGTGTTATTAGACCATGAAAAGGAATGAAATATTGTGCTGTGACATCAGTCATTAGCCTTGAATGCATGGGAAGTAGAATGAGCCAGATACAATATACCACACATTATCTGCCTCTATTTGTGCAGAAAAGACATATCTATAGAGATAGAAGGTGATTGCCCAGAGCTCAGGTGGGGAAGGGGTTACTTAAAGGGTACACTTTTCTTTTGGAGGAATTATAAAAATACTTAATTTGTAGTGATGATAGTCCACCTCATGAATACACTAAAACATTGAACTGCATACTTTAAATTAGTGAATTTTATACTAATAGTTTGTCATTATTTTAGTCTGTTTTCTGTTCCTATAACAAAACTGAAACTGGGTAACTCACAAAGAGTAGTTCATTTAGTACATGGTTCTGGAGACTTGTGAGTCTGACTGTGGTGCTAGAATCTGTTGGGCCTTCTGTCTGCATCATACTGTGTCCTCTTCTCAGACAGCCGCCAGGGGCATTATGGGGCCATCTCCCAGTGACCTAAGCTTATTCTCGTTAGGCTGTCCTATACCACCAAGGATCACCAGAATTTAACATAAATATTTTCTACACAAAAGAAATTATTAGGTTATCAGCTGAAAGTGACACATTGTGTTGTGATTTTATTTAGTGAAAATAAGGGCTTCTAGATCACTGAAAATTGTTATGGGTCATAAAATTTCCCCTTTAATTTTGGAGATAGAGGGTAAGGAGAGGGGAAAACAGCACCACCAACCAAATGTCTGAACACTTGGAGCTGTGGGGGGCACTCTCATTCAACCACCTCACAGAGTAAAGTATTTTAATAATAGTAAGCATAGCTGGGAGTAGTGGTGCACACCTTTAATCCCAGCACTTGGGAGGCAGAGGCAAGCAGATCTCCCTGAGTTCAAGGCCAGTCTGGTCTGCATACTGGGTTCCAGGCCAGCTGGGGCTACATGGAGACTCTGTCTCAAAAAGACCAAATAATAATAACAATAGTAATAATAACAACAACAATAGTAATAGTATAAAAATAAATTTCAGAATAGTTTGAGGACCCATGATCTAATTTCTGAATGTGAAAGTTCACTTAGTCTAGCTCCGCTGCACAATATTCCTCTCCCACCTGAGTTGTTCCGAAAGCCATTGCTCAGTCATACATTGTCCTAGTTTGTCTTCCCTTGCTGTGACAAAACACTGTGACCGACACCAATTTGGGGAGGAAAGGGTTTATTTAGCTTACATCTCCTGGGTCACAGTTCATCACTCAGGGAGCCCAAGGCAGGAACCTGGAGGCAGGAGCTGAAGCACAGGCCATGGAGGAATGCTGTTCACCAGCTTGCTCCCCTGGCTCATGCCCAGCCTGCCTTCTTATACTGTACACAACAGCCTGCCCAGGGTGGCACTACTCATTGTGGGCTGGGCCCTCCCACATTGCCTGATAATCAAGACAATACTCCACAGATGTGGCCCCAAGCCAATCCAATGGAGCCAATTCCCCAATTGAGGCTCCCTCAACCCAGGTGTGTCAAGTTGACACTAAAGCTATCCAGCACAATTGACCCCTTGTCAACTTGACACACAAAACACATCACTATTAAACCACCATCTTTCCAGTTCTTATCCCCAAAGTATGATGTTAACATTAATCACAACCTAAGACAGTACAACCTTAAAAGCCCCACAGTCCTTAAAATTTCCAAATACTTAAAAGTTCACAGTCTGTTAAAAGTCTCTTAACTGTGGGCTTCTGTAAAATCCAAAACAAGTACTGTCTTATTTCAAAGGGAAGAATCAGGCACACTCAAACAAAACCTAAGTCCAGCAAGTAGCTCAAGGCTGGACACCTGGGACTCATGATCTTCTGGGCTCCAAAGGGTTTCGGCAGCTCCCCCTCTCCATCTCTGCCATCCGTGGCACACACAGCTCATCTTGCAGGCCCAGGCCAGCTCCATTCCACACTGCCCGCTGTTCTTGGTGGTCATCCCAAGGTCCCAGCATCTCCAAAAAGCTGGGGTCGCCACTGAAATTGAGGCAGCACCTTCACCAATGGTCTCTTCTGACCTCTCCTGGTGCAAAGCCTCAGCTTCTCTCCATGACCCCTGCAATCCTGGGGTCTTCACTGCAACCGAGGTGCACTTCCACTAATGGTCCTTCCTGACCTCTCACAGTGCCAAGCCTCGGCTGCTCTCTGTGACCCCCTCAAATTTCAACACCGGAACCATATAGGAGACTCTTACATGTTACCAAGTCCTGCTTCTGGCTTGAGATGCAGGCTCAGGCCCCTTCTGGATCACAGCTTCTGTGTGCTGACCCTGAAGAAATTCTTCCCAGAAGATTTCACCACAGTGATGCTGGTCTCTTGTTACTTACAGCTGATTTTTCAGCCCCAGCTAACCAGCATCAATTGTCCCAGTACAACAAAGATTTCACTTCAGGTTCTGGTCTCTTGTTATTTACAGCTGATTCTTCAGCCCCAGCTCACCAGAACCCACAGATTACACAGTCCTAATGATTCCGCTCCCCTTTGAAACTAGAAACTTCACAAGCTAGGCCTCCATCTTCTACAACTCCTTCAGCAAAACTGCTCCAAGTTCCACAGCAACGATCTTTAGGCATTCAATGATCTTCCCAGCCCAAGTTCCAAACGCCTCCACAATCCTTCCCCAAAACACCAAGGTCAGGTCTGTCACAGCAATACCCCACTCTTCTGGTACCAATTTCTGTCCTAGTTTGTCTTCCCTTGCTGTGACAAAACACTCTGACCGACACCAACTTGGGGAGGAAAGGGTTTATTTAGCTTACATCTCCTGGGTCACAGTTCATCACTCAGGGAGCCCAAGGCAGGAACCTGGAGGCAGGAGTCTGGAGGCAGGAGCTGAAGCACAGGCCATGGAGGAGTGCTGTTCACTGGCTTGCTCCCCTGGCCCATGCCCAGCCTGCCTTATACTGTACACAACAACCTGCCCAGGGTGGCACTACTCCTTGTGGGCTGGTCCCTCCCACATTGCCTGATAATCAAGACAATACTCCACAGACATGGCCGCCACAGGCCAATCCAATGGAGCCAATTCCCCAATTGAGGCTCCCTCAACCCAGGTGTGTCAAGTTGACACTAAAGCTATCCAGCACATACATGAAGGTGGAGGATACATAATTCATAGTAAAGCTTACAAATTTTCATTAACAACCAAAGCACATTAATTAAGCTCTTGAAACATTCATTTCAAAGGATATGATAATGACATGAAAAAGGGGAGAAAATTGAACAAAGATGAACTTCTTTCTCATTTCACCAGAATGAGATCACTATCTATGGAGAAAAAGTTGTCCTCTAAACCAATTCTAGAACAGTTGGCAGTTACAGCACATATAAGGACTAGTCTCAAATTAACTTAATAATTTGCTAGAATTATCTTGCAAAGGTGAACTTTGCTTTGCTACTATGCTTTATTAATTGATATCTGAAGTCTGTTGCTTAAAGCATTATTTCATCAACATGTTATCTCTTGTTTTGTCAAGTAAACAATTGCTTTGAAAGTGCTATTAATAGCAAGTACAATGTCTGACAGAATTATAATCATAGAGAAATTGTTTATACATCTCAATCTTATTACTCTCTGAAATTTGATACTCAGCGTGGAAACTGTGGTACATGTGTTAAACATCTGTTGTCTCAGCCGGGCGTGGTGGTGCGCGCCTTTAATCCCAGCATTCGGGAGGTAGAGGTGGGTGGATCTCTGTGAGTTCAAGGCCAGTCTGGTCTACAGAGCAAGCTCCAGGACAGCTGGTACTAAAAGGGAGACCCTGCCTCAAAAAAAAAAAAAAAATCCGTTGTCTCCCATTGGTGGAGCCACAAGACAGTAAACTTTCTCAACTATTTCCCACCATTCTCTACAGTGAAGTCAGGACTGCACAGAAAATACTCCAGGAATTGAACAGTTCTAAACTGATAGATGTACTCTGTATATAAATAACCCATTCTGGTCCCTTCTCCAGGACTTCTAATTGCCTTCTAAAATGTCCCTTTTCCTTGTTAGCATATAATGTCACTTGAGTCTGGCTCCATGTTGGGATATAATTGTGATGAGACAATTATTGCCTGCCCTTATGGAGGTATTGTCTATGTGTCATTGTTTCCTGTTTTGAAGATTATTATTACACTCAAAATAATGGCATGGGTTATTTTTTGTCTTTGCTTATACAAAGCAGGAAGTCTAAAACAGAAGCCATGTCTGTTACTGTGCCCTGTAACCTTTTTGTTGTGCCTACAGGCCCCTCTGGATATCAGAATCCTTACCCAGGTGGCAGGCCAGGGGTCTATGAAGAAGCTCACAGGAACTATGATGTCTACACAGCAGGACTGAGTGAGGAGGAACAGCTGGAAAGAGCAGTTAGAGCCAGCCTCTGGGATCGAGGTAGGAGTCTTACACCCTTCAGTTATTTAAAACAGGCCTCTTGGTGAGGTGGTCTGAAAAAGGAATATTTGTAGCAAATTAAATTTTAAGTAGTCTATAAAAAGGTATATAGGTGAAAACCATGTGCGGATTGTGATTGCAGAGAATGGAACGTGATGGTGTATTCCCAGAGCCTGAGCTAAGGTGCCAGACTGGATGTATTGTTAAGCAGTTTTTTTTATAGCCTGTTGTACTCTGTGCTTTGATATTAAAGTCAAGAAACTTAAAAAATTTAGGTCCATGAATAAAGGTTAACTTTGGAACTCCTGTAAAGCCAGCACTATGTCACTATACACTGAAGTGTTGACTGTAAATTGCCCCCAGATCTACCTCAGAATCAAATGGACTCAGGTTTGCATTCTACTGAATCAGTTTCTCCAGGGGCAGAGCCTAGGGGTTTGTATTTTTCATAGGCTTTCCAGAAGAATTCTTTTGTAAACTGATACCTGAGTCTCTATTCTGGGTCTGGCTTTTGAAGCTGGGCAGGGTGAGTTCATTGTTGTCCTAGCAGTTCCTAAGAAGGAGCCATCTATTCAATGAGCATTTATATGGGTCATTTTCTACTCCGTGTCTAAAACGGTACAGGTACAGAGTGAGTGTAGAGAGGCAGTGGTTGGGACCTGCCCTGGAATGCCTCACGAGGTCTAGTAGAGCATTCTGTGTCCTACATTGTCTAAGTGACTGTCACATCGAATGCTGGAAAGAGGCACAGGTGTGCTAGAAGCAAAGAGGAGGTGGCATCAGAGCTTCAGTCACTTGTAGAATTTGTACAAATGGAGAAAACATTCTAGAGAAAAGTTTTGGGGTTGTTGTAAACAGAGAACGAAGGGGGTGTGCTCAGCTGGCCCTCACTTTTGAACAGAGCACCGAACAGGGACGAACAGTGGGAAGCTAGTCTAAGGAAGAAGTCCTGGAGTTAAACCAGGGGAACAGTGTATCCATCATATGGTGCTGTGATGGCTGTTGTTAGTCACATGACTGGATTTTAAATCATCACAGTAACACACCTGTGTGTAGCTATAAGGGTGTTTCCAGAAAGGTTGACTAGAGCAGGGAAGACCCACCTCAAATGTGGGTACCATCTATAAAGTAGATCCTGGACTGAGAAAAGTAAGAGCAAATTGGGCATCTAGAATCCATTTCTGTTTCCTCCCATGTGATCAACCACTCCACCCGCCCAGGCCTGCCACAGTACCTTCCCTGCTGGGTGAACTGCATCCTGTCCAAGCATAAGCTGAAATAAACCCGTCCCCTCTGGAGGTGCTTCTTGTCTGCTGTTTGGTCACAGTGGTGAGAAGTAATTGGCATCTGAACCAGTGCTGAGAGAGATGCGCATGGATGTGTGTTGTGAGCTGTGTACTGTGAATCTGGCAGCAGCCATTCTGCACACAGGACTCAGTACTTTCTTTTTGCGAGGGCAACATTGGATTATTAGCTTCTGTTAAAAAAAATGCGTCATGGGGGGCTGGAGAGATGGCTCAGCAGTTGAGGGCACTGGCTGCTCTTGCAGAGGCCACGGTTCAATTTCTAGCACCCACATGGCAACTAAAAACTTATCAGTTCTAGGGGATCCAACACCCTCTTCTGATCTTGAGGGGCATTGCACAACATGAGTGTACTGATAAACGTGCAAGCATAACACTCATATACAATAATAAAAATAATAAAAAACAATTTGGTATTTTTGAGACAGGGCCTCCCTTTTAGTCCCAGCTGGCCTGGAGCTCACTCTGTACACCAGGCTGGCCTTGAACTCACAGAGATGGGGAGGAAAGGCTGAAAAATAACAAAAGGGTAATGAAAAGTCAAAGGGAAAAGTCAGGCAGATTGGGTCTGAATGTGACCATGGGATCTCCATGTTAAATTCATTGAGAGAAAGGAATCCCAGACAAGCAAGCATACTTTATTGCTGAAGGTTTGATAGGCACTCCCTTCATGGTTCTATAGGCAGTTATGGAAGTGCAGGTGCTGTTTCAGCTTCCATCAGTGACAGAGTGCTTAAGGAAGCAAGTTAAGGGGAGAATGCTTTCTGTTTTTACTCAGTTTAATGTTTCAGTTCAGAGTTGGCTGGATCATTGTTTGGGACCTGAGGCGATAGAGAATGTCATGGTGGGCACTTGGAACAGAAGCTGCTTATTTCATGGCTGGCAAGAAGCAGAATCACAGACAGCAAGGGCCCAGAGCAAGAAAGACCCTTCACAAACATGTTCTGGTGCCCTGTTCAATGCAGGCCGAGGCCCTGATAGCCAGTTTAGTTATGAGCTTGTCAGTTCATTATTTATTTATTCTACTTAGTAGGTTAGTGCCCTGGTGCTCCAGCTGGGGACAGAGCTCTCAAAGCCCTGTGGGAGAGAGACCCAGGTCAGATCAAACCATAGCAGATACCTTTCTCAGGAGAACGAGAATGACTACCTTAAGCCACTGGCCTCTGTGTCTCACAGAGATGAGCACATGGATCTGTGAAGGAATGCATGCTTGGACAGCTCTCATCATTTGGGGGCAATTTTAGAGACTTGATGGTAGCTGTAGAAGAAAGGCCATGCATTTTGTGGATCAGAAGGAAGTGAGAGCCAGCTTTTGAAAAAGTTTCATTCATAAGGATTTTTTATTACTCTAGGTACTCAAAATTAACTTAAACATGAATAATATTTAAGTATTTTGTAACAGGCAAAAGTCAGATACATATTATCTTCAGAGATTTTGTAAATTTAATCCTATTCTCTTTTTTGTTTGCTCTTTTGAGACAGGGTCTCATGTAACCCAGGTTAGCCATGATGTCACTATGTAGCCAAGGATAGCTTTGAGCTCCTGATCTTCATTCTCCACTTCCCAAGTGCTGAGATTAAAGACATGAACCACCATGCCTGACCTGGCTTAATCCTATTCTTTAAAAATTTGTAAAAAGAACTCAGAGGAGAACACTGTAATGCATAAGAAAAGAAATGATTTTGGGGCTGGAGAGATAGCCTAGCGGTTACGAGCACCGACTGCTCTTGCAGAGGACCCGGGTTCTATCCCCAGCACCCACATGGCAGCTAAGAACCGTCTGTAACTCCAATTCCAGGAGAACTCCAGTTCCAGGGGAATCCGAGACCCTCTTCTGACCTCCGCGGCATTGCATGACACGGGTGCACAAACCTACATGCAGACAGTACATTCATATACATACAAAGAATAAATTTAAAAAATTTAAAAAAAGAAAAGAAATTATTTTCCCTATCTCTATTTTAAATCATTTTTAATGATTTGTCATCTCATCTTTAAAACATTTCAGAGAAATTAAAAGAATTATTTTTTACTATACCAGAAACTGTATGATTTGGTTGGTGAGAAGACTCTCTGGTATTATCTTAAGGCCAGGAATTTTGGTTTTGCTGTTGTGTGAATCAGTTGTTTGGTTTAGAAAGAGCTGAGCTCCACTTTGTGAGAACAGAGCTGATTTGTGATACTTCTTAGTGTGAGACCCAGTCAGGTGTCCTGCGAACCACAGCATCTTCATTAGTTCATCCTTCATTTTCACAAAGTCACACATTTGGGTTTTGATGTTTTAGGTTGTTTTCTTCTTTTCCCATTCTCTTGCAAGTGTATTACTTGAATTCAAAGCATTTTCTTCTTTCCATTCACAGAAAATCACAAAAGTACCTCTGATATTGGTCATTCAAAGGGACTTTTAAGACCCCCAAGGCCTTACTTGGCATTCTGTGTGACAGTGAGCATCTTCTAAAGTCGGCAAATCAATAAAGCACATTATTGGAAGGTTCCTCCTTGAAAATGAAGTCGCTTGGGGGAGAATCAAGTTTTGTCCTGATCATAGAGTATACTCAATTCTTTTTTTTTTTTTAATTTTTTTTAAATTTTATTTATTTCCATATGTGTATGAATGTATTGTCTGCATGCAAGTCTGTACACCCATGACGTGCAACGCCGCGGAGGTCAGAAGAGGGTGTCGGACTCCCCTGGAACTGGAGCTCTCCTGGAATTGAAGTTTCAGACGTCTCTCGGCCGCCATGTGGGTGCTGGGGATCGAACCCAGGTCCTCTGCAAGAGCGGTCGGCGCTCTTAACCGCTAGGCCATCTCTCCAGCCCCAGAGTATACTCAATTCTAAACTGTATAGATGAAATGTGAAAATTAAATATTCAAAAAGAAAGCATAAAAAGGACTAGAGGTGACTTATTTTAGATACTAGCTTTTATAAAGAGAAAAACAATGAAAAAATGTAGACAAGCCATAGATTTTTCTCATAAAACATTTTGAGAATGTCAATATGTAAAACTCATATACCATACCATTTATCACTAACCCCTATTTATAAAACATTAAAATACTTTTGACATTTAATTAAAACAAAACAGTGTACATCTGATAATAATTTGCTGTATATTAGCTGAATTATTTTTTTTAATCCCACCCACATTTCATGATGGTAGTAATTAATATAGGCATTTCTAGATACTGTTGATGAGACTGTCAGTTGGTATAACTTCTGAAGAAACCATAGGAAAAAACAGTATATCCAGCATGACCTGGGAAAGGAGTGAGGAACTTTGTCTTATCAGAGAAGAATTTTCCTCTTCTGACTCCTACTGACCCAAAACAGCATACAAAACCACAAACCTATGTCATCAATCTAACTCTACCTGTTGTTTGGCAGCATATACTATGGAAAATTTGTTGCTTTCAACATTGATGCCCTCAGCAATGATATCACAACACACACACACACACACACACACACACACACACACACAATTCTGTGTCAGGGACAAGGAAGGGTCATGAAGGAGATATAAGAAACACAATTTAAGATTAAAGCTCTATCTTTAGTTTAAGCTGTAAAAGTTGATTACAAGAGGAGCCCAGGGCTTAGGAAGATTGTTCACATTGTTTTCCTAAAGGCTAGCTAGATTTAAATAAGATGATTACACAGAAGGAAGGCAGATTGAACAGATAGTATTAAATGATATCAAAACCTAACATTAAATTTGGTTACAATGTTAGGTAAGACTAGGAGGCATTTTCAGAACAGTCATGTCCACAGATTGAAACTCATACAGCAGTGTAAATGAGTGTTAAATCATTTCTATTTTAGTTGTACAATGGGCACATTATGCACTAGTTAAAAAGCAACATTATTAGAATACAGATATCAAATATTGTTGTGATATAATTATTACATGAGAAAAGTAAGATACAGAATGCATGTGCCACATAATCAATGTTTTACCTAATAAAAAACTTACCTTGTATTTTCTCATAGGTAAAAAATAAGTCTAGAAGCCTTTCAAAATTGTCTTCTTTGTGTCTTAGTAAAATGATAAAGATTTTAAGGAAAATAAATTAAAATTAATGCAAATGATTTGTGAAGCAGTCTTGCTTTTATATATCTATATCTATATATATATATATGTATATATATGTTCCTATACACTGAAATTAGGTCTCAGATCAGTTTTCTTGAAACTAGTTCCATATGCTTTGTAGACCATTCATTGAAAGTAAAATTCTGTGGTCAGGCATGTTTGGAAAGCATTAATTTAATAAATTGATTCCATCCTTGCAGAACTAATTAAAATCATTAGTATATATACCAGTTCCATCATGGCCCTTTGTGGGAGTGTAGTTTGCATTTATTTCCCAGCATTACTGGGTGTAGGTTGTGTGTTTGTAAGCGTATTGGGACCAGAGAGAAAAGAAGAGAGATGGGAGCCTTGTTTTGGCTAAGCCTCATTTATATGTGGCCACTCAGGATTTCTGTGTGCATCTCCCAAGAATGCAGGAAGATACTGCTACTTAACACCATTGTCACACCAGAGAGAATTAGGAGCAGTTCCCTAACAGTGCTTAATATTTGATATAATTTAATCCAAACAAAAAAATTCCACTCTTCTTTAAAAGTGTAGCAGTACTTGTGTGTGTGTGTGTGCGTGCGTGTGTGCATGTGCATGTGTGCACATGTGTACAAAGCAAGTTTACATACATGTGGAGGTCAAAGGACTTATAGGAGTTGGTTCTGTCCTTCCACCATGGCTTCCAGTGATTGAACTGTCATTCGGCTTGTTATAACACAAGGACTTGGAACCTCTGAGCCACTTCTCTGACACTATAACTGGTTTTTCAAGTTTCCAGTATTGCATTTGATTATTTGTTTTTGTATAAACCACACTCTGATTTTTTTTATGTAATTTTTGGAGACCATTCCCATTAAAAGAATTATACATTGTGTCTCATTTCTCCATGGTGCCATTTAATGTTTCTCTAGTCTCAGGATCTCCTGCGCATTAGGTTAGCCAGCTTAGCACAAATACATCATAGATAATGCCTTGTCCTTCACAGTGCATCCAATGAGGAGATAGATGTGATGCACTAACAGGCCATCTCATCATTGGCTGAGTTTGATTACAGGTTTCCAGTGATGACTGAAAAGTCTTTCACAGTTAGAGAAGACTGTTCCTGGTATATCTTTCCACTTTGTGAATATCCTATGTCAGCGACCTTCTATTTAGTAGGTTTTGATAATCTTGACCATGCTATCCATAATTTCATACTAATTTTTACTACTCTTTTCTTTGAAGTACAGTTCTCTCCTTTGCAATGTGCAATTATATGAAGTCTGACAAAAATAGAGGGTTCCCCAAATCAAGATGCCGAACAGCTGTATCCCTGTGTCTTTCTAGATCTTTCCTCCCAACTCTGCCTTTGAAATCCATCCCTACCCCCACTCTTCATTATCTTCTAAACTGCTTTTTCCAGAAAGTCCTAGAAATGGACTTAATCACCCTTCAGGGAGTGGCTCATCGTACTTCATAAAGTGCATTCACCAAATGTTTAAGTGTATTAACATGTTCCTTGTAATTCTACTGTATTCTGTATTTGTTTGTTTTTAATCCTTTCATCACTGTGCTAGATAGCTTTAGTGTCAACTTGACACACCTGGGTTGAGGGAGCCTCAATTGGGGAGTTGCCTTCATTGGACTGGCCTGTGGCCACATCTTTGTAGTATTGTCTTGATCACTGAGCAACGTGGGAGGGCCAGCCCACTGGGGGCGGTGCCACCCCTGGGCAGGTTGTTGTGTACAGTATAAGAAAGCAGGCTGAGCATGGACCAGAGGAGCAAGCCAGTAAGCAGCGTTCCTCCATGGCCTGTGCTTCAGCTCCTGCCTCCAGGTTCCTGCTCTGAGTTCCTATGTTGGGCTCCCTCAGTGACGAACTGTGACCCAGGAGATGTGAGCCAAACAAACCTTTTCCTCCCCAAGTTAGTTTTGGTCAGAGTCTTTTGTCGGAGCAATTGAAAGAAATTAAAACAACCACCTATGGTCATTTGGGTTGTTTCTATTTCAGCATTTATGAATAAATAAAAGTTCATGTTTAGATGTTTGTGTGAACATAAGCTTTCACTTCACTTAGTGAGAGAAAATACTGAGCTGGTCCATGTCTCAAGGGGCTGTATCATTTTCATTCCCACCAACTCATCCTCCTTGGCACTTGGTTTTTCAGCTTTGACTTTAGCTGTCACACTGGGTACATAATAGTGTCAGTGTAGTTTAGTTTTTATTCCACTAAGAACTAATAATAATTCCTATGTGTTTGCTGCCTGTGCACCTTCCTGGCTTAAGTCTGGCATTATTTTGCCTCCTGTTTTTGGATCGGGGATGGGGGTTGCTTTACTTACTTAGTTTTGAAATTTTTTTATATATTTTTTTTTCAAAAGGCAAACCTCCTAAATGAGCTTTTTTTTAACAACTTTTTAAAATTTTTTTTAAAATTTTTTATTTTATTTTATTTTATTTATTTCGGTATGTGTATCAATGTACTGTCTGCATGCAGGTTTGTGCACCCGTGTCGTGCAATGCCGCGGAGGTCAGAAGAGGGTCTCGGATTCCCCTGGAACTGGAGTTCTCCTGGAATTGGAGTTTCAGACGGCTCTCAGCCGCCATGTGGGTGCTGGGGATCGAACCCGGGTCCTCTGTAAGAGCGGTCGGCGCTCTTAACCGCTAGGCCATCTCTCCAGCCCTAAAATTTTTATTTATTTTGTATGTGTATGAATGTACTGTCTGCATGTAGGTTTGTGCACCCATGTCATGCAATGCCTCAGAGGTCAGAAGAGGGTGTTGGATTCCCCTTGAACTGGAGTTCTCCTGGAATTGGAGTTACAGATGGTTCTCAGCCGCCATGTGGGTACTGGGGATCGAACCCGGGTCCTCTGTAAGAGCAGTTGGCGCTCTTAACTGCTAGGCTATCTCTCCAGCCCCCGAAAATTTTTTATATATTTAAGATCATTATGTGATTTCAGGTATTTTCTCCTAGTCTTAGGCTTGTCTTTTCATCCTTTCAACAGTACCTTTTTGTGGCCAAAAAAAAAAAAAAAATCAATTTTTTTTAATTTGGATTTTTTAAAAAATCAAACTTAGCTCGGTAAATAATAGTTTTTCTCTTAACCCAAAACCATGAATTTTTTCACATTTGCTTCAAGAGTTTTCAATTTTTGTATAAGTCATGAGCTAGGTTTATTTTTTGCCTCTGGACTTCAAAATATTTCAACATCACTTGCTGAAAAGACCATTATTTCTTCACTGAATTACCTCTATTCCTTTGTCAAATGACAATTGACTAAATTTCCATTAATCCATTTCTGGACTGTGTATTTTTCTTAGCGGTCTGTGTAGAGCTCCACTATAGTTAGCACTCTTCCCCACTTGGAGATGTGTCTGCGGATGAAAGGGGAGGGGAGGAGGAGGAGGAGCCGCCGGTGGCTTCTCCTGGGAGCTGGCTCTGAGTGCAGAACACCAGCTGGCTGTGGGAACATTCACCCCACCGCCCAGCCTGGACAGCTCTATGCTTACACAGACCCTTGGCCTTGGGGAGGGGGGCGGGGTCAGCTGCCACCCCATTATGGCCGAATTAATTTAACCTGCTGGGGACTGGCAACACCCCGAGACAGAAACCTCAGACTGGTGGCCGTCTGCAGCCTTTTTCCAGTCAAAACCCCACTGGCAACTCGATATTGTCTCCCCAGGTTGGAAATCTGATAGAAAGACTTTTTTCCAACCAATTCTGCTAGCACTCAACACTCAAACACAAGTCTGATGGGCTTAAACTTACACATGCGTGGAAGTAATGAATCCAGGAACCTCGTTAGGTGGTAATGGAGATTCAATTTATTGTATACAGCCCATCCTTTATATGGACAGAATGATGTCATCTCTCATCCCTTCCCCAGTACTACACTCTGATTTCTTTAGCTTTAAATCAGGCAGCATTAGCTCTTTAACTTCATTCTTTTCAAACTTGCCTTTCCTTTCTTTCAGTTCTTTTCCACATAAATTTTAGAGGGTTATTAACATCCACTAAAAATTTTGGTAGGATTTTGATTTTCTAGCTCAGTTAAAATGGATTAACATTTTAACAGTGAACTTTTCAACCCATGAATGCAGCATGTTTCTCCATTTGTTTAGGTTTGCTTTGATCCTTTGACTAATGTTTTATAATCTTAGATGTACAGATCTTTTACATATTTTCTTAGTATTCTGCTTTTGTAGAATGGCTTGCTATGATGAACGGTACATAAAATTCTCTCTGTGTCTGTTGAAATGATTGTCTTCATTTTCTTCTTTAGTCTATTAATGTTCTGAATTACTTAGACTTTCAGATATAGGCTTGCATTCCCTAGTTATGATACAGCGTGGTCCGTTCTGTTAAAAATACCGTATGTATGGGCTGGAGGGATAGCATAGCCATTAAAGGCTGAAGCTAAGAACTGCAAAAAAATACCATATGTATTGAATATATTCTCCTGATATTGACTGAAGTGTTCCATGAAGGATGATGAGGTGCGTTTAGCTGATGCTCTCCTTCAAGTGTTCTGTTTCTCTGTTGATTTGCTTGTTTTGGTGTATACTGTTAGTATTTTGAATTGCACACAATTACCGTGAAGGGGTATTAAAAGATTGTTCCTATGATTTCCCTGGATACTCCAAGGGTTTCAGGTCCTCTAGTGCTACCTTGTTTTTAAGATGGGACTGATTGGCTTGGAATCTTTTCCTCAGTGATGTCTTGAATTTCGTTTTCAGGTGGTCCACTCATTTTCTAACCAGGTGGGTTCTCCCAGGACTCATGTAAGCCGTTGACAGTGGAACGCCGCCCTTACTTGTTGCTCTGCCTTGTGGTCTGATGGTCAGCCCTCCTCAGTGTGACCCTGGTCTGGCCATGTAGCCTTACTCTTCTGCTGGCTTTCTAATGGTCTCATCCTTCCTCCCCATGGAGGCCACAGCCTGAGGATCTGGGCAGCCTCTCTCTCATTTTTTTGTTTTGCATCTGCACCCAGATGACAAGGACACTTTTCTGAGATTCTTTGTGAAAGCAGTTTAAAGTGGGCATCAGTTCCTCTGTATCAGCACCAGTGCTTCTGTCTTCTCTTCATGCCCGTCCCTGAGCCTTCATCCATCTGCTCACAGCTTTGACTGAATTCTGTTTGCTGGTAGCCCAGCAGAATCTGCCCCAGGTAAACAAATATTCATGTATCATTTTAGGTTTAGGTTCAGGTGTCTTTTGTGCCCCTCAGCTCTTTGATGGATTATAGGAAAGTTACTAATTATAGATTGCCCAGCATTTATGTTTATTGTATGGTAGGAGTGACACTCTTGGCAGCTCTCAGCATTCTAAGTGGGGGTTCTTCTCTGGAGTTTGAGCTGATCATTCCTTACAAACTTACTCAGAAGCTTCTTATTGTTTGTTTTATTTTTTATTTTAAAAAATATTTTATTTATTATTATCACTTATTTTATGTGAGGAGTGTATTGCCTACATATATATAAGTACACTCATGTTCCCCTAGAACTGGAATTACTGACAGTTGTTAGCCTCCATGTGGGTGCTTGGAATTGAACCCATTTCTTCTGCAAGAACAGTCTACAAGAACAGCCAATGCTCTTAACCAGAGCCATCTCTCTAGCCCCTTGTTTTTATTTTTAACTGAATATTCTTTAGCAACTCTAGTTCACTCTACAAAGACTGAGTACATATTTATTTCTCTTTGATTCCTGGTTTTACAGATTAAGGGGCATTAGTTTAATTGTTACCTGTCATGCTGTGTTTTAAAAGGACTGGCTAACAAATTCATTAGAAAGAATACTTGCCTGCACCAATTATTTGGAGCCTGTTCTTTAGCAAATATATTGTAAGAGTAAATTAATGAACCAAGGTAGCAACTTTTTAACCTGGAAATTTGTTACAGACATATTTCCAGATAGTACCTGGCCATAATTGCAGGTCCTAAAGTGCATTCTGGGAATAATAATACCCAAGTAGCTTTTGTAGAAAAAAATAGAGAAATCCCTATTATTTCAAGGACTTGCATGTTTTCTGCTATTAACAGAAATCTTGTGTAGGTCTTTGGCAGTCAGCTCTTATACATGAGTCCAAGAGGCAGCTGATATGCCATAATAAAAGGAAAAAAATTGGAAAAGAGCCATCTTTTTCTTTGCATCAAAAGGCAGGTGCCAACTGGGAACATTAGCTCGTTGCATTTTTTTCTCCCCCTCTCCTCCCACCCCCTTGTTTGATTTGTGCTTTAAATTTTCTTTTTCTTGTTCATCTTTCATAGCCTGCCACCAAGTTCAGCTGGCACTGCGTACAAAGTTCTTTCCTTTCCAACTTCTGTCTGGCAGCCTGGAGCTCATGTCCTGGTTAGAGCTGGAAATCCTTAGTGACATGTGGAATAGCTTGTGCTTCTTCTGTTAAACTCCCAAGAAGTAAATGTCCACAGTCACAGTCTGGCTGTCCTCTGGAAATGAGGCAGAGCTGTCACCCCCCCCCCCACCACCACCACCACCTTACACTGTACAACCGGGACTGTTCCTTAGTCAGAATGTGGAATCAAGGCAAGATATTCTACAAAGGCTCTGCTTAGCTTGAGAATGACAGTGCTTACTGCTGTGGACTTTAGATGTAAAATTAGCAGAAACCATAATGGGAAAAAAATAGGCTTCAAATTAATATCTAATGATTTAGTGGTTAACAAATCATTTGATATCTTTGAATCCTATTTATAAGTATTATATATTCCTGGAGATCAGTTGAGGTATTATTTAAATTAAATACAGAAGAGGAGTTGTTTTAATTGAATAATACAGTTTCTCTTTTTCTGTAGCAACACCAAGACATGTAAAAGTACTGTTTGTTTTGCTTTTTCTTATATGGAAAATTTGAAGGAAAGTGAAATAAATTATGTTCAATGTGTTTATCAGTATAAATTATACAAAATAGTAGTCAGTTTTGTTGTGGCATTTTCATATACCTATGCAAAATGCTTTGATCATACTTATTATCCCTGCTGCAAGTCCCTTCCGGTTGTATGATTCTGTGGGCATAGACTGTGGGGAGGGTGTGGCTAGAACAAGCTGGGGTTAGGGAATTATTCAGAACAGTAGTGAGGGGTTGACATTTAGGTCTGGGGCTTACAAAATGGAAGATTTCTGGAAGATAAATTCATGTAGCTCTATAAGGCAGACTCAAATTGATAAAACGTGCATTCGTAATGTCTTGGTTGCATGATTTTTTGAGCCTTCTTCCCTGGCTTAATGAAGGCATCTTCAGTCAGTTTATAACATATGCAAATTTCTACTGCTGCCTTGCTTGGCTTAGCAGGAACACTGCAGCCAGCACAGAGATGTGTAGCTAATACTAATTCTGTGTGACCACTTAGCCTTTCTTTCCTTTCCTTTTTTTTTTTTTTTAAGTAATTTGGTGTGTTTTCCCCCAGGAAAACTTCTACATAATAAAGTACCATCTGCCAGATTGTCTGAAAGCAATTTCAATGCAGAGTGCAGAGCAGCACTTGCCTTGAATTATTGGTTCATACTACTCCACATGCTGGAGGTATTCATTTCAGTGAATAAAGTTTTATGTTTGAGACTGTGTGTAGCTGTAAAAGTGTGCATGTAAAGAAATGTAAGTGGTTTGCATAATTGTTCAAATCAGGGAGACACATAGAAGATGTACACTAGAGCAATCAGAATGCTATTTTGGTGCCTTCTGGAAGATAGGAGGGTTCTATTAGATTCCCCCAATTACGAACAGAAGAATAGCCAATGTAAGAGGGCAGGGCAGGACTTTGTGTGAGTATTTTGGGCATTTGGGGAAAATTAACATGAAAAGTTTTATGTGAATTAATTATTTTACTTACCCCCACAATCACCATTTATGGAAAGGTATCCTTTCTACACTAATGAATACAATTGACAATTAAAATCAACAGCAGAAATGTAAGTGAAACTCTGAATTAATTCCAGAAACACCCTCCCTCTCCCCCATGTTTTTTGTCTCCCTCCCCCCAACCCCCAGGGAATGCTTGTTGGATCACCCATCACAGTGTTTTCAGAAATACTGCTGCTCAGTGTGGCCTTTCTTTCTGTTCCTCAGAAGATCCTGGCTTAAGCCCATCTACCCGGCCAACTGTTATGCAGTGTACATAGAACAAGGGATTAAATCTTGTTCTTTGCATTAAGAGCCTGCTTCAGTTCAGCTATGCAGTGTAGCAGATTTGGAAGGAGATGATAGCCTTTGCCTTCAGGTGAAGTGATAGACAGCTACTTGGCAGCCAGTGACACTCTCTCCTTCAGCAACTAGTAATTCCTAGTGTAAGAATTTATAGAACATGGAGTCTGCTAGTACACTTGTTTGACTAGTCAAGTTATTTATAAATTTTTAAAATCTCAGAAGTTATTACTGTGTGTATTCAGTGTTTCATAAGAGCAGGTACAGAAAACCATTAACGTAGCCTACTGCAGAAAGTTTTGACCTATCTCTAAAAACACATCAATTTTGGAAAAGAATCATCAGATGTTAAAATTGCCTAGATCTTGAATTCTCACTGATCAAAAGATATGAAGTTTAAAAATTGTGTGTTGGTACTAACAATAAAAAGTTACACAAAACATAGCCAGGCATGGTGGCGCATGCCTTTAATTCTAGCATGGTGGCACATGGCGCATGTCTTTAATTCTAGCACTTGGGAGGCAGAGGCAGGAGGATCTTTGTGAGTTCAAGGCCAGCCTGATCTACAGAGTGAGTTCCAGGGCAGCTGGGGCTACAGGGAGACCCTGTCTCAAAAAGAAAAAAAAAAAAAAAATAGTTACACAAAACAGTATCCCATTTTTTTCTTTTATTGAGTATTTCTTTGAACCAAAGGCCTCAGACTTTGGTCTGTAAATTTGATGATACTTTCAACAAATACACTTTTACTTTTAATACAAGTTTACTAATTCTTGTCAAAATATAAGCACATATCAAATGTATACATATAACATATTTCAAGAGTGTATCTTTCTATTTTAGCTTCTACTGAGTTGTCTCTTTTTGTGCTCAGAAAGAGCCATGCTGTTGATTGTATTAAACATTAGTAACTGCCATTCAAGTCTGGGGGTGGAGACATAGGATTACTATGATCCTTTGATTAATTTCTTTCTTTATATATCATGTTGTCATTGTACCCCATAACTTTATAATAATTGAAATTTTTAAAAATTTAAATATTTGCCAGGCCTGGTGCTGTGTGCCTTTAATCCTAGCATTCGGGAGGCAGAAGCAGGTGGATCTTTGTGAGTTCAAGGCCAGCCTGGTCTACACAGTGAGTTCCAGGCCAGCTGGGGTCAAAAAGACCAAAAAAAAAAAAAAAATTTAAATATTTATTTGTAGACAAGAACAAAACAGCCAATGGTGTTCTAAAAATAGAACTTTAGGGGCTAGAGAGATGGTTCAGCGGTTAAGAGCGCCAACTGCTCTTGCAGAGGACCCGGGTTCGATTCCCAGCACCCACATGATGGCTAAGAACCATCTTTAACTCCAGTTCCAGGGGAATCCGACACCCTCTTCTGACCTCCACAGCATTGCACGACACAGGCGCACCAACCTACATGCAGACAGTACACTCATACACATAAAAAAAATAAATAGCCGAGCATGGTGGTGCACGCCATCCTAGCACTCAGGAGGCAGAGGCAGGTGGATCTTTGTGAGTTCAAGGCCAGCCTGGTCTACAGAGTGAGTTCCAGGACAGCTGGGGCTACAGGGAGACCCTGTCCCAAAAAGACCAGATAGATAGATGATAGATAGATAGATAGATAGATAGATAGATAGATAGATAGATAGATGATTGATAGATAGATAGATAGATAGATAGATAGATAGATAGATAGATAGATAATAGAACTTTAATGTTCTAGGATGGAAACCTACCTCAGAGGCAATCTTTTCTGACATGTTGATTTTAAGCAGTGAGGAAGCAGAGACGTCAAAAGACTGTGCTCTATTTGTCTGATAGCCATGGAGTGGATACTGCTGACAGTGGCCTGTCCTAGGGTAAAGGTGTAAAGGAGCTGGGTTCTCTAGGTCAGATGAGAAGCCTCTCTGGAAGGTGCTAGGTTGGATAGGTATTTTTCTGGCTCTGTGGGAGGGGCTATGAGGGGCTCTGGGACAGAGCCTTTCTGGAAGGTACTCATTTCTGGCACTCTTTATCTTCCCCTGCCAGCAGGGGCAAAGTCTGCCTTGTCTTCAGAGATAAAGACAAGTACAAGGGTGCCAGCACAGTTGCATGCCTGCCGGGGGTACTTGACTGGCCACAGGGGAGTCGGCAGCACCCCACTCCTTTTCTGGAATAAATACCACCTGAATTCCAGATAAGTCAAAGTGGACCTTGGGAAAAGCCTGAAACGGGTAATGGGCACTTGACATTGTCTGTTACTCATTTTCAATTTGGGATAGCAGTTATTGTTGCGGTTATAAAGTAATACATATTCACTGTGGAACAAATAAGCAAAAGGAAGCTTAAAAAGTAAGCTGGAGCTGGAAGACAGCGCATGTAGGGAAATCCAATTTGAGTTATGTATGAATGGGCTAGCTTTCCAGTCAGCATTCACCGGGGACACAGGTGAGGGTCATGCAACTCCCCTGACTCCCCTGAACCAGCCCCATAAGATAGCAGCTCATGACCCAGCACATGATGCTAGGCGGAGCAGAAGGACACAAGGGGCATGATGCAAGGGTCTGGGATTGGCCTTGAGAGATGATGTCATTCTGCCTATAAAAGTGGGTGTGGTGGCGCCTTTAATCCTAGCACTTGGGAAGCAGAGGCAGGTGGAGCTTTGTGAGTTCAAGTCCAGCCTGGTCTACAGAGCAAATTCCAGGACAGCTGCAGCTACAGGGAGACCCTGTCTCAAAAAGACCTGTAGCATACAATAAAGTAGATTCTCCATTACCATCAGAAAGTTTTTCCTAGCTCCATTTCTTTGCCCATGTACAGACTGGAGTAGGCCTGAGTTTCAAGTGTCAGGCGCTAGTGGGCTAGAAGGGGGTCCATCAGACCACTAGCCTGGTGTGCTAGCGTGGGGTCAGACAGAGGCCAAGCAGGTCACCAACCTGTGGAGTGAATTGCCAGCATTATAGGCTGAAGATCGGCCATCAGCCTGAAATTCCTGTCTGGAGAGTTATCAACTCCCAGGCACGTGGGATAGCTCGGCCAGACAGGGTGGCGTTCTGCCACGCAGGCTAAGGACCTGAGAAAGGCAGGAACCACTCAGGTCAGGCTGTGAAAGTAGCCAGCCCAGCTCCTGGTGAGCCACTGGCCGATAAACCCCCCTTCCCAGCAGAAGAAAGTTACATCAGACTGCAGGAGTGCGTACTACAGCACAGTTCGTACAATGCTTATTTCAACAGCACGAGGACCTGAGCTCAGATCCCCAGCACCCATGTGAAAATGCTGACCACAGCACCTGCCCCTGTAATCCCACTACTAGAGAGGAGCAGAGACAGGAGGGTCCCTGCGCTTACTGTCCAGCCAGCTAGCTGAGTGCATGCGCTCCACGTTTACCAGACTCTGCATCCAACAACAAGTTGCCTTACAGAAGATAGAGAAGCAGTTGAGGAAGACATCTAACATCAACTTCTGAACTCCTCATACACAAACATGCATTTGCACTTAAAGACAACACCCAGGTATACACACACACACACACACACACACACACACACACACACACTTGTAACTCTACCACCTAGAGAAAAACGGCTTCATATTTGTGATGCTTCCTTGCAGATTCCCAAAGATAAAATTTTGGTGAAATTCTTTCCAGACTGGTGAACATTAAATAATGGTTCTGTGCTAAGGAAGGTTCATTTATACACATAGAACTCTAGAAAGTAAGCATCTTTAATTATCTTCATTATTTTATATTATAAAGCAGAGGTGCAGAAAATAAGTGACTTGCCCCCAAGGGTGAGAAATACCAGACCAGAAGGCAGATGTCTTTTCTTAACAATAAGAGCATAGCCACTCCAGAAAAGAAAAACAACTGCAGCTTCTGCAGAACTGTGATTTGAAGCAAAGATTAGTATGACCGCCTTGTAAGTCTGTCACTGTCCATGTATGTAGTCATCCTACATAAGTGAGCCAGAGATGTTCAGTCTTGAGTTGGAGAGTCTGCTGTGGTCATCTTGAATTCGGAGAGCTGAAAACTGCCCCATGTGCAGTTGCTCTGAACAACTCTTTGCTAAACATTTGCTCTTTGCTAAAAAGACCATTACTTTTTCATAGAGCGAGCAGTGACAGTGCTTTAACTGTTTTCCTCAATAATTGCTATGGGTTAGATGTAGTTTGGTCCTGCAAAACTCAGGTTGATGTTTGATTCCCTGCAGAATGTTTTTGAAAGGAGGCAAGGCCTATAGCAGATGATTAGATTCTTAAAGGAGCTTCATCAGTTTTGTTGTAGCTGCAGTAAATTACTGCTCTGGCATAACTGAGTGGTTTATGCTAGAGAATGGGTTGCTGTACAGAATGCCCTTTGTGTTTGGAATTTTCCCCTGTACCTACTTCCCTTCCTCCTTCTTCCATGAGACGAAGCTTCATGAGGTTCTTGCTGGTGCCTTGCTTTTGGACGTCCCAGGTTCTAGAACTATGAATCAGATTACCTTTTTCATTATAAATTACCCAGTTTCATGTATTCTATTATAGCAACAGAAAACAAACTAAAATACCTGCCCTGATGCATTTGACTAAATTCTATTGTTTAGTTGATTTGAAGTTATTAATTTTTTAAAGCAAAAATTCCAGATAAGAATTTCAAAATCATGAAACAAATGGTTTGTGTTGGGAACTAATTACCTCCTTAAGAAGCCTACATTATAAATACTACATAGGACACTCTCCCCAGTCAGAAGCAATCTGCTGGGATGTTATTATTATGCAAAATTGTTGTACATTAAAGCTTGGAAATATTGGACTGGAGAGATGGCTCAGTAGTTAAGAGCACTGACTGCTCTTGCAGAGGACCCAGGTTCAATTCCCAGCACCCACAAGGCAGCTAACAACTGTCTGTAATTCCAGTTTCAGGGGACCTATTGCCCTCTTCTGACCTCAGCAGATACTGCATGACACAGGTATACTTACATGCATGCAGCCAATATACTCATATGCATAAAAAATAAAAATATTTTAAAAAGAGTATTGAAATATTTATTATTTACCTCAGCCTCCCAATTTCTGGGACTATAATCCATCAAGACTGCTTTGAAAATACAAATTCAGAGCTAGAGAGATGGCTCAGTGGTTAAGAGCACTGGCTGCTCTTGCAGAGGACCTGGATTAGTTTCCCAGGAACCAGCTGGCAGCAAACAACTGTCTGTAACTCCAGTTCCAGGGGATCTGATGCCTTCTTCTGACTTCCAGAGGCATTGTACAACGTGGGTGCACTTACATACATACAGGCACTATACTCAAACACATAAAATAAAAATAATAAAATATTTTTTAATTTTAATACAATTTAAGTGTAGGCATTTTAGTTAACATTTGAGTTCAATTGTTAATTTAAATAGGACTCAACTTTTCTTTAGTTGTTTCCCTTTTAGGAAAGTGATTCATAACAAAAGAATACACATGCACCCATGAATTGTGCCTTTAGACAGCAATGTTCTGTTGAGCTTCCTCATAAAATCTGCTTACATGATAATAGCAAGTGCTTACATGATAGTGTTCACTGCCGTCTGCTCCAGCCCCTTCAAGTGACCTCACTGCTAGTTGTGAGCTTTCTCCTACCAGTTTGTGTTCTGTTGTTCATGGGAAAAATCAGCTGGTATGTTGGTTTCTGTTTCCTGTAGAATCACAGCGTTAGCTTTCAGAGTGGCCTAGTTTCCTCACATGGCAGTTTTCCAAGGATCCAAAACTGTGTATAATTCTATTCTTCTTTATGCAGAACCGGATGTGAGAGGTGTACTATGTGTATTTGTGTGTCTTCACCAACTTCAGTTAGGACACAAAAGGTCTTCTTGTGTCACATCTGTGTTATTTAAGTTCACTTCTGTGGTAGCATAGGACCCAACTTTTACAAAGTTATTAAGATTAATATAAATAGCAAGCTAATTTAAATTATGATGCAGTCATTTATTGTGGAAAATCTCAGGTGGCCTCATGGTACAGCAGTAGGAGACAGGTTAAATCACCAGAGAGAATAGTGCTGAGCCACTTAAAGATCAAAGCAGCAAGTTCATGGTGTATTGGATGAGAAGCAGGGTACCAGCAGTGCTCTTAACAGAAATTCTTCTCAGGCTTAGTACGCATGTTACTAAAAAGATTGGAGTCATACTTAACAAAGTGGGAATTATCATTACTCCTCAGAAATCAGATTATAGTGACTTAGGCTTTCATTTTGTCTTGACACCAGTTCTAACATTTCTGCCAATAACATAGAACATTATAAAGAAAAATGTTAAGATAAAGCCATGTGTTACCAAAGTATTAAATACATTAACTCCACTCTCCACAGTCCCATTTCATTTAAGGGATGAATGGAGAGAATACTGTACCTTATCCATTTGTCTGCAGCCTCTGCAGGGAGCTCTGAGCTCAGAGCATCCAAACTAACTTTCTTTTCCCTCTTTTCCATCCTCTCTCTCTTTGGTTTTTTTAAAACAGGGAGTTTGACACTGTAGCCCAGACTACCTTGGAATTCACTATGTAGACTAGGCTGGCCTCCAACTTGCAGCAGTCTACCTGCCTGGGGTGAGAGGCACGTACCACAACTCCTTGCATTAGTAACTGCCTCTCCCTGGTTACCACAATGATTCTTCCTTTCCCTTCCCTTAACTCTGCTTTATTAATTGTTAATATTGGTAAAATCCCTGAGTTATAAATATACAGCTTAGTGATTTCTTTTTCTGTATATGTATAACCGTGTAACCACAAGGGTTCACATTTTCCTGACTTTTGTTACTCGTGGTTCCTTTTATTTGTTCAAAGTGCTCACCTTTGCTGTTCATCAGGAAATGTAAAAACGAAAACCTCTAGGAGTTTCTACTAAGCATGTGGACTAAATGGCTACAGTTTAAAGACTGACAGTGCCAAGTGCTGCTAAAGATGCCAGGCAACTGCAGCTGTTCTGAATATACCTCCATGGCATACAAAGTATACTGCTTTGCAGCCTGGCCATTGGTTTATCTAATGAACTTAGACAGAACCTTAGATGATACTATCTCACAACCCAGCATTCTCATGTCCAGGTGACAAGAGATAGGAAAATCTTGTATCAGTTTTCAGATTAGCTCCAAATTGGACAAAACACAATGGTCTCTATATCAAGGGTTCCAGAACACACTAGTCTTGGTTTTAGACTGTTTTAGCACAGTGTTTCAGACCTCTAGCATCAGGCATTTCTAGTTTCCTCACTGGACACATAATGTAAAGCTTCCAAAGTCTAACCAGACACAGACTTTTCCCATCCATTCTGATTAATGCCACTGAAGGATCATGTGTTGCTTAGAAGGTGGAAGGCTAGGCTACCAGGGAAGGCAGAGTCTGGCCCACTTCTGTGGAAGAACAGTTTCCTACTGCAAATGCAGCTTTGTGTTAGTAGAAAACAGTATCAGTGACTTTTAACATTGCAGCATTCCAGATTCCTTATGAACCAACCTGAAGCAGTCTCCAAACCCATCAGTAGTTGTGGGTTTGGGTTTGGTTTGGTTTGGTTTGGTTTGGTTCGGTTCGGTTTCAGCTGAAACTAGAAGGAAGCTCTTCACTTTTAGCCACCGTGACACTGACAAAATAAAACGTAGCTAGCTTGTGGATATTAAGGGAGATAAAGTGTTTAATAAGTGTTTTCTAGAAGAAGTGACATCTGTTTAGAACACCTGCTGTCTTCATTATATCTTTAAATAAACCGCATCTCTAGGGGCAAGCAGGGCCCTTCTTTTGGCACACTGGGCTGTGACAAAGATAAATTTTAAACCTCAAATCATTTGCTATTGTGTAAAAGGATGCTTTGGGGTGAGGAGGGACAGACTGTCCAAGTTAAATAATATAGGTCCAGCAAAGCCCATTATGAGTCTAAGTGTATGCCCAAGACATTTCATAGTGTGACATTTCCTACCCCTTGGCAGCCTGAATTATTTACTGATTGTTATTTTAATGTTTGACATGACATAAACACTACACATACAATACAGCATATAGGTTGTGCACGTAAACAGTGTTTCTCAGTGTGTAGACACAGATGCTTAGTGGAGTTCTGGATGTCTTTGTTGTTTGAGGAGAGGACCCAGGAGGCCATGGAGCAATGCTGGTACTAACACCTGGTTCTGTTCCACCTTTGCTCATCACAGCCTGCGTGCTCTAGGGACAGCTGGGTGGAAGTAATGGAGCACCAGTGAAAGCCGTCCTGAGTGCCTTGGAAACTGGCTGTGGTTTTTACAAATCATAATATAAGGATACAGTGACAGGGAAAGACTTTGTGGTGTCAGAGAATAATATTTAATCAGTAGCGAGGCTCATCTTGTTAGCCAGATAGAATTTTTAAAAACCCAAATTCAAAACCAGTATTTCAGCTCTGTGAACCTGATGTGTTGTCCCCCAAAGAAACAGTTCTATAGATGGTGTGCACTTGCGCTCTCAGACCTTGACACCAGACAGGGGGGAATATCATCAGAGTTAATGACCCAATTAGGATGTGCTTCTCTGTCAGTTAACTAGCAGAATAATGAGACCCAATGAGCACTGCCCTTACAAATGCTAAGACTTGTATTTTCCAAAAAGCACTTTCCCTCTCACTGCAGTTATAAAACTAGCAATGACTGAACTCTGAAGCCATAAAACAGAAGAGAGAAGTACACAAATGTGATATTAGTAATAAGCTCAGAACACAAAGTGATGCTGTGACATGTATCACCTCCCTTCTCTGAAATGTTAGCAGGCAAAGCACATTGGTGCTGAACAACCTTTTTCTGAATGAATGCTTAAAGTTTAGGTTTGGCATAATTAAAGCATTGATCCTAAGTTTTAATTAATGAGTTCCAAACCATAACCTATATGTGGATTTTGGTTTCTTCCTGAATATAATGAAACACTGAAAGGGTGTGAATATAGAGATGAGTGAAAAGAAAATAAATTAAGGCTCAGGTGGGAATGTGGTATGTGGAAGAGTGAAGGGAGTTGTAGCTGTTTGATATTTTCCAGTGTGGAGACTAGGATGATAAGTTATCGGGATAGGGAAAGGAGTGGGTCTTAGGCCATAAAGATCTAGTAGCTGAGGCTGAGGGCTTTGCACCAAGGACAGTCTAAGCCATTGAGAGTTTTAAGTAGAGGAATAACAAACAACTGGGTGTGGTGATTCATGCCTGTAATTCATGTGCTTGGACTGAAGCAGGAGGATCACAAGTTTGGGGCCAGCCTGGGATACTAGTTAGACCCTGTTTCAAACAATAATAATAATAATAATAATAATAATAGCACAGAACAAAAACCTATAGGGGAACAAGAAAATCAAATCTAGGTTTGACAGTTACGCTGCTAGATGTGGAAAGATGGCATTTAAATGAATGACAGACAGCATATTGGAAACGACAACAACAACAGAAAGGACTGCATCAAAGAACTGGCTGAAACAGTGAACTTCTGCTCAAAACATTCAACTTCCACATGGAGAATTTTGAGAAAGACTGAGAAAGAGATGAAAAGCATGTTTGGCAGAATACATGAGCTCTGGTGGGGTGGGGGATGGGGGGACACGGGTCTAGATTTGATAATCTTGTAATATAT
>VZQC01014627.1:514319-559975 GCA_009823505.1 Rhizomys pruinosus | reverse complement strand
TATATATATATATATATATATAAAAGAATGAGAAAACAAAGAAAATAAATAAATAAATAAATAAATAAATAAATAAATAACAGCATACCAGACACCCTGTAAAGGACACTTGTATGATATATGTGCATGTGCCTGAGTGGCACATGACTGGGAGTCTGAGAACCCAGAGTTGATCGGGGCAGAGCTAACATTAGAACCCAGCAATCTAGCCCAGACTATGTACTTAATCTCTATATTGTTTTGCCATTCATATTATATTATAGGAGCTAATAATAGTGGTGTTTTTATCAGTGATGATTTAATAAGTACTAGTTTTCTAGAGCTTCCATAAGAAAATACCACAGACTGGGTAGATTAAACAACAGAAATTCATTATCATATCTCCAGAAGCTCCAAGTCCAGGTAATGACAGGCTTGATTTCTCCTGGAATTACCTAGCTGGCTTGTAGATGGTACCTTTCTCCCATACCTTCAATGAGGTCTGCACGATTGCTACCGATTTCTTCTTATGAGGACACCAGTCAGAATGGATTAGGGCTCACTCTAACAACTTATTTTAAAAATGAATAGCTTTGATTGAAAGAACTTGTATATATTTTATACAGAACATGATATTTTGTAATATGTATACAGCATGGAATAGCTCATTCAAACCAATAACATACATCACGTGACTTTTTTCATCTGTTGACTGGCATCCCGATTTCCTGGTAACCACCATTCTGCCCACACACAGGGAGATGTAGATCACAGGGGATTCCATTTCACTTAAATCAACATTCTGGAAGTTTGTCCATGTTGCAAATGATAGGGATCCTTTCTCGGAAGGCGAATGCCATCCCACTGTATACATGCCACACATCTTTATTGTTTATGCATTGTTAGACACCTAGATTGATCCCACATTCTGACTGCTGTGAATATGGCCACAGGAGCATATGAGTGCAGATCACTCTTCAATGTGCTGATTTCAGTTTCTTCTGATGCATATCCAGTAGTGGAATTTCTGATCATATGATAGGTCTACTTTTAACATTTTAAGGAAACTCCTTAAAACTGTTTGCCTTAGTTATTATTCCTATTACTTGGATCTAATACCCTCCAAAAGCAACCTAAGCTACACAGGTTTTATTGTGGATCACAGTTCCAAGGTACAGTCCATCATGATAGGGAAGTGCTGGCAGGACTTAGGCATCTGGTACCGCTATATTGAGTCAGGAAACAAAGAAGGCTGGTTCTCCCATTCAGTCTGCTTTCTCCTTTTTATGCACTCCAGAGTCCAAGCCCAGGGAATGGTATGGCCACCTTTAGGTTTGGCCTTACCACCTCAATTAACCAAATAAAGATAATCCCTTAGAGCCTAGCATGGTAGCGCAGGCCTTTAATCCTAGCACTCTAGAGGCAGAGACAGGCGGATCTCTGTGAGTTCAAGGCCAGCCTGGTCTACAGAGTGAGCTCCAGGCCAGCTGGGACTAAAAGGGAGACCCTGTCTCAAAAAGACCAAAAAAAGAAAAGATAATCCCTTAGAAGCATGGCCAGCGTTAAACCTAATCATGATGATCTAGCTGATTCTAGACCTGGTGAAGTTGAAATATTAACCATCAGGTTTCTTTAAATTTTTCATGTGTGTATTTTGTGTGTGTGTGTGTGTGTGTGTGTGTGTGTGTGTGTGCGTTGTATGCATGTGTACATGTTCATATGTATTTAGGCATGAGTACACATGCATGCACATGCAAAGGCCAGAAGTCAGTAAGTCAGTATCAAGTGTTTTCTTCTATTGCTGTCCATCCTCTTTGACACAAGGTCTACCACTGAACCTGGAGCTCTCCCATTGAGGTAGACTGGTAGCAAGCCCCTGGGATCCTCCTCTGTCTGCCCTCTGAGGCTGAGATTACAGGTGTGCACCACTACAGTAGCTTTCTATATGTGTGCTGGGACTCACACTTGGTCCTAATCCTTCTATATGTGTGCTGGAAATCACACTTGGTCCTCATCGTTCTATATGTGTGCTGGGACTCACATTTGGTCCTTATCCTTCTATATGTGTGCTGGGGAATCCCACTTGGTCCTCATCCTTCTCTATGTATGCTGGGGAATCCCACTTGGTCCTCATCCTTCTATATGTGTGCTGGGAATCACACTTGGTCCTCGTCCTTCTGTATGTGTGCTGGGAATCCCACTTGGTCCTCATCCTCCTTATATGTGGCTGGGAATCCCACTTGGTCCTCATCCTTCTTATATGTGTGCTGGGAATCACACTTGGTCCTCATCCTTCTATGTGTGTGCTGGGAATCACACTTGGTCCTCATCCTTCTGTATGTGTGCTGAGGAATCCCACTTGGTCCTTATCCTTCTGTATGTGTGCTGGGAAATCACACTTGGTCCTCATCCTTTTGTATGTGCTGGGAATCACACTTGGTCCTCATCCTTCTATATGTGTGCTGGGGATCACACTTGGTCCTCATCCTTCTATATGTGTGCTGGGGATCACACTTGGTCCTCATCCTTCTATATGTGTGCTGGGGATCACACTTGGTCCTCATCCTTCTATATGTGTGCTGGGGATCACACTTGGTCCTCATCCTTCTATATGTGTGCTGGGGATCACACTTGGTCCTCATCCTTCTATATGTGTGCTGGGGATCACACTTGGTCCTCATCCTTCTATATGTGTGCTGGGGATCACACTTGGTCCTCATCCTTCTATATGTGTGCTGGGGATCACACTTGGTCCTCATCCTTCTATATGTGTGCTGGGGATCACACTTGGTCCTCATCCTTCTATATGTGTGCTGGGGATCACACTTGGTCCTCATCCTTCTATATGTGTGCTGGGGATCACACTTGGTCCTCATCCTTCTATATGTGTGCTGGGGATCACACTTGGTCCTCATCCTTCTATATGTGTGCTGGGGATCACACTTGGTCCTCATCCTTCTATATGTGTGCTGGGGATCACACTTGGTCCTCATCCTTCTATATGTGTGCTGGGGATCACACTTGGTCCTCATCCTTCTATATGTGTGCTGGGGATCACACTTGGTCCTCATCCTTCTATATGTGTGCTGGGGATCACACTTGGTCCTCATCCTTCTATATGTGTGCTGGGGATCACACTTGGTCCTCATCCTTCTGTATGTGTGCTGGGGATCCCACTTGGTCCTCATCCTTTCCCAGGAAGCACAGTGAGCATTTTGCCAACTGAGCCATCTCCCTAGTCTTGCCCCTTGCTCTCTGTGTAATGACCACACTTACTTACATTTCCACCAGATTGTACAGCAAAGTGTTCCTTTCTCCCCACATCCTCTGCAACAGTTTCTCTCTTTGATGGTACTCACTGTGACAGGTATGAGATGATGGATAGCATATTGTGGGTTTAATATGCATTTTCTTGATGTTTAGTGATAGTCAACTTTTAGTGATATTCAACTTTTTTGTCAAATTCTTGTTGGTCATTGTACGTCATTAAAAGAAAAAAAAGAAAAAGACAAGTTCTCCCTGTAGCCCTACTTAGCCTGGAACCATGTAGACTAGCCTGGCTGCAGTCTCCCAGAGATCGACCTTCCTCTGCTGGGATTAGAGATGTGCTGCACCAGGACTGGCTGGATCTTTTTGAAGAGATATTTATTCAGGTCCTCTTTCCATCTTCAGACTGGGTTATTTGTTTTCTTGTTGTTGAGTTGTTCCAGTTCCTTATATGTTCTAGATATTGATCCTTTACCATATCCAGTATATTTGTGTGAGTACTCAGAGGTGTCAGAATGGCAGGTGAGTCATTTGAGACCTGACCTTTAGCTCTTTCAAGCTCAGGCTCATCTTAGGATTGGACTGTGAAGTGCAGAGTCTTTGGCTAATTAGATCCTACCCTTCCTTGTCCTGCTTGTGACATCTGCCCATAGGCAGTGAGCCAGCCAGAGGGCTGAAGGGCTGAAGACTGGGGTGAGAGGAAGGTTAAAAAGCTTCTGAAAAGGTTTCAATCCCTTATCCTCAGGAATCCATTTGGAGGCTCTACAGATGGCTGAAACCATAAGTGCTGTCAAGCCTTATGGCTTTGTGTGATAGATGATAGATAGATAGATAGATAGATAGATAGATAGATAGATAGATAGATAATAGATAGAAAGATAGATAGATAGATAGATAGATAGATGATAGAGCCTTATGGCTTTGTGTGATAGATAGATAGATAGATAGATAGATAGATAGATAGATAGATAGATGATAGATTGATAGATAATAGAGCCTTATGGCTTTGTGTGATAGATAGATAGATAGATAGATAGATAGATAGATAGATAGATAGACAGATGATAGATAGGTAGATGATAGATAGATAGATGATAGATAGATAGATAGATAGATAGATAGATAGACAGATGATAGATAGGTAGATGATAGATAGATAGATGATAGATAGATAGATAGATAGATAGATAGATAGATAGATGATAGATTGATAGATAAGTAGATGATAGATAGATGATAGATTGATAGATAGATAGATAGATAGATAGATAGATAGATAGATGATAGAGCCTTATGGCTTTGTGTGATAGATAGATGATAGATAGATAGATAGATAGATAGATAGATAGATAGATAGATAGACAGATAGATGATAGATTTTTTTTTCACACAGACTAGCACTACAAAACTTTTCTTCTGATTTTTGTTTCTGTTGTTTTGTTTTTAGTAATTTTATTCTTTCCAGTCCTGTGTTTGCTTCTTCGAGTTGGTTTGTGTAGACACAGTGTGAGGGAAAGTTGTAAAGTCATTCTTGTGGGTCTGAATATTCTAATTGTTGCATCTTAGTCACATCTGAGGGATGCTAGACTTTAGGACTTTAAGGCATACATTTGGGAGAATGCAGTTCAGCCTACAAGCATGATATAATGCCAACAGAATTCTAGTATTCTACTAAATGCTACTAATGTTTTAGTGGTTTAGTTTATTTTTGTTCTCTTTTCATTCCTGTATGAAAGAAATTAGAAAATTTAGTGAGTTAGAGGGGTTTTTTTTATAAAACATTCATGAAGTTTCTAATTAATTTTTAAAGTAGTGGTTATTAATATCTTCATGGTCAGTGTCAAGGTTTCCATGGAAACTTCTACTATAGATTTTGTGGTTGTTTCCAAGATTTTTAATGGCTATCTGGGAAAGTCCAGGAAAAGTGAAATCTCAAAATGTTTTCCAATTTCAGGTAACATTCAGCCAACTATACAGGTAACTTTCTAATTTAGTGACCAGGTAGAATTTAAGACAATATTAAGCATACGAGAGGAGTCTTTGACAAATAATACAGTCTGCATGAAGAATGAATCTATTTATAGGTGCAGTGGCTTGATTTCTGATCAAAGGAGAATAATCTTTATTGTCCAGTGAGTTTCAGTAAAGGAGTTGAAACTGGGGGTATACCTCCGGACTGTCATGCAAGGGTAATGTTTGCAAATAATGTTAATATAGAGTTGTTCCCGACAGACATTAGTAGTCCTAAATTCTATTTCCCTGTAGGAGTCAGACAGCTCGTTAAAATGGCCAGTGCTGGGGCTGGAGAGATGGCCTAGTGGTTAAGAGCGCCGACTGCTCTTACAGAGGACTCGGGTTCGATCCCCAGCACCCACATGGCGGCTAAGAACCGTCTGTAACTCCAATTCCAGGAGAACTCCAGTTCCAGGGGAATCTGAGACCCTCTTCTGACCTCCGCGGCATTGCACGACACGGGTGCACAGACCTACATGCAGGCAGTACATTCACACACAAATAAATAAATAAAATATAAAAAAAAAATTTTTTTTTAAATGGCCAGTGCTTCAGCCCCTAAGTCAGAATCAGTTAGCAAGTAGAGTTGGGGCAAGCAGGTGTGCCCACAGACAGTGTAGCAGAGGGCTGGGCTTGCATGATTGGCTTCCCAGTTGATTCCACACAGCTTAGCTATTGGGAGCAAGCTCCCAGAAGATCAACTTGAGAAGTTCTCTTTTCCCTCAAGAAGCCTGACCAGAAAAGAGTGGACACTTGCTGTTATTTAAATTGAATTTACGTAGTACCAGCTATTTAAAGATTACCTAGATGTCCTGAATTATCTACATAAAATCTTTAAAGATCTAGAAAACCATACTGTGCAAGGATACGAGCAAAGTAGTTTCCTACACATCCACTTTTACATGGATAGTTTCCTTCTTTATCTCTGTGAGGGAAAAAAGAAGCCAGTAAGACTGACTTTCATCACATTTATGCAAGAAAGAAAATATGAAATAGCATGCTTTTTAAGTATGCTATTCTCTAGGCTTAAGACTTTGCTTATGAAGACTGTTAACATAATGCAATGATTTTAATGATTATTCCTTATAGAACCTTTTTAAAATGTTAGCCTTTTATCATGTTTCCTATTAGAGAGGAATTTTTTTTAATCATTAGAGATGGCTGTAACATGATAGTAGGACTGTGCCATCAGCTAACACTTAGACTAGACGAAAAGGTTCATCTATGAGCTGTTTAGCAATGGTTTGGCCCTATATAAAATCATAGAGTATTCTCATTAATATAGCTGTTACTGGAATTGTAACTCTGTGAGAGCCTTGGACATGGCTGGTCTAGACTGCCTTGGCAGGCTGCACCCTAAAAGAGAGGTTGCCATTGACTAAGAGCCCTGTGTCCTGTCAGTCCCTGAGCTTGTCCTGGATACTGTATTGTTCTCCATGCAGAATTGTTTCTACCTTATCACCTATGCTACTCTATTTTCTGCTACCAATAATATAATACAATAGCCTGAGTGGATTCTAAAAAGAAAGCTTTGTTTGGGCTATGGTTATAAGGTAAGGGCATCTGTCTACTAACTGCCTTCTTGTTGATAATCCCAAATGGTACAGCACACCATATAGCATGCATGCAATGGTACATGTCTTCTCTTTCTCCCCTCCCCTCCCGTCCCCTGTTGTCCAGTCCCATCCCCCCAACACGCACCCCAGGAATCCTGCTCTTAGCCAGCACTCTACACTCACCTGTGTCCACACCCCTTCCCCATGCAGATCCTCCATCCTGAGCATGTCAGACCCAAGCAGCTCTCTGCCTAGGAGTCATCTCTGGCACAAGAGTGGTCTCTTTCTTAGCTTAGCCAGTTAGCATTCTTGAACTCTAGACACCTGATCTCTGGGGTCCTTTAGCGACCAGAGCAATGGAAGTTGTGCTTTTGCCTTATTCCCAGGGAGACACGAGCCCGGGCTTAGGAAGTATACTGGAGAGCTTCACTTGTCAACTGGGTACCTGGGTAGAGGGAGCCTCAGCTGAGGCCTGTGCTCCAGGTTCCTGTTCTGAGTTCCTGCCTTGGTTTCCCTTGATGATGGACTTATGAGCTATAAGCCAAATAAACCCTCTCCTCCCCAAGTTGGTTTTGGTCAGTGATTTTATCACAGCAGTAGAGCTAACCCAAGACAGGAGGGCTAGATGAGAGGACTCCCTACCACCACTTCTGTAACCTTACAGGCCTCTTAAAATTCAGATTAGAAGAATTATTTGGGGCTCAGACTCATCTAATTAGTAGTTTTCTTTGCCCTAAAATACCTGTCAGGAATACCTGTTTCTCCAAGTTCAGGAATGTTAGGAGGATGAATGACAGAAGCTGCCACAGGGAAGGAAGGCCGGAAAAAGGCAATGGCCTGTAGGAATGCCAAGTGGAAGGCTTCTCAGAGGCCACACAGTCGCCTCTCTGTGAACCCCACCCCTTGGTTTCTGACAGAAAGCTGCACTCCAGCGGGCGCCTGTTACCCCCTTGCCCAGCAGCCGAGTTGTGCCTCTGTCCTTCAGCTTATGCAGGTTTCCTCATGTGCTTCCGTTTCCTCCTGCTTCCACTTGAAGAAGATAGAAATGCCGTGGTTGATGGCCTCAATAAGGCATCGTAGGAGGTTGTAAAAAAACTCTCTACTCACTTTGGCCTACAGGAAAGAAGAGCAGTGTGAAATGCTCACAGATTCCAGTCTGTTATAAGCAGATACCCAAGAGGCCTGGTTTGTACGCAGAGCAAGCTCTGAGTATTATTCGGCACAGTTGGGAACAAATGATGCTCAGGATTAGCTGGAGGACCCACTCAGTCACCTACGTGGAAGACCTAACACCATGACCAATGCACGTGTAGATCTCCCACATGGAAGACCTAACACCGTGACCAATGCACATGTAGATCTCCCACGTGGAAGACCTGACACCGTGACCAGTGCACATGTAGATTTCCCACATGGAAGACCTAACACCATGACCAAGGTACATGTAGATCTCCCATGTGGAAGACCTGACACCATGACCAATGCACATGTAGATCTCCCACGTGGAAAACCTAACACCGTGACCAATGCACATGTAGATCTCCACGTGGAAGACCTAACACCATGACCAATGCACATGTAGATCTCCCACATGGAAGACCTGACACCGTGACCAATGCACTTGTAGATCTCCCACATGGAAGACCTAACACCGTGACCAGTGCACATGTAGATTTCCCACATGGAAGACCTAACACCATGACCAATGCACATGTAGATCTCCCACATGGAAGACCTGACACCGTGACCAATGCACATGTAGATCTCCCACGTGGAAGACTTGACACCGTGACCAATGCACATGTAGACCTCCATGCCCCGGACATGGCACCCTAAATACAGCAACAAAAGAAAAGTAGATAATTTGGACTTTATCAAGATTAAAAAGGGCTGTGCTCTTGGGCTGGAGAGATGGCCTAGTGGTTAAGAGCGCCAACCGCTCTTGCCGAGGACCCGGGTTCGATCCCCAGCACCCACATGGCGGTTGAGAACCGTCTGAAACTCCAATTCCAGGAGAACTCCAGTTCCAGGGGAATCCAACATCTTCTTCTGACCTCCACGGCATTGCACGACACGGGTGCACAAACCTGCATGCAGACAGTACATTCATACACATACAGAAATAAATAAAATTTTTTAAAAAATTAAGAAAACACTTTCCTTTAAAAATAAAAAAGGTCCGTGCTCTTAACTGACACTATCAAAGAACTGAAAACATAATCACACAAATCATGCCTGAGAAGGACCGTTTTTATCTTATATATATAATATCTATATATATATATATATATATATAAATCAAAGAGCTCTTCACATTCAATAATAAATGAGAACCTGGTTATAAATGGGCAAATGAAACCGGGTGTGGTAGCGCACGCCTTTAATCCTAGCACTTGGGAGGCAGAGGCAGGCAGATCTTTGTGAGTTCAAGGCCAGCCTGGTCTACAGAGTGAGTTCCAGGACAGCTGGGGCTACAGAGAGACCCTGTCTCAAAAAGACCAAGAAAAAAAAAATTGGGCAAATGACCAAATATGCATTTCTCCAAAGACACACAAACACCCTATAAGACATGAAAAGATGTTGTGTCATCATCTATCAAATATATGCAAATCTAAACCACAGTGGCAGACCACTAAAATCAATACAATAATTTTATTTTTCATATTGAACATATTTTATTTATTTTCCTGTCATCAAACTTTCCATGGACATTATATATAATTCTTTTTTAAAAAATATTTTTATTGAAGTTTGTGTATTTCAGACAACATTTCTCAATCCAGTTTAGACTCATTCCACTTTCCATACCCTCCACCCAACCCAAGCTCATGCAGTCTGCCATACATGTCTTGCATCTTTTTCTCAGTCTTTTTGAAGTTTTTCTTTGCAGAATTTACCTTTTTCATTCAGTTCTTTGGTTGTTGTTATTCCCTCCAATTTTTATTGCTCTAAAATATGCATATATATATATGTGTGTGTGTGTGTGTGTCACACATATACATAAATAATGAGGACTGAAAATAATCTATAATTCCAAAATGTGTTTAGGAATTCATATTTTTCCCTTTGATTTCATACTACTCTAGAATATGCATACATACCCTCCACCCCTATACGAATATTACAAAGTCTGGACATAAGTGGTAGGTTAATTCTAGAGCCCATTAAGGGATCCACCTTTCAACAGTACCACTGCTTTCAGATAAGAAGAAATGTAACATTGACGATGCTTACTTTGCTTTGCAACGTAAGGGATTTGGTGTTAGCATCCACAAATGAGGGATACCATTTGTCGTTTGTTTTTCTGGGACTGTGTTACTTCACTTAGCATAATGTCTTCTAGTTCTATCCATTTACCTGCAAAGTTCATGATATTGTCTTTCTTTACTGCTTCATAGAACTCCACTGTGTAGATGTACCACATTTTCTTTATCCACTCATTGGTTGAGGGACATTTAGGTTGCTTCCAGCTCTTTGCTATTGTGAAGAGAGCTGCAATAAACATAAATGTGCATGTATCTCTGCAATAGGATGAGTCTTGTGGGTATATATCCAGGAGTGGTATGACTGGGACAGGTGGTAGGCTCATTTTCAGTCTTTTAAGAGTTTTCCATGCTGCTTTCCATCAGGGTTGCATGAGTTTGCATTCCCATCAGCAGTGGATGAATGTCCCCCTTTCCCCACAACCTCTCCAGCATTTGGTGTCATTTGTTTTCCTAATCTTAGCCAGTCTTACTGGGGTAAGGTGAAATCTTAAGCTGGTTTTAATTTGTATCTCCCTGATTATTAGCAACATTGAACCCTTTCTGAGATGTTTCTCAGCCATCTTCACTTCTTCATTTGTGAATTCTCTATTCAGCTCTTTACTCCATCTTTTGATAGTTATTTTTTTTCTTGCTCCTTTGTTTTTTGAGTAATTTATAGATTCCGGATGTGAATGTTCTGTCAGATGTATCACTGGTAAAGGTTTCCTCCCACTCTGTGGGTTTTCTCTTCACTTCTTTGATTGTTTCTTTATCTGAACAGAAGCTTTTGAGTTTAATGAGGTCCTACTTGTCTATTGTTGACCTTGTTTCCAATGTAGCTGCAGTCTGATTTAGAAAGTCTTTTCCTATGCCCATATTTTGTAGTTTACTTCTGACATTTTCTTCTATCATTTTTGGAGTTTCTGGCTTCACTTTGAGGTCTTTGATCCATTTGGAGTTGATTTTTGTATATGGTGATAGGTAAGGGTTCAGCTTCATCTTTCTACAAGTGGTGATCCAGTTATGGCAACACCATTTGCTGAAGATGCTATCTTTCCTCCTTTGAGTCTTCTTGGCCCCCTTGTCAAATATGAGGTGACTGAAATTGCATGTGCTCAGGTTTGAATCTTCAGTTTTGTTCCATTGATCTATGGGTCTGTTTTTGTGCCAGTACCAGGCTGTTTTTATTACTATAGCCCTGTAATATAGTTTGAAGTCCGGTATGGTTATCCCCTGTGTGCTATTTTTGCTCAGGGTTGCTTTGGCTATCCAGGGTCTTTTGTTTTTATATATGAATTTAAGGATTTTTTTCTCAGTCTGAGAAGAAGCTCATGGGAAATTTGATTGGGATTGCATTGAATCTGCATATTAATTTGGGTAGGAGGGATGTTTTTAATATATTAATTCTTCCAATCCATGAGCATGGGCAGTCCTTCCATTTTCTGGTATCTTCTTCAATCTCTTTCAGGGGTTTACAATTTTCATTGTAAAGATCTTTGGTGTCTTTGGTTAGGTTCGTTCCAAAGTTTTGTTTTGTTTTGTTTTGTTGTTGTTTTGAGGCTGTTGTGAATGGGAGGGTCTCCTTGTATTCCTTCTCCATTTCTTTATTGTTGGTATAAAGAAAGGCTACTGATTTTCCTAGGTTAATTTTGTATCCTGACACTTTGCTGAACCTCTTGATCATTTCTAGGAGTTTCTTTTTTTTTTTTTTTTTATTAATTTTATTTATTTCTGTATGTGTTTGAATGTACTGTCTGCATGCAAGTTTGTGCACCCGTGTCGTGCAACGCCGCGGAGGTCAGAAGAGGGTATCGGATTCCCCTGGAACTGGAGTTCTCCTGGAATTGGAGTTTCAGACGGTTCTTAGCCGCCATGTGGGTGCTGGGGATCGAACCGGCGTCCTCTGTAAGAGCGGTCGGCGCTCTTAACCGCTAGGCTATCTCTCCAGCCCTCTAGGAGTTTCTTGATGTAGTTTTTTGTGTGCCTTAGGTAAACTATCATATCATCTACAAAAAGGGATAGTTTGACTTCCTCTTTTCCAGTTAATACTCCTTTAATTTCCTTTTCTTGTTTTATTGCTGTAGCAAGTGTTTCAAGCACTATGTTAAAGAGGAGTGGAGATAAATGGCAGCCTTGCTGGGTTCCTGATTTAATAATATGAAGAAATTATCATCCTCTGATGGGATTGTAAATGTTGAGACTGTAAATAATATAGCTGTCGTGGACAATAGCTTGGCAGTTACTCAAGTTAAACATAATTTAACCTTAGCAGATTAAATAACAATTTCTAAAAGAAAGAAAAATACATGCTTGCATAACAACTTATACATGAAACTTCATTGTAGCATCATTCATAATAATAACCAAGAAGTAGAAACAGCTCTATTGCCCATCGGTGAGGATTGACAAATAAAATGTATGACATCCATGCAGTGGAATAATCAGGGGCTATAAAAAAAAAAGCACTAATACACACTCCAACAAGGACAACTTGAAAGTACACCAAGTGAAAGAAGCCCAAGAACCACGTATGATAGGACTTGTTTGCTTCTTTATCCATTTGTGTTGTGGTTTACATTGTAGGCAGTTAAACAAGCATGTAGTGCCATCTTACTATGATTTTTACCTAACTATCCTAATTAATAACAATAATTTCTTGTGTTTCTAATTTGTCACTTTGGTATTATTTCAGTTCTAACCCACTCAACATAGAAAAGAATTTCCAGGTCACCACATACTCTCCTTGGATGGAAGGCTTTCTTTCCCTGATGTTGTTAGGAATGCAATAGATTTTCTGGTGTCTTGTACTGGATGGGAATTCTTGAGGCAATCCAGTCCAACTACATTTTCTTTTATGTGTTCAGGGTTTTTTTTCTTAGAGCACTAGGGGTTGCACACACAGCTCTGTGCATGCCGGACAAGGCGGTGCACTCCAGACCTTGTGTTTTGTATCCTGGAACTCACTCTGTAGACCAGGCTGGTCTTGAACTCACAAAGATCCACGTGCCTCTGCCTCCCAAGTGCTAGGATTAAAGGCGTGTGCCACCATGTCCGGCTTTGGTTTTAAAAGACCTTAATATGTAGCTCTGGCTCGCTTCCAATGCTCTGTCTTCCTACCTTTATCTTCTGCATGCTAGGATAACCAGTGTGCACCATTTTACTGACTGTGGCAAATGATTTTGATGCTTTAAAATTTGGACCAGATTGATTTTTAAGATATTGTTTGGTTTTTTAAGATAATTAAAAATCATCAACTAACATTAGCTGTTCAATTCTGTAAGTTAATTATACAAAAGAGAATTTTTAGTTGAAGTAAATTCTAATATGAAATCATGCCATTTTCAGGAATATTAGGGCTTTGGGTTATAAGGGACCTATGGACCACCCACAGGTTGTTTCTTGCAGCGTATTCCTCCTGACAGAAACATGAGTTCTAGAAGGACCTTGTAAAGTAAAATGTAGAGCAAGACTGTTCTGTCTTTTGTAGATCATTGCCAAGTTGTTACGTAAGGGGATTAAAGTGGAAATAACTTGATTAATTGACTTTAATTTTAATTTTTTATTCTAGTTATTTTATGATACTTATCAGGTGAGATTTTGCCAGATAGAACAAGCTTTGCTTATTAAGAATTTGATTACTCTGCCTTTAAATATGTGTAAAAGTAAAAAGGAAGCTGGAAGAGTTTATCATCCATGTCAATAGAGTCTGTTAAGCCTTTCAAATCACAGCAGTGTAGGCTGCGCAGTCAGCACAGCTCAGCTTAGAATCCAGCTGCCTCTCTTTCCCCAGTAGTCTGGGAGTTGTACTCTCCTGGTGCAGTGGGGGGTGCCCACCCAAAACAGGAGGTGCAGGGCACCTGCTGCCAAGTAGCACTTGTCATATTTGGTCTTCCTTTACCTTCTTTTATTCCCTGCATTTAACAGAGTTAAGACACCTGAGGCTCACCACACCCTTTCAAGTCCTGTTGATGGCCTCACGTTTTAGAAGGACCCATGCTGCGGAGAGGCAAGATAACTTGTCTACCCAGACAAGGTTGTAGAGCTAAATTTCAATAGACTTTCCCATCACCTCAGCACTTGTTATGGTTCATTTTCTAGTCATTTTCAGACTACTAAGAGAGGAACCTCCTCCAGCTCAGCTTAGACTCTAGTTTTCCAATCACTTAAAGAATTCTTTCCTAATCTTTGCTGTTGTTCTTCTAAAGTGGTGATATATTAGCTATTTCATCACAAAGCTAAACTCAAACTAATGCCTAAGCAAGGAAGAACAAATAGCAGATTCATTAACTAGGAATCTATTTACAGTCAATTCCCAAGGCTGATTGTGCAGTCAGTGCCTCTACATCATTTAGAGTTGCTAATAAATGAACATCTGCATTTTTCCAAGTGTCTTGATATTTACAAGTCTCATATTTTACCATAGGAAATGGCTTCAATAAGCATATTCATGTGTTGACAGTTCTAATTAATACAAGTAATTAGCCCTGACGGTGGAACTGAAAAGAAGACCCATTCATAAATTTGCTCATTTTGTTACTCTGCTCAGAATTAATCACAATCTAGTCTCTAATCATTCCATATATAGGCAAAGGGCCACCTTACTAAATTCTTTCACATTTACTTCTGGTAAGAGAATTTTATCAAAATTAATGTATGCTTGGGATTAGTTCTCCACTGTGCGGGAACTGGCAAAGATCAGAGATGATAATCTTTCTGGAGAGAAACAAGCAAGACAATGAGGAAGGCCAGACAAGGAACAGGAAGGGAAGAGGAAGTGGAAGAACAGGAAAGGAAGAGAAAGTGGAAGGCACAGGAAGGGAAGAGGAGGTGGAAGAACAGGAAGGGAAGAGGAGGTGGAAGGCACAGGAAGGGAAGAGGAGGTGGAAGGCACAGGAAGGAAAGAGGAGGTGGAAGGCACAGGAAGGGAAGAGGAGGTAGAAGGAACAGGAAGGGAAGAGGAGATGGAAGAACAGGAAGGGAAGAGGAGGTGGAAGGAACAGGAAGGGAAGAGGAGGTGGAAGAACAGGAAGGGAAGAGGAGGTGGAAGGAACAGGAAGGGAAGAGGAGGTGGAAGGAACAGGAAGGGAAAAGGAAGTGGAAGAACAGGAAGGGAAGAGGAGGTGGAAGGAACAGGAAGGGAAGAGGAGGTGGAAGGAACAGGAAGGGAAGAGGAAGTGGAAGAATAGGAAGGGAAGAGGAAGTGGAAGGTGGAGGTACCCAGTATGTGCCGTGTTCTTTTCATGTCTAAGCCTCTACATTGGTGCACTTCGTTTCTGGAAACTAGTTTTTAGGTTGTTGATTGGTGTATGCTATAGAAAATATGAAAATGATTGGTCACTTTGGTCCGAAGTCGAGCCCTCTTCTCTGGTGTAAACACCATCTTTTCCCGTTCTTCCATAGCAGAGATTTTCAACCTTGGCAACATTGATTGCAATAGTTCCTTGTTGGCCTGAGGTTGGACTGTGCATGTGTTGTAGGATATTGTGGAGCATCCCTGAGTTACCCCTACCAGGTGCTGCTGTCCTGATTCTCCACTGTGACAGCCAAGAATGTCTCAGACATCACCAGTTCTCCTTTCTCGGGTAGAGGAAGTGGGGACACAGATCACCCTTGGTGGAGAATCACTGTACTACAGAGCAACTTAAGAAGAAAAGTCAGGTAAAAGTTATCCATAAGATACTCACTGTTGTGCGACAGACTTTTCCTGGGGTGATACAACACACAGTGTACTTACCCAAGAAAGAGAACCAATGACAGATCAAAATAATGACTGCACCAAAGTCCAACGTGGTGAACAATGGCTTTCCACTGGTGTTACAAGACTGTGGGAAAAGGGCTATGTATGGGAAGAAGGATGCTCAAAAGCAGCCGAATCACCAAAAATCACACCCCAACATGGATGGTAACTTACAGAAGCTGCAGAGCTGGAGCTCTTGCGAGACTCCAGGCAGCCCCACAAGTCCGCAGGAGCTCTTGCAAACAGTTATTCATCGTCTCCACAGTCTTGGATGCGCCTTGATGAGTCTTTCCCAGAAGCGTGGTTTATTTTCTAACAGAGGCTCATAAGCTTCTCCCCCACTCCTGGAAAGAATGTTTCGGTTTGAAGGAAATTATTACAGAACACTTATATAGCTACACAGTCAGGTGGACTGCCTTTTCTTGGGCCATTTATCAGATGTCATTTAGAAATCATATGGTGACAGGAAACTTGGAGCTGGCGTGACGTCACAGTCGCAAAGCCTCCTTACTCCTATTCTAGCAGCGAGGTGCATGGGCCTGGCTGATTAAGAAGTAAAGTGTGTTGGTAGTACATTAGCCATATCTAAAACCCCTTGGCCTCTCACGGTGGCATGCTAGGTTTTAGCATTCATGAACTTGATGTTTGAGGTTTCCATGCTGTCAGGTAACCCCACGGCTGAGTAGTCAGCTGCCAGTGTTGTCTGCCCCCTTCTGGGTATATTTCTTTCCTTCTTGTCTTGCTTTCCTCTCTGTTTTGCTTAAGTTTCTAGTTCCTTCTCTGTTACTGTCCTGTAAACATTTTCTGCCCATGTTGGAAAACTCCAGGCTTCTAGTAGCTTAGCCTGATTGAAGCCCATTATCTGACACAGCAGCCTGCGCTCCTTATAAACATGTCTGAGACCCTGGAATCCTATCAGAAATGCCCCCACCTTGCCTCCTAAGGACTCAGAACAGCCTGTGGGGGACTCACATTCTTTCCTCTGATCTGCCCCATCTCCTCAGAAAATTCTATTATTACCAATTTCTCCTTGGTGCTTTCATCCCAAGAGGGAGGAAAAGGAGTGGAGTGGGGGGAGAAGGGGTACAGAGCCACCCAGAACCCACAGTCTGCAGCTGCTTTTGGGGCCTCCATCCTTTCCCATTTATGTCCACGATGCACTGAAGAACAAATGTCTTCATCCACTTTGAATCTCATCTCCATCCCATCCCTAAACGGCCACCCTGAATGAAACAGTTGTGGCTGAGTAAGTTCCTGTGATCTCAGTGTCACCAAGGCCTGGGGCCACTTTCTTCCCTGATTTACCTAATGTGCTAATGTGGTTGATCCCTGCCTCTGCCCTGCTGCTTTGTGCCCTTGGCCCCCAGCCCAGTCACCCCAGGTCTCCCCTTTCCTGCTGTGTTCTGGCTTCCCTCTTGCACTCTTGTCCAGACTCTCCATCCTCTCTCTACCTGGAAATATCTGCACTCCTGAGGCTGAATTCTAGGTCCTCTCTGCTTCTCCGAGGCTTTAGTTACTATTTGTATGCCGGTAACATCCACATTTGTCTTCTCTGCCCAGGACTCTTTCCAAGTTTCTAAAGTTAGATGTAACCGGGCCGGGCGTGGTGGCGCACGCCTTTAATCCTAGCACTTGGGAGGCAGAGGCAGGCAGATCTTCCTGAGTTCAAGGCCAGCCTGGTCTACAGAGTGAGTTCCAGGACAGCTGGGGCTATAGGGAGACCCTGTCTCAAAAACACCAAAAAAATAATAAATAAATAAATAAATAAATAAATAAATAAATAAAGTTAGATGTAATGTACTCAAGACCATCTCAGAAGCAGCTGTGGGAAACTGAATTTGTGGATTTTTTTTCCCACTACCCTAGCTTGTTCCTTAAATGTCACTTCCTGGGTATAGTCAGCCACATCCTCCTGATGTTAGCTCAGGATGCCCCAACCCTTCTACTTCCTGCAGCCCCACTAATCACAGCCAAGCTTTTTTCAGACTAGTTGATCAGAAGTGAAGACGGAGTAGAATCCACAGAAATGAAGATGGAGCAGCACACACCCAATCCACAGGAGAGAAGACAGAGCAGCACAAATCCAATCCACAAGAACGAAGATGGAGCAGCACACACCCGATCCACAGGAGCGAAGACTGAGCAGCACAAACCCAATCCACAGGAGCGAAGATGGAGCAGCACACACCCAATCCACAGGAGCAAAGACGGAGCAGCACACACCCAATCCACAGGATGAAGACGGAGCAGCACACACCCAATCCACAGGAGCCAAGATGGAGCAGCACACACCCAATCCACAGGAGCCAAGATGGAGCAGCACACACCCAATCCACAGGAGCCAAGATGGAGCAGCACACACCCAATCCACAGGAGCCAAGATGGAGCAGCACATACCCTATCCACAGGAGCCAAGATGGAGCAGCACATACCCTATCCACAGGAGCCAAGATGGAGCAGCACACACCCGATCCACAGGCCGGTGCTCTGCTTCTTGTGTGAAATGGGGACTTTCTGATTGTATTTTCAAAAGGATCACTGTGGGGTTCAAAAGAACCCCAGTAGGGTTGAAATTATCTGTAGGGCATCAAAGTAGGTTGGATGGTTTTCTCCGGGAGATGTGCCCACCGCAAAGCTCAGAATCCCACATTATATGAAATACTTTTTTGATGTAGTTAAGTCTCTCTGGTTGAGATCATCCTGGGTTAGAGCAGGCCCTAGATCTGATGACAGATAGTTCTGATAAGAGATAGGAACTTAGAGTGCATTTAGTACAACTGAGTGATGATGTTTTAGTTTTATATAATTCAAAATCGTTTAAATTTTAAAAGCCCTGTTAACAGAGTGGCCATTGTAGAGTGAGGCTCTAGAGGATTAGTTCCCAGAGTGAGGCCCAGGAACTTGTTATAAGTGTAAATTTGGGGACCCTGTCTGGGACTTGCTTGTCCAGAAACTCGGCTAGTGTTTTTAAAAGTTCTGTAAGTGATTCTGGAATTCACTATAGTTTGAGAATCACTAACTACTAGGCCCCACGTAAGCTCCCAATTTGATAGAGTCTGAAAAGTTGCTTACCTGTGCTCATCTGGGAACCCAGTGTAGAAGGTGTGAATCATGTCCCTGTGAGGCAACCTTAGAAACCCAAGAATATATTCCATAAATGCCACATAAGAAATGCTGGAGTCACCATATCCTAAATGTACTTTTCTGTGAAAATCTTTTTACGCATTATTTCATGATCTAGTAACAAACTGTACCTGGTTTATAGGAATATTCCTAAGTATCTGTTGCATTAATAAAAAAATTTATATAGCCAGGTGTGGTGGCACATGCCTATAATCCTAGCACTTGGGAGGCAGAGGCAGGTGGATCTTTGTGACTTCAAGGCCAACCTGACCTTTGTCACGAAAAGACAAAAAAAAAAAATTTATATAAATTAGCCTAGATAAAAAATGTCTAGAGGTAAAAGTTCTTATCCCATCAAAAATGTTCTGCATGCCATGGCTTTGACATCTCTAACAGTTTATTATATTAGGTTTCCACTTTTCTGACCCATAATTCAGCTGCTCATTTCTGTAGCTTGATAGATGTGTTGTAATGGTAAGAAGATGACTTTAAAAGTTAGATATGGGTATACTGTGTCTCCAAGGGACAAAGTATATGTGGAAGCGTTTTGGTAGTCACAACGATAAGAGCCAAAAGCAAGGGAAATATGGTCAATATTCAGGGCCTGTGGCCTAGGGCCATTGAGTATCTGCTTCTGTAAGCCTGCCCTGTGCAATGAGGAGACACAAAACCTCCTTTTAGCTTACTGTGATGGCTTCTGGGTGACATTACCTCTGAAGCTGTGATTTGCTTTTGCTAGATGTACTTCCTGTAGGTGTTCTGTATAAGGCTTACTAACCCTCCAAGAAGTGTGGAGCACTTTCTTGTTCTGCTCTTGTATGGCCTGGTTTAATTCTTCTAGCAAATATTTGTTCACACATAAGACTAAGTAATATGTAGTTTACAAAGTCATCTGAGATACCAGCCTACCCACAAAGACGTAACGGTGCCAGCGATAAGCTAGAAATGTCCTAGGAATCAAATAAGCTAGAGAACACAGAGGAAGCATTGCCTAGTGTGTCAGAGTTCAGCCAGGAAACAAACAGCAGGAGATAGTGTTAGAAGTAACTGCAAGGAAGTGGCTTATGCTGTTGTAGGGACTGAGCAGGTGAGTCCAAATTCCATAGGGCAGACCATCGGGGAAGGAGAGGCCAGAGTTCTCAGCATGGCTGAAGATGTAGTCCCAGCAGGGCTTCCTATGCTGCTCCTCCTGGGGCCTTTCAGCTGACTGAATCAGGTCCATCCAGGTGGTTTAAAGTAATCTCCCTTAAAGTCAGTTGTGGTCTTTAATCACTCCACCGGATACATTCCTGGCAGCACTCTGGACTGGGTGGGGGGTAGGAGGAGCCTCGCTCTGTTGATAACCCTTGAAGGATTATCCAATAGAGCAAGAAGTGGCCTTTCTTCTGGTCCTTGAATAATGGGAGAGTCATGAAGGGGAACAGACATTCTAGACAGCTTCGTGTCCGAAACCGTACCAGAACGCACAATGACAAGTGCCCTGGAAGGAAAGGATAGTAGGCGCCTGTCTAGTTTGCCTTTCACTAAACTAGCTCTCTATTTCCTCATCCAAAAAACAGATTCCATCATTGTCAGAGCTGTCCTTCCCTGGAAAAGCAGTAAGCACTGCAGAGTCTAAGTTATTCTAAAGTAATGGTTGGAGCAGTAATATTGGTGTGCCCTGGTGGGGAAAAGGCTGGTAAATGGAGGGTTCTGTTACAAGCTTTATCTAAAATGTGCGTCTTCAATTAAAAATCAAGTAGCATTCACTTGAGTGACTAAAAGGGAATGAAATGACCTTTACCCCAGGCTATACTGTGATTGCATAAAATGCAGGAGCTGTTTGGTCTGGGCCTAGGACAGGGCAAAAAGGAAAAAAAAAGTTTTGAAGTAAGCAAGTTGTTCTTGAGGTATATAAGGTAAGGGAGAATCATTTATTACAAGCTCATTGAATACTTTTCCTAAATAGGAAAAGAGTTAAACTATTTTCAAGGAATTTGTTCCAAGTGTCTTAGGTAGTAGCTGTTGTAACCAGTTGACAGTCACCAAAGAAAGCACCAGGAAAGGCATGCCCACGTGAGGACGGGCTTCCTCCTCCCAGAGCCGTGCCTGCAGTAGCCGAGCGAGTCTCTCCCCAGGTCATACGGCCTTGTGTATTTTGAAGGAAATTTAATCCATGTGTTCCTGAATCCTTTTTGTCTAAGTCATTAGAAAGTTATTTTGTAAATACGAGTCCATGTTTGAAGTATTTTATAAGTATTTTAGTAGATTTTCATCCTTCATAATGCTAATTTTTGTTTTCATTAAACATGCTGTTTATCATCTCAGCATCTCAGCACATCCCGTGGTGAGGTACACAGGAAAGAAAGCCTGAGCTCTGCAGGGTCTGGTTACCAGCACACGTGAAGCAGTCAGTTTGTCAGCTGTCAGTCCTCAGAGCCTGAGCTCTGCAGGGTCTGGGTACCAGCACACGTGAAGCAGTTTGTCAGGTGTCAGTCCTCAGAGCCTGAGCTCTGCAGGGTCTGGGTACCAGCACACGTGAAGCAGAGAGATTGTCAGCTGTCAGTCCTCTTGAACTTTGTGTGCTATATCCTGGGCTACTTTAACTTGGTCAGCCACCCTCCCAGCCTGCTCCCACCCTGTTCCCTGAGTGGGTGCCATGAAGAGGACTAGGAGAACAGAGAAAGGACAAAGTGTGGAGGCAGAATGCCACCCAGTCCCCTTTCTGGGCTTGGCCATGCAGTCCGTCCTTTGCAGAATTGAGTTGTTTTCCTTTCGTCTATTGCTATTGCCAGCTAGAGAGATTAAATAGTTTAGGAAAATGTCCACAAAGGAGAAAAATAAAATTGAATTTAGACTTTCCCTAGCTTCTTATTCTCAGAGCAAATAGAAAGTACAATCTACTTGACTGAAGCTAATTGAAAACTAGCTTATTTTTTTTTTAATAAAAGAAGCTTTTTAAAAGCCTGCCTCTGGATTCCCATGGTGTGGACCAGGTTTGCCCGTATTTCAGCATCCAGGTGTGGGTTTGTCCATCAAGAATGTTGCTGACTTGTAGAGGGGGGCGGGGGCTTGTTTGGGGCATGGCTGAGATCCAGATCTGCTCAGAGTGTCTGAGTCATGGACAGGGAGGTGTTCACCACCTGCAGGAACAGGTTTTACACAGATAACACTTTCTCATTTGTCTCTCCCAGCCTGTGAAATATTTTTCAATCTTTTTTTTTTAATTTTTGTCCTCAAAACTTTCCTGAGAGGTATGATTCCAGTTTTGTTTGGGATTTGTTTTCTTGATGGAAGATACTTTCTTTGCTATTTCATAAGGTAATTATGGCTGTTGACATGTACCTGCCTCCACTAGACTGTAATCTCTGAGAGTTAGAGATGTCCTGCCCATCATGTGGCAACAGTTGAAGGTCTTTGTGGACTTTGACTTTGGGGAGCCCACTGTGTGTCATTTCCAGTGCATTAAAACCTATGCAATTCCATCCACAGTATTAAATACAAATTAAATAAATACATATAATACCAACACGTGTAATCATATGTATAGCTGAGTTATAAATGGTTAAAATGTGCTTTTCTTAGGCATTTAATTAAACATTTTTTACTTTGTTTCATTATTCCTTCACTTTGGAGCCGATTAGTTATTGAAGGTCTGAAACAATCGTAGCCCCTCATACGCCCCCTCCCCCCCATACCCCTCCATGCCCCCCCCGCACGCTTCTCCAGTGGGTAAACGTCTCTTGCTCTTGTACACCATTCTGTGTCCCTCACTGCTGTGACAGAGCCCAGCAAAGGGCTCAATAACTGCTTGTTGGATGAGAATTAACAAACAAGTGAACAACTAATGCATGGTGAAGCCTAACACCAAGATACATGTAACCCTCTAAACGCCTAGTGCCTCTTCTAATTTAGAAGCCTGATAAAACTAAAGACATTCTGCAAACACTCTATTCAGAATGCCCTCCATAGTGCAAGGTACATGCTGGCAGGCCCAACACTCCGGAGGGCAGTCTGTACAACATAGAGAGACCTTCTCTCAGCTACAACAGTTGTATTTCTCATGTTTCTCTCATTATTTTCTCCCGAACCATTTTCTTTTCTCATGAGCTGAGACCCAAGAGAGACTAGACTGTGACTTTGGACAGCTCTCGGTGAAGTGACAGCTGGTCACCACCTCTTCTCTCTCTGCTTCACTGTTACGACTGCTTTCCCTCACATACATGGGATAAATGTGACTATTAGTAGTATTCAAATAAGCTCCTTGACATAATCAAAGAGGTAGGCTTTTTCTGTTTGTTTGTTTGTTTAGAATTCTAGGTGTTTGCACTTAGGTATTTCTCACATGATTTGTATGTTTTCAGGAGTGACATCTTTTCCGAAAATCAGAGATGCTATGTAGCCCTCCTTCGGAGCTCAGGAGAGCTTGCGACTCTACCCACTGCTTGTGAAAGGAGACCTAAAGACTAGGTAGTGAGAGAGGGATGAGAAGGATGTCCTGAGGGAAGAGCCACCCTTGTCTTCCTCAGCTTGTCCCCTCCTTGAAATGTGCTCTGCACATGAAAGGGATCCTGGAGGCCACCCTGGGCTCAGTGGACAGCTAAGCTCAAAACCTGCAGTGCTGCTTATAGGCCCAGTTTCTGGGTCACAGCAGGAGGTGGAACTGAGGGAACTTTTCCTCCCTTCATGAAAATTCTTTGGGATTCAGTCACTCCACCACAGCCTGTCTGCTGTCACTGGGTCAGCGTCTTCCCAGTGGACTTCTTATCATGGGACTGTTGGCATGTATGCAGGCCACCGCTGACTGCAGTGTCACATAGTGTGCGTGTGCGTGTGTGTGCGTGTGTGTGCGTGTGTGTGCGTGCGCGCGCACACGCGTGTTCCTGAAACTGTCCTCAGATGATCTTTTCCTAAACTCATCTAGACCAATTAATTAGTGGCAGAAATTTCAAAATGTGTTTTTCTCCAAAGAGAAAATAAGCTTTTCCTGGCATTGATTTGAGACAATAATAACTGTAGAAAATTGTTTGAGATGCTTTCATGTGCTAGAGATGCTGGTAGACATCATGGGGTGAGTGAGTGGTAGGGGCACACCTGGCTTGCCTGGCTGAGGATGATGGGAAGGGGAATTTCTCTCTCTCTCTCTCTCTCTCTCTTTTTTTTTTTTTTTTTTTTTTTTCGAGACAGAGTCCCCCTGCAGCCCCAGCTGGCCTGGAACTCGCTCTGTAGACCAGGCTGGCCTCAATCTCACAGATATCCACCTGCCTCTGCCTCCCGGGTGCTAGGATTAAAGCCTGAGGGACTGTATTTGTTGACAGCACTTTGATGATTGATGATTCTGTGATGGTTGGGGACTCTGATTTACAGAGATGTGATTTATTACAAAAAAAAAAAAAAAAAAAAAGAGAGAGAGAGAGAGAGAGAGAGAAATCCCCTCCCATCATCCTCAGCCAGGCAAGCCAGGTGTGCCCCTACCACTCACTCACCCCATGATGTCTACCAGCATCTCTAGCACATGAAAGCATCTCAAACAATTTTCTACAGTTATTATTGTCTCAAATCAATGCCAGGAAAAGCTTATTTTCTCTTGGAGAAAAACACATTTTGAAATTTCTGCCACTAATTAATTGGTCTAGATGAGTTTAGGAAAAGATCATCTGAGGACAGTTTCAGGAACACGCGTGTGCGCGCGCGCACGCACACACCACGCACACACACGCACACACACGCACACGCACACCTATGTGACACTGCAGTCAGCGGTGGCCTGCATACATGCCAACAGTCCCATGATAAGAAGTCCACTGGGAAGACGCTGACCCAGTGACAGCAGACAGGCTGTGGTGGAGTGACTGAATCCCAAAGAATTTTCATGAAGGGAGGAAAAGTTCCCTCAGTTCCACCTCCTGCTGTGACCCAGAAACTGGGCCTATAAGCAGCACTGCAGGTTTTGAGCTTAGCTGTCCACTGAGCCCAGGGTGGCCTCCAGGATCCCTTTCATGTGCAGAGCACATTTCAAGGAGGGGACAAGCTGAGGAAGACAAGGGTGGCTCTTCCCTCAGGACATCCTTCTCATCCCTCTCTCACTACCTAGTCTTTAGGTCTCCTTTCACAAGCAGTGGGTAGAGTCGCAAGCTCTCCTGAGCTCCGAAGGAGGGCTACATAGCATCTCTGATTTTCGGAAAAGATGTCACTCCTGAAAACATACAAATCATGTGAGAAATACCTAAGTGCAAACACCTAGAATTCTAAACAAACAAACAAACAGAAAAAAGCCTACCTCTTTGATTATGTCAAGGAGCTTATTTGAATACTACTAATAGTCACTATCCTTATCCCATGTGATGTGAGGGAAAGCAGTCGTAACAGTGAAGCAGAGAGAGAAGAGGTGGTGACCAGCTGTCACTTCACCGAGAGCTGTCCAAAGTCACAGTCTAGTCTCTCTTGGGTCTCAGCTCATGAGAAAAGAAAATGGTTCGGGAGAAAATAATGAGAGAAACATGAGAAATACAACTGTTGTAGCTGAGAGAAGGTCTCTCTATGTTGTACAGACTGCCCTCCGGAGTGTTGGGCCTGCCAGCATGTACCTTGCACTATGGAGGGCATTCTGAATAGAGTGTTTGCAGAATGTCTTTAGTTTTATCAGGCTTCTAAATTAGAAGAGGCACTAGGCGTTTAGAGGGTTACATGTATCTTGGTGTTAGGCTTCACCATGCATTAGTTGTTCACTTGTTTGTTAATTCTCATCCAACAAGCAGTTATTGAGCCCTTTGCTGGGCTCTGTCACAGCAGTGAGGGACACAGAATGGTGTACAGAGCAAGAGACGTTTACCCACTGGAGAAGCGTGCGGGGGGGGCATGGGGGTATGGGGGGGAGGGGGCGTATGAGGGGCTACGATTGTTTCAGACCTTCAATAACTAATCGGCTCCAAAGTGAAGGAATAATGAAACAAAGTAAAAAAATGTTTAATTAAATGCCTAAGAAAAGCACATTTTAACCATTTATAACTCAGCTATACATATGATTACACGTGTTGGTATTATATGTATTTATTTAATTTGTATTTAATACTGTGGATGGAATTGCATAGGTTTTAATGCACTGGAAATGACACACAGTGGGCTCCCCAAAGTCAAAGTCCACAAAGACCTTCAACTGTTGCCACATGATGGGCAGGACATCTCTAACTCTCAGAGATTACAGTCTAGTGGAGGCAGGTACATGTCAACAGCCATAATTACCTTATGAAATAGCAAAGAAAGTATCTCCATCAAGAAAACAAATCCCAAACAAAACTGGAATCATACCTCTCAGGAAAGTTTTGAGGACAAAAATTAAAAAAAAAAAGATTGAAAAATATTTCACAGGCTGGGAGAACAAATGAGAAAGTGTTATCTGTGTAAAACCTGTTCCTGCAGGTGGTGAACACCTCCCTGTCCATGACTCAGACACTCTGAGCAGATCTGGATCTCAGCCATGCCCCAAACAAGCCCCCGCCCCCCTCTACAAGTCAGCAACATTCTTGATGGACAAACCCACACCTGGATGCTGAAATACGGGCAAACCTGGTCCACACCATGGAATCCAGAGGCAGGCTTTAAAAAGCTTCTTTTATTTAAAAAAAAAATAAAGCTAGTTTTCAATTAGCTTCAGTCAAGTAGATTGTACTTTCTATTTGCTCTGAGAATAAGAAGCTAGGGAAAGTCTAAAATTCAATTTTATTTTTCTCCTTTGTGGACATTTTCCTAAACTATTTAATCTCTCTAGCTGGCAATAGCAATAGACGAAAGGAAAACAACTCAATTCTGCAAAGGACGGACTGCATGGCCAAGCCCAGAAAGGGGACTGGGTGGCATTCTGCCTCCACACTTTGTCCTTTCTCTGTTCTCCTAGTCCTCTTCATGGCACCCACTCAGGGAACAGGGTGGGAGCAGGCTGGGAGGGTGGCTGACCAAGTTAAAGTAGCCCAGGATATAGCACACAAAGTTCAAGAGGACTGACAGCTGACAATCTCTCTGCTTCACGTGTGCTGGTACCCAGACCCTGCAGAGCTCAGGCTCTGAGGACTGACACCTGACAAACTGCTTCACGTGTGCTGGTACCCAGACCCTGCAGAGCTCAGGCTCTGAGGACTGACAGCTGACAAACTGACTGCTTCACGTGTGCTGGTAACCAGACCCTGCAGAGCTCAGGCTTTCTTTCCTGTGTACCTCACCACGGGATGTGCTGAGATGCTGAGATGATAAACAGCATGTTTAATGAAAACAAAAATTAGCATTATAAGGATGAAAATCTACTAAAATACTTATAAAATACTTCAAACATGGACTCGTATTTACAAAATAACTTTCTAATGACTTAGACAAAAAGGATTCAGGAACACATGGATTAAATTTCCTTCAAAATACACAAGGCCGTATGACCTGGGGAGAGACTCGCTCGGCTACTGCAGGCACGGCTCTGGGAGGAGGAAGCCCGTCCTCACGTGGGCATGCCTTTCCTGGTGCTTTCTTTGGTGACTGTCAACTGGTTACAACAGCTACTACCTAAGACACTTGGAACAAATTCCTTGAAAATAGTTTAACTCTTTTCCTATTTAGGAAAAGTATTCAATGAGCTTGTAATAAATGATTCTCCCTTACCTTATATACCTCAAGAACAACTTGCTTACTTCAAAACTTTTTTTTTCCTTTTTGCCCTGTCCTAGGCCCAGACCAAACAGCTCCTGCATTTTATGCAATCACAGTATAGCCTGGGGTAAAGGTCATTTCATTCCCTTTTAGTCACTCAAGTGAATGCTACTTGATTTTTAATTGAAGACGCACATTTTAGATAAAGCTTGTAACAGAACCCTCCATTTACCAGCCTTTTCCCCACCAGGGCACACCAATATTACTGCTCCAACCATTACTTTAGAATAACTTAGACTCTGCAGTGCTTACTGCTTTTCCAGGGAAGGACAGCTCTGACAATGATGGAATCTGTTTTTTGGATGAGGAAATAGAGAGCTAGTTTAGTGAAAGGCAAACTAGACAGGCGCCTACTATCCTTTCCTTCCAGGGCACTTGTCATTGTGCGTTCTGGTACGGTTTCGGACACGAAGCTGTCTAGAATGTCTGTTCCCCTTCATGACTCTCCCATTATTCAAGGACCAGAAGAAAGGCCACTTCTTGCTCTATTGGATAATCCTTCAAGGGTTATCAACAGAGCGAGGCTCCTCCTACCCCCCACCCAGTCCAGAGTGCTGCCAGGAATGTATCCGGTGGAGTGATTAAAGACCACAACTGACTTTAAGGGAGATTACTTTAAACCACCTGGATGGACCTGATTCAGTCAGCTGAAAGGCCCCAGGAGGAGCAGCATAGGAAGCCCTGCTGGGACTACATCTTCAGCCATGCTGAGAACTCTGGCCTCTCCTTCCCCGATGGTCTGCCCTATGGAATTTGGACTCACCTGCTCAGTCCCTACAACAGCATAAGCCACTTCCTTGCAGTTACTTCTAACACTATCTCCTGCTGTTTGTTTCCTGGCTGAACTCTGACACACTAGGCAATGCTTCCTCTGTGTTCTCTAGCTTATTTGATTCCTAGGACATTTCTAGCTTATCGCTGGCACCGTTACGTCTTTGTGGGTAGGCTGGTATCTCAGATGACTTTGTAAACTACATATTACTTAGTCTTATGTGTGAACAAATATTTGCTAGAAGAATTAAACCAGGCCATACAAGAGCAGAACAAGAAAGTGCTCCACACTTCTTGGAGGGTTAGTAAGCCTTATACAGAACACCTACAGGAAGTACATCTAGCAAAAGCAAATCACAGCTTCAGAGGTAATGTCACCCAGAAGCCATCACAGTAAGCTAAAAGGAGGTTTTGTGTCTCCTCATTGCACAGGGCAGGCTTACAGAAGCAGATACTCAATGGCCCTAGGCCACAGGCCCTGAATATTGACCATATTTCCCTTGCTTTTGGCTCTTATCGTTGTGACTACCAAAACGCTTCCACATATACTTTGTCCCTTGGAGACACAGTATACCCATATCTAACTTTTAAAGTCATCTTCTTACCATTACAACACATCTATCAAGCTACAGAAATGAGCAGCTGAATTATGGGTCAGAAAAGTGGAAACCTAATATAATAAACTGTTAGAGATGTCAAAGCCATGGCATGCAGAACATTTTTGATGGGATAAGAATTTTACCTCTAGACATTTTTTATCTAGGCTAATTTATATAAATTTTTTTTTTTTTTCTTTTTCGTGACAAAGGTCAGGTTGGCCTTGAAGTCACAAAATCCACTGCTGCTCTGCCTCCCAAGTGCTAGGATTATAGGCATGTGCCACCACACCTGGCTATATAAATTTTTTTATTAATGCAACAGATACTTAGGAATATTCCTATAAACCAGGTACAGTTTGTTACTAGATCATGAAATAATGCGTAAAAAGATTTTCACAGAAAAGTACATTTAGGATATGGTGACTCCAGCATTTCTTATGTGGCATTTATGGAATATATTCTTGGGTTTCTAAGGTTGCCTCACAGGGACATGATTCACACCTTCTACACTGGGTTCCCAGATGAGCACAGGTAAGCAACTTTTCAGACTCTATCAAATTGGGAGCTTACGTGGGGCCTAGTAGTTAGTGATTCTCAAACTATAGTGAATTCCAGAATCACTTACAGAACTTTTAAAAACACTAGCCGAGTTTCTGGACAAGCAAGTCCCAGACAGGGTCCCCAAATTTACACTTATAACAAGTTCCTGGGCCTCACTCTGGGAACTAATCCTCTAGAGCCTCACTCTACAATGGCCACTCTGTTAACAGGGCTTTTAAAATTTAAACGATTTTGAATTATATAAAACTAAAACATCATCACTCAGTTGTACTAAATGCACTCTAAGTTCCTATCTCTTATCAGAACTATCTGTCATCAGATCTAGGGCCTGCTCTAACCCAGGATGATCTCAACCAGAGAGACTTAACTACATCAAAAAAGTATTTCATATAATGTGGGATTCTGAGCTTTGCGGTGGGCACATCTCCCGGAGAAAACCATCCAACCTACTTTGATGCCCTACAGATAATTTCAACCCTACTGGGGTTCTTTTGAACCCCACAGTGATCCTTTTGAAAATACAATCAGAAAGTCCCCATTTCACACAAGAAGCAGAGCACCGGCCTGTGGATCGGGTGTGTGCTGCTCCATCTTGGCTCCTGTGGATTAGGGTATGTGCTGCTCCATCTTGCTCCTGTGATAGGGTTGTTGCTGCTCCATCTTGGCTCCTGTGGGATTGGGTCGTGTGCTGCTCCATTCTTGGCATCCTGTGGATTGGGTGTGTGCTGCTCTCTTGCATCCTGTGGATTGGGTTGTGCTGCTCAGTCTTGGCATCCTGTGGATTGGGTAGTGTGCTGCTCCTTCTTGCATCCTGTGGATTGGGTGTGTGCTGCTCGTCTTCATCCTGTGGATTGGGTGTGTGCTGCTCCGTCTTGCATCCTGTGGATTGGGTGTGTGCTGCTCCGTCTTCATCCTGTGGATTGGGTGTGTGCTGCTCCGTCTTTGCATCCTGTGGATTGGGGTGTGTGCCTGTCTCCGTGATGTGTGCTGTCTGTTTCATCCTGTGGATTGGGTTTGCTGCCTGTTCTCTGATGGGTTGTGCTGTCTGTCTCTCCTGATGTTGCTGCCTGCATCCGTGTGGGTGTGTGCTGCTCCATCTTCGTTCTTGTGGATTGGATTTGTGCTGCTCTGTCTTCTCTCCTGTGGATTGGGTGTGTGCTGCTCCATCTTCATTTCTGTGGATTCTACTCCGTCTTCACTTCTGATCAACTAGTCTGAAAAAAGCTTGGCTGTGATTAGTGGGGCTGCAGGAAGTAGAAGGGTTGGGGCATCCTGAGCTAACATCAGGAGGATGTGGCTGACTATACCCAGGAAGTGACATTTAAGGAACAAGCTAGGGTAGTGGGAAAAAAAATCCACAAATTCAGGTTTCCCACAGCTGCTTCTGAGTATGGTCTTGAAGTACATTACATCAACTTTATTTATTTATTTATTTATTTATTTATTTATTTATTTATTTTTTTGTGTTTTTTGAGACAGTCTCCCTATAAGCCCCAGCTGTCCTCTGGAACTCAACTGCTGTAAGACCAGGCCTGGCCTTGAACTGCAGGAAAGATCTGCCTCGCCCTGCCTCCCAAGTGCTTAGGTTAAAGGCGTGCGCCACCACGCCCGGCCCGTTACATCTAACTTTTAGAAACTTGAGAAAGAGTCCTGGGCCAGAGAAGACAAATGTGGATGTTACCGGCATACAAATAGTAACTAAAGCCTCGGAGAAGCAGAGAGGACCTAGAATTCAGCCTCAGGAGTGCAGATATTTCCAGGTAGAGAGAGGATGGAGAGTCTGGACAAGAGTGCAAGAGGGAAGCCAGTAACACCGCCAGGAAAGGGGAGACCTGGGGTGACTGGCTGGGGGCCAAGGGCACAAAGCAGCAGGGCAAGGCAGGGATCAACCACATTAGCACATTAGGTAAATCAGGGAAGAAATGTGGCCCAGGCTTGGTAGACACTGAGATCAACCAGGAACTTACTCAGCCACAACTGTTTCATTCAGGGTGGCCGTTTAGGGATGGGATGGAGATGAGATTCAAAGTGGATGAAGACATTTGTTCTTCAGTGCATCGTGGACATAAATGGGAAAGGATGGAGGCCCCAAAAGCAGCTGCAGACTGTGGGTTCTGGGTGGCTCTGTACCCCTTCTCCCCCCACTCCACTCCTTTTCCTCCCTCTTGGGATGAAAGCACCAAGGAGAAATTGGTAATAAGATTTTTCTGAGGAGATGGGGCAGATCAGAGGTAAAGGGAAATGTGAGTCCCCCACAGGCTGTTCTGAGTCCTTAGAGGCAAGGTGGGGGCCATTTCTGATAGGATTCCAGGGTCTCAGACATGTTTATAAGGAGCGCAGGCTGCCTGGTTGTCAGATAGATGGGCTCTCAACAGGCTAACTAACTAGAAGCCTGGGAGTTTTCCAACAATGGCAGAAAAATGTTTACAGGACAGTAACAGAGAAGAACTAGAAATCTTAAAGCCAAACAGAGAGGAAAAGCAAGACAAAAGAAAGAAATATACCAGAAGGGGGCAAGACACATGGCAGCTTGACTACTCAGCCGTGGGGTACCTGACAGCATGGAAACCTCAAACATCAAGTTCATGAATGCTAAAACCTAGCATGCCACCGTGAGAGGCCAAGGGGTTTTAGATATGGCTAATGTACTACCAACACACTTTACTTCTTAATCAGCCAGGCCCATGCACCTCGCTGCTAGAATAGGAGTAAGGAGGCTTTGCGACTGTGACGTCACGCCAGCTCCAAGTTTCCTGTCACCATATGATTTCTAAATGACATCTGATAAATGGCCCAAGAAAAGGCAGTCCACCTGACTGTGTAGCTATATAAGTGTTCTGTAATAATTTCCTTCAAACCGAAACATTCTTTCCAGGAGTGGGGGAGAAGCTTATGAGCCTCTGTTAGAAAATAAACCACGCTTCTGGGAAAGACTCATCAAGGCGCATCCAAGACTGTGGAGACGATGAATAACTGTTTGCAAGAGCTCCTGCGGACTTGTGGGGCTGCCTGGAGTCTCGCAAGAGCTCCAGCTCTGCAGCTTCTGTAAGTTACCATCCATGTTGGGGTGTGATTTTTGGTGATTCGGCTGCTTTTGAGCATCCTTCTTCCCATACATAGCCCTTTTCCCACAGTCTTGTAACACCAGTGGAAAGCCATTACGTCACCACGTTGGACTTTTGGTGCATGTCATTATTTTGATCTGTCAAAAATTGGTTCTCTTTCTTGGTAAGTACACTGTGTGTTGTATCACCCAGGAAAGTCTGTCGCACAACAGTGAGTATCTAGGATAACTTTTACCTGACTTTTCTTCCTTAAGTTGCTCCTGGTAGTACAGTGATTCTCCACCAAGGGTGATTGTGTCCCCTTCTCTACACCGAGAAAAGGAGAACTGGTGAGTCTGAGACATTCTTGGCTGTCACAGTGGAGAATCAGACAGCATCACCTGGTAGGGTAACTCAGGGATGCTCACAATATCTACATACACATGCACAAGTCCAACCTCAGGCCAACAAGGAACTATTGCAATCAATGTTGCCAAGGTTGAAAATCTCTGCTATGGAAGAACGGGAAAAGATGGTGTTTACACCAGAGAAGAGGGCTCGACTTCGGACCAAAGTGACCAATCATTTTCATATTTTCTATACATACACAATCAACAACCTTAAAAACTAGTTTCCAGAAACGAAGTGCACCAATGTAGAGGCTTAGACATGAAAAGAACACGNTTTTGTATTTTTGAGACAGGTTCTCCCTTTAGTCCCAGCTGGCCTGGAGCTTGCTCTGTAGTCCAGGCTGGCCTTGAACTCACCGAGATTTGCCTGCCTCTGCCTCCCGGGTGCTGGGATTAAAGCCATGTGCCACCTGGCACTAAAGACAGTTATTAGCTGCCATGTGGGTGCTGGGAATCAACCCAGGTCCTCTGCTAGGGCAGTCAGTGCTCTTAACCGCTGAGCCATCTCTCCAGCCCTGAGTAGCCCCATCTACTCCACTTCCTCCTTTGCTTTGCCTCCTTTAAACTGCCCTCATCTAGTGCTTATTTATTAGGCCCAAAGCTCTCCCTCCTTCCAAGTGCTTGATAAAGTGATCCAGGATGCCACCCACATTCACAGTCTCCCTGCCTAACCCCTTCAGCAGAGACTTACCTAACATTTGATATCAGCTATTTCCTTTCCTAGAAGAAAGACCATGATTAAGCAAATGTAAGTATTAGAGACTTCATTCTTTCTTCAAGTGCCAGGCCTTTGGTTTTATTCATTGTTACTACATGAGAGTAGTACCTTGGTAGGAAGAGACCTGCCTTGCCTCAGTCACTGGCAGAAATGGAGTTGATTAAGCTTGAGTTGAGAGTGACAGTGGTGGAGTCACTAAGCAAGTGTGTTCATCTTGAGACTGGCCTTGCCTGCTGATCCTTCCAGCTGTCTGCCTCTGGGCACCCCTTCAGCTTGTCTGGCTTAGCTGCAGCAGGAGGGCCTGCCTGTCTGAGAGCAGGATCTGGAGGCCCAGCTGACCTCACTGAATTTCCTCAAGCTGAATTCCTTGTACAGTGGAGGGATGGCTACTGTGTTTCTCATCCACAGCTCCTTCACGCAGCACTGTGGGTGTTGATTTAAGTAAATATTTAGGATTCTAACATTCTGTACCTTGTGCTTCCAACACAGCTCTTAGCCTGCTTTGCTGTCAAATAAAGGCTGAAATTTGGCCTGAGATTAGCTAGGCCATTTTGCTCAATTGAGTCAGAAAAGGAGAGAAATCAGTTAAGGAGCAGACTTATTTGATGGAAGGTTAACTGCCTGCCAGCTGTACTTTCCAGTATTTATAGTCTACCCTCAAAGGGAAGCCACTGCTCTCGCAGTGCCAGGTTATAGGCTCCATGAGCAGATGGCCAATTCCGAAGCCTTAGTGCCCCTTCTCTTGAAGCCCCATTGAGTATACACATGTGAGAAGTGATGGGTTAGAGCCGTATCACTGTAGGCCTTGGACCAAAGGGAGCCGTTTCCAGTTCCAGCATTGTCACAGCTGTGTTCTTAACTTCTGGACTCCGTTATAGCATCTGGAAGACGTAAGTGTGCCCACGTGGCTGTGTGGTCCAACAAGCTCTGAAATTTGTACATACTTCTTAGTATTGGTCTTAGTGCATGGGGCCCCTAGGTTTGAATGGCCTCAAGAGAAGAAACTGTCCTGGTCATCTGTGGGTATACTTAGAGCATGTCCAGCATCTCATCATCTTTATTCCCTGGTCATACTTAACCTTGGAGAACACACACACACACACACACACACACACACATATACACACTCTCACACTCACACACACTGACCCCACCAAAGCACCTGACAGAATGTTTACTCAGTGACTTTTTCAACGCAAAGTGAGACTGGCCCAACCACTCTGTCAAGCAGCAGCTTTACCAGAGCAGTGTAGCACCAACAGTGTCCCAAGGATTTATGGCCCTTCCCCAAACCTCACCACCTCACACTCTCTTTAGCCTTTCTCCCTTGTTGCATCTGCATGTTGTGGGCACTGATGTTTTCTCTTGCACTGAAGGCTGCTTCTGCCTTAAGCTTCTCTAGAGTATTTATTTCCTTAAGAGGAAGAAAACCTGCCTGAATCCACACATCAGATTATCGTCTCTTTTGGAAGGGGAGGAAAGAGTGTTAGAAGTACCCACCCATGCCTGGGTGTGGCTTGTAAACTCTACAGCAGAAGGACCAAGGCAGGCCATTGCAGGCGATGGCCTGTGGACACTTGGGCCCTGGGACAGGCAGGTAGAGAGCCAAGTCTCTACGGCTGTGATATATTCTCATGATCCTATCACCTTGATGGTGCTTCATGTATAAAACCAAGGCTTCCTTTTAGCATACCCACCTCTCCTCTTCAAGACCCATCATCTTTTTCTTGGCACAAGACATGAGGCCTGCTGCACCTCAGGCTGCGGTAAATCTGGCCTTACAAACGAGAGCAGTCTCTGCTCTCCTGAGCCTCCTGGCTTATGACTGTGTGCTTTCATACTTCTGTATTCAGAATGAGGAAGCCGAGCCTCTGGGGAGCGAGGACCGTCCCTGAGACCTGTTTCTTTGGTGTCCCAGTTTGGACTCTGTCTGCATGCAGTGTTCTCTACGTTCATTTTGTTCTGCACATAGTAGTGTGATCTTGCCTTCATGACTGCCTCCTCCTCTATGAACAAGAACAAGAAATGTGTTTCCTTTGCTCTTCAGCCTTGAAATAACTGACTGGAATTCACCAGAATGCTCCATCCTCAGATGTTTGTAATCCCAAAAAATCTCTTCTGGTTTTTTATAATAAAATGACTTACATGTCAGTATTTTATGTCTGAAAGCCTCGTTTACGGTATGGCAGTTACAATGCAACTGCCCCAGGAGCAATGGCGACCCTCAGACACTGCCCTAGCTGTACAGTAGAGATAGGAGCAGACGAGGCACGGACAGAAGCACAGTGGCTGTCATCTGAGGGAAGAACAAGGAGAAGTTCTGATAACAGCAACACACCCAACATTCTATCAAGACACCCTATGTCAAGAGTCTTTACTCCTAATTGAGGAAGAGCAAGGAGAAGTTCTAGTAAAAGCAGTTCACCCAGTATTCTATTAAAAGCACCCTATCTCAAGAGTCCTCACTCCTAATTGATGAAGCCTTTCGAGGTTTAACAGCTCATAAATTTGCACTGGGAGTCTCCCTATTGTTCCAAAGTTATATTTTGCCTTTAAACTGAAGAGTTGTACTTTTAAATGTGTTCTTCTAGTCATACCATTGTAAACATGAAGAGTTTGCATTTTAACATAAATTGAATAATGTGGTTTTAAGAGTTCACCACATCAAAGAGAGGCTGTTTGGGCGTGTTTTATAAATTCTGTTCTCCGTAGTATTTAAAGCTACAAATGACTCCTAGAAGCATTCCATTCAGATCAGTCATGCTGGCATGGCATCCTCCTGGGGCTTTGACTCCCATTAACGTTTGTACCCAGAGAGTTATCTGCAAACCTCATAGGCTTTTTGCCAAGTCAGATGACGTATTTACCTACAGCCTTCGGATCCGTAGGAACAGTCATGGAACATTGTTACACTTGGTCTAAACAGCAGCAAACCCTCCCCTCCTTCAGATCAGCGGATTTCTTTTCCTGTTTTCGTTTTTAATTAAAATATTTTCCGTGTCAGTTTACACTCTCTTCTTTCCGTATGGCAGTTCTATGCACTCTCTGCCCTCATAGCTTCCCACCTAAAAATAATGTTCTGCTGAGCCATTGGTCAGAGTGAGGACATGTTAGGTGGTTTAGAGAACCATGTGGACACATGTCGAGAATAACATGGTGGCGTATGAAGAGCAGTAGGCTGAGACCTGACTTGGACATAAGGGCAATGAGACTCCTCACCTTCCTTGAGCCCCAGTCCTTCCCTTTGTAGAATGAGGATGATGGATGCTCTACTGTGCCCTTTCCACTCCCCTTTCTAGCCGTGCATCCTGGGAACACAGACCCTCGCCATTCTTGCCCTCACAGAATTCACAGGCCCTATGAAGGTGTACAATATTGAAATAATGAGGTGCATGAATAAGCACTAACTGTGGGGTCAGATCCTGCACTTCGAAGAGGGGGTGGGGACTGAGGATACAGCTCAGTGGTAGAATGCTTGTGCAAGGCCTTGGGTTTGATCTCTAGCACTGAAAAGAAGGCAAGATAAGGGCAAGGGACACACAGTAGGGTGATGAGGGACACATTCTGACTGGTTCTCCTGAAGCAGTGGGCTACGAGGCTGAAAGGCTGAGCAAGTCTGGGAGAGGGGAGCTGAGGGGAGAGGAGGGGAGGGCAGAGCTCAGGGGAGGGGAGGGGAGGGCAGAATTGAGGGGAGGGGAGGGGAGGGCAGAGCTCAGGGGAGGGGAGCTGGGAGAGGGGTGGGCAGAGTGAGAGTACTCAACTAGAAAGGAGACTGGCAGCCAACCTCACAGGGCTCACTAGGGGGTACATGTTTTTAGTTTTATTCCAAAATAAAGGAATCCTTTGGGGTATTCATTACAAGGTCTCCCAGCTAGTATGAGGGGACTGGTTGGTCCCAACAAAGGAATGGGCATGGGAGATTGTTTTAGGGCTGGACTCATGAAACAGGTGACTCAGACAGAGTTGGTGACAGGGCAAATGGAAAGCAGTGAACAATTCAGGAAGCACTCTTATTAAAATGCCAGGCTTTGGTGGTAGAAGGAACTGCAGGTACTAAGAGAAGAGCTGTCAGAGATGTGAAAGGTCCAGCCACATGGGGCTAACAGAGTTAATACTGGGGACACTGCTGAGCTGGGCAGCCCGGAAAGGGAACTCAGTCTCCTGCTCTGAAAACCTGTAGCCTTTGTGCTCTCCTGGATGACTCTCACACAGAATTTCGCTCCCATACTTTATCCAATCTTTATTTTATTTTTTCATTTTTAGACAGGTTCTCATGTAGACCAAGCTGGCCTCAGACTTGCTGGGTAGCCAAGGCTGGCCCTGACCTCCTGTCTCTACCTCCTGAGTTCTGGGACTTAACATGCACCACCTCACCTGGCATCATCATTGAATCTTTACTTTCATCTTGAAGCTATCTATATATACGCCTTTTAGTACTAAATTTTTATCTGTCCAAACCATGTATTTAGATGTTTTTAAAACTGTTCAGAGAATAGCATATCCTTCCCCTCAACTAAACCTTTAGCTATCCAAGGTAAGTCTAGTTCTAGATTTCTAACTCATAAAGTTAAAATGTTTGTTTCTGCTTTTTCTCTTTCTATTCATAAAGTAAGCTTTACTTTACTGATAATTGTGAACAGATGTTTAGAAAAACTTTTATTGTTGCCAAATATATCTCCTTAGTAAAGACTATCTAAAAATAATTTCTGAGATTAATTTTAGTCAGTTTTCAGCAATTAGAAGCAGGCTATTTCAAGAGTGTATAAACACCCCCACCCGAAAGTCTGTGAGTCTCCATGAGTCTAGGAGGGTTTGTTTGGTAAGGATGCTATGCTTCAGTCTCTGGCTACCTTTTCCTATGTAGATTACTACATACACATGTGTAAATTACATGCATGTACACACAAACATGCAAGTACCTTCATGCTTGCGCATATGTACACATATGAATGCACACATATAAGTACAAGGTTTGGTGGTCACAAGGTCAGGAGTCGGGGCAGGGTGAGTTTATCAGAGTGAGAAGACCACACAGAAAGTAATAATTAGGCTCAGGGTTGGGTTCCATGCAGTCACACGAGGAAACAAGCATGTTTTGTGAACAGCACTCATGCTTCTAGGATAGTTTACCACATTATAGAAACTGGCTTCAGCCATCACAGCTCCAGGCTAATGCTTACCCACACAAGTATCTCTGAACTCAAAGGAGTGAAGGACAAGGCTCCTGCTTATCTCAGCCTCGCAAGAATACAAGGTAGGGCCTTCCTCGCCTTCCACTTCATCCACCAGGTCTTTCTGCTCACAAGCCACGAATATCATGCCTTCTCCAGGAATGTCTTCTTTCACTGATGTTCAGCCTCCCGGTATCCCTGTCTTTTCTTTTTCTTTTTAACTGATTTTATTCTGGTTTTGTCTTCTGGCCTGACAAGCTCATGCGTGGCTATAGAGAGCAAGTTTTCTGTCTCATGGTGGGGCTACACTGGGGCCTCTTCCCATGGCGCCCTCAGCCCAGCTCTGTGACTGACTACCTCACCATTATGGCCAGAGTCTCCGCTGCAGGAGATGGGTTCCTGGAGTCTTCTAGCTTTGACCATGGCTATGCCTGTGCTGTGCTTTCCTGGCCCACCAGGAATGTCAGAATAATTTCGAAAGTCACACACATAATTATGTGTTGATACCAGTACGTCTGGGTATGTAGCTATGCACTAACTAGACTTACAGTATTTTAAAAGTGGATATTTTGAATTTTTAAACACTTTAAAACATCATCCAGTGCAAGTAAATATACTATATCTCATATTTCAGCGTATTTCTTGGTGCTGAATGTCCAGTATTATGTCTAGAACTCTAGGGCCCAACTGACTTCATGAGTTTGTATTTTTTTTTTTTTTTTGGCCTTTTCGAGACAGGGTCTCCCTGTAGCCCCAGCTGTCCTGGAACTCACTCTGTAGACCAGGCCGTCCTTGAACTCACAAAGATCCGCCTGCCTTTGCCTCCCAAGTGCTAGGATTAAAGGCGTGCGCCACCACGCCCAGCAGAGTTTTATAATAGACTGAATTGTAGTCCTAAAGCCTGGGACTCCACCACCTCCCTGTCTGCTCCAACCCACTTACATCTTGGAATTTAGGAACGACTCCATGGCTGAGGCCAGAAACTGAAATTCCCTGGGCCGTGAGACTCGTAGCTGCCTGTCTTGTTCTGGTCCTACCAAGGCCCTCTTGATAACATTCCAGCCTGGCCCAGTTCTCCTGCCCCCTTTCCTGGCTGGCACATAAGCTGAATCTTTCTGGCATTGTCAAAAATTTATGAAAGTGCCACCACGCGCAGGACACCGAGGGTCCAGAAACAAAGCTCGTGGATCTGAGAGCCGGGTCAATGACACCGCAGCAGCCCTGTCTGTTCTAGCGCCATCACCAATGGAGTTTCCAGGACAGTTGTATGACTATATTTGGTGTATTCAAGGAACATATGATTGCCTTAGTATCTTTTAAAATTAGTATCATTCAGAGTTGAGCATAGCATACCTGGAAATCTGCCCAGATCTCTAGCTCACAGGAAGTGTGATCCAAAATGTGACAGTATGAAACCAGATGTGGTCCACTGGTGCAGGTGGTCAGAGGCCAGCATAACTCCAGAATAGTGTCACCTCCCTCTGATCAGAGTTGTCTCAAAGTACATGAGCTGATGGCACTCAGCCCACTTAAATTAAGATGCCTGCTACAAATGCAGGTGGCTCCACTCTACACAGTGACTTGGAACCCAGAACCCTAGAGTCTGCCTCTTGTGAGCTGGGGAAGCAGTGCTCCTGACCCACTGTCTTGAACCCAGAGTCCACCTCGTGTGAGCTGGGAAGGAGTGCTCCTGATCCGCTGTCTTGAACCCAGAGTCCACCTCGTGTGAGCTGGGAAGCAGTGCTCCTGATCCGCTGTCTTGAACCCAGAGTCCACCTCGTGTGAGCTGGGAAGCAGTGCTCCTAACCCGCTGTCTTCAGCCCTTTGAGGCACGGAAGCATCAGGCTAGGGTGGGATCTTTCTTGACCTCACTGCTGGTCAGTCTGGCCTCCTCGCTAAAGGCCACCCATCTCAGTCTCCTCCCTGCCAGTGGCCCAGCAGTTCTTTTGTCTGCCAGGCAGCAAGTCACTATTCCAGTATGACCTGCGCTTGATCACTTGAAGGTAGGTGCTCCCAGCTGAAGTTTTCAACTCTCTGTCTCCAAAATGCCCTTTCCACTAGTTCTATGTCTTCCTTTCCTTATTCCTTGGTTTCTTTTGAATGGTGTCTGCGTTTACTTTTTTTAATGCAAGTAAATATTTTTAACATGAGGTTATTTATGGAAATAGTAGCCAATTGTAAATAGTCTGCGATTTCGGGGTCAGTGAAAAGATGATGTTGATCTCCTGTTTAAAGACATGGAAATTAGGCCAGGCACGGTGCCACAAGCCTGTAAGCCCAGCATTCTGAGGCGGAGGCAGGCCAGTCTGTGTGAGTTCAAAGCCAGCCCAATGCTATAGGAAGACCCTAGTTTGAAATTCAAGTAGGAATGAGAAGAAAAGTCAAGTGGGTCTCAGTCTTTATTGATAATGTTTCTAAATGGAGGACGTAAAGCCTTGGATTGGGGGATTTTGTCATTTGAAACTGGAGAACCCGTAGCCCTGTTCACATGAGAGGGTGTACTATGCAACTTTCCTATAGCCTTTGGAGGGACAGAGCTGTTGCCCCAAGCAGAATGGAGACAGTGTAGGGACACATTTGTAAAGAGGCTAGTCCGCTCCTCCCTAGCTTGCTGGATGCCTGCCCACAAGCTAATCTTCCGAACCACTGTTTGCCCAGCTGCCACCATCAAAGATGCTGTCTTAGTTTGGGATGCTTTGGCAGAGTACCTGGACAAGGTAGTTTAAACAGTAGAAGTTTATTCTGAGATTCCTGAGTGCTGGCATACATAATCCGGTGCTGAGGGTTATTGCCTCCCCACTGTGTGCTGGGCAGAGACAGCAAGTCTGGTCTGTTCATCTTCTCACAAGGGCACTGCTCTCATTGTGGAGGCTCCAGCTGACAGCCACCCCAAAATATAATCACATTTAAGATTAGAATGTCAGCATATTGATTTTGGGGGGGGTAGACATTTAGTCCATAGCAATGCCTTTGTGGCTTCCCTGGATCTGTGCCAACCAGACAGGGCAGCAGCAGTGATCTGGGATCAGAGGCTAGGGCAGTAAATAATTCTGGGAAGAACCATCTGTGCTGGAGGACTTTGCAGATTTCTAGGACTCAGGGATGCTCTGTTCATAACTCCTAGTTGGCCCAGTGCTTTGCAAGAAAAGCCCCAAATGAAACCACATTCTGAGTCTTACATAGCTGTCCACACTCTGAGCCACCACAGCAGGCAAGATCACATTCGGGGCTAAGTGATCTTCCCTTTCTCCTTCTCCCATCCTCCTTTTCTGGAGCAGTACAAGGAGCAGGGACAGCTGCAATAGGAGGATTAGGGGGAAGAATAAGCAGAGGAATACGATGGCTACTTTCAGATTTCCATTTGTTTAGATTAAGAAATGCCTAGGTTAGTAAAATATGCCTCTCACACTTGTATGTGTGTCTGAGGGATGCTCACTGTGTTAGTAACTCTTCTGTTGCTGTGATTAAAGAAAAATGGCCAAGGCAACTTATAGAAGGAAGAGTTACTTTATTTGGCTTATGGTTCTAAAGGGAAGAGTCCATCATGGTAGAGCAGGACGCAGCCAGAGCTGGAAGCAGACAGAGAAGCTGGAATCAGGACAAGTTGAAATCACACCACGGTGACTCGATTCCTCCAGCAAGGCCACACCTTCCACACCGCCCCAAACAGCACCAACCGGAAACAAAGTGTTCAAACACTAGTAGCCCGTGGAGTTGGGGGGCATTCCCGTTCTGTCACACTGACCACATGAGTCGCTCCTCCCTTGATGACTTAATGACATGATGGCCATGTGGGAGGTGCGGGTCAGTGAAGGCAGCAGGTCTCTGGGGCGTGTCTGTGGTAACTCCCCCCCCCCTGATCTCTCTGCTCTGCTCAGCTCAGCTTTCTGTCCCCCTCAGGTGAAGAAGGGCCTCTGCCACACACCCTGCACCCACCGAACTCCCAGAAGCACTGAGCAGAGTAAGTCCTTCCTCTTAAATTGGTTTCTGTCAGGAATTTTGTCACAGCAGTGAGAAAAGCAACTAATTCAGATTTGAGTAGAAATGTGAACCAGTTGAAGACCCACTTTGATTAGTCTTAAGGAAATCACTTTTAGTGTTACTGTATCTGGGACTGATTGTCTCTGATCATCTTTTAGAGGTAGTGTGGTAAGGGTGCTACAGATCAGAGAAGTCAGTAACAACAAGGCATCGCGCACAAGGGCCAGAGAGAAGTCGGAATTTGGAGATGGTGAAAAATCTCTATTCATGTTCATGGCTGCGTCGCTCCCGGGGCCGTGTCAGTCTCCTTGGCTCAGGAAGAATTGTGACATGACATGGAAACTGCTAGATGCCGGCAAACCGTCTGCGGGTCTCAGACCATCTCCATGATAAACAGCTCCATAACATTCAGTGCGGCAGCTTCTGTAGAGCCCATCTGTTTCAAAATAACCCTAATTCTGCTTACAATGCTAAATGCTTTGTTGACTAGAATCTGTCCTAGTTCTCTTCCACAGACTCTGTGTTATGGACCTCTGGGTCCACCTGCTGGCAAATACAAATACTAGAGTGAAATGTGGAGTGTATATTTTCAGTTGAAAGAAAAATCATTGGTTCTTAAAGGTCATATCGTACCTCAGATTCATAGTCACACAGGATCTCGATAAAAATACAGTTCCTGGACTTACAGACAAGCTCACCTATTAGAACCTATTTTTTTCTTTAAAATATTTTAAGGGTGTGGTGGCACACGCCTTTAATCCTAGCACTTGGGAGTCAGAGGCAGGCGGATCTTTGTGAGTTCAAGGCCAGCCTGGTCTACAGAGTGAGTTCCAGGACAGCTGGGACTACAGGAAGACCCTGTCTCAAAAAGACCAAAAAAAAAAAAATTTCATTTCTTTTTATTTTATGTGCATGAGTGTATTGCCTTCGTGTATGTAAGCGCACCCTTGTCATACAATGCCCGCTGAGGTCAGAAGAGGGTGTCGGTTCCCCTGGAAAGTGATGGATGGTTGTTAGCTGCCTTGTGAGTGCTGGGACTCAAACCTGGGTCCTCTTTAAAAGGCACCAAATGAGACCACAGGTGTGGAGGATGCTGCATGGTGTACAACACCACGATTCCCTAACTGCCAGCAGCTAGGACCAGTCACCACACCGTGGTTCCCTAACTGCCAGCAGTTGGGACCAGTCACCACCTTCTGTAGTTGCTATCCCGTGGCAGGCTGCAGGCGGTGCATGTTTTCCCTCTCCCAGCCCCAGTATCTCACTGGGAGCCAGTCATGGGCACGTGAACTGCAGGGTGGAAGTGTCCCGGTCTGGTCCTTCCCGTTTAGTTACAGACGAGGAGCCAGAAGTCCAGAGAGAAGTAACTTGGTAAGTTCCTGGTGGGGTCCTAATGAGCCCACATCTGGTAACGTGTGTTCTTTCCCAGCATTTCTGGGTGATTTCATGTATCTACAGCCAGATCACCTGATGCTCATTGAAAGGCTCTGGGATTCACTTAATGTGTGAGAATCTCTGGTGGTAAAAATCTACTGGCCTGTCTTTTTAACAGGTTTTTCACTGTGTACACACGCTGGAGGACCACTGCTGCAGACTGGGCAGTTCTCCAGTCCATGGCATTGCTAAGGCCGCTTAGCTTTGTTCAGATCTCTTCTTGCATTGGACTGATGATGCTCTGTCTCGGCCCTCATTGACCAACTGGTTGCTGTGCCTAGGGCCAGAGATGCTGAAGGCCAGGAAGACAGGAGGTCCTCCACCATCATCCTTTGAGGATGAAGGAATCTGCAGGCAGCAGGACCAGGTTCCTGTCGCAGGAGGAGACAGTGGTTTTTATCTTTCAGAGCTCTATTTACTATACTTGAAAATACCCCTCACTCCCTTTTCCCTTTTTAAATAATGAAGTTAAAACTTAAATACAGGGGCTGGAGAGATGGCTCAGCAGTTAAGAGCACCAACTGCACTTGCAAAGGACCCGGGTTCGATTCCCAGCACCCACATGGCAGTTAAGAACCATCTTTAACTCCAGTTCCAGGGGACTCTAACGCCCTCTTCCGACCTCCACAGCATTGCACGACACGGGTGCACAAACCTACATGCAGACAGTACACTCATACAAAGGAAGGAAGGAAGGAAGGGAGGGAGGGAGGGAGAGAGGGAGGGAGGGAGGGAGGGAATATTAAAGTATGATGACAATAAATCACCAGATAAACAATATAATTGGGTTAAATATGTAAAAAAAAAAAAAAAGCTTAAATACAACCCCAAGATCAAGGAGCTATAGGTAAGAATGGGCCTCCCATCTGGGCTCTGAGGAGGCACTAGATGTTCTTCTCTGTTCTGCAGTCCTCCATTACACCTGAGACCTACTTTCAAGAAAACCAGGTTCAAGGAGACAGTGGCAAGTCCTTATGGCATCCAGGTAAACGCCAGAATAGAGTGAGGGTCCAGAGGCCTGACAGGGGAAGAGCAGGAGCAGGCACTGGGGCTGCAGCACCTGAGCAGACAACCTGCCAGGCAGCGGACAGCAGCAGCACTCACTCTGCCCCTCCCTGTCTGCTGTGGACTCTTCCTCCTCTGGAACATGAAGTGAGGCTGCAGCCAGCCTAACCCGGCAGCTTCTGAGAGGGAATTTAGTATTCTAAAGGGTTTTCATCATTTTTCTAGAATTTTCCAGGTGTGTGTGTCTTATATCTGTGGTTGCCACCATGCCTCTACCTACCCCCAATACACACAAAGGACTTGAGTATTTTAATTTCAAGTTTGCTGGGTTCCATGGTTAAGTATGTTCTTCACCTGTATCTGAAGACAGGG